>CM042803.1:0-427657 GCA_018691245.2 Ips nitidus | reverse complement strand
GTGACACATTAAGGGNTNGTCTACNGTNTATTGGNNGGTNTNACNTCNCATTATTTTAANANTGNGANTGGGANGCCAGCGGTGCTCNTCNGATNCCTTCANATTAGCCCTCAGCCGTNNGACACGGTGGGGTAACTANTTNNNTAGGNACGCTTCGCTCCCNCCGGCNGTNGTTCTTGNNCACNAANCGCCCATGGNANCACAAGNTTANAGCCTTATGNNNNTANTTCNTNGNGCTNTGATGTTNTTNNCAACGTANGGNNGNGANNANNTGANCCCCNNAANGTTGTATGTGGGNAGTTNACNANGAGGATNGGNNGGATTATACTATGGAACGGATGGTCGTCACTATCATTAAAACACCACCATTTTGCTTTTTGAATAAACCGAATTGCATTTATTCATTGCTTGTTGATAGTCTGCCATTAATGGAACATTTCCAGCATGCTTAAGACTAAATACACCGCCGTGATATGAGAAAAACGAAAAAACTAGGAACTAGCACGATAACCGACAACCATTTTGTTCACTTGCCCGACACTGTCTCTATTCTCAAATAACCGGGAAAAATGTGCAATGTCAAATAAAAAATAACCTAAGTCGTCTGTCATTATTATCTTGCCCAACACGGACAGATACTTCGACACTAACCTACTCCGAGTAAAGAAACGAACGAGACGGTAGGCAACACCGCCACAGGTGTTTTTCAGTTTTTTTTTTCCGGCAACGGTAAGTACTTAATTCAAAATTAGGATAAAGTACCAAACTTAATTTTTAAGTCAATTTTAGATATGTTCTAAGAAAGCCGCAAGACAGCAATATATTCAACTTCTAACTGAGGTAGAAAGTTCTGAGGTTTTAAAGTGGGGAAAAGGTACCCCAGATTTTAGAAAGACAATCTTAGGAAAAAGCTGCAAAGGCTATAAATTCTATTGGAGGTACCCAAAAACTGGTGAACAATGGAAAAAGGTATATAATTTACAGTAGTTAAGACTTTTATTGCAATTTCACATGTACCTGTATTGTATTGTATCTGTCTGATTCATTTATATTATAGAGCCTATTAGTAAAATAGACTATGAAATTTTAGGCCTTCATTGAATGGAAATCCCACATAAAAGCAAAAATTCGGAATAATGCGGAACTATCTGATGTAGAAAAAAAAATGTGTCAATTTAACGGGACTTTATATTTTTCCTGGTGGAATCCAAGAAATACCCGAACTAGGTATTGTAGTGGCTGGTGAGTTTTATAAGTTTTGGTGATTTAATGTTAGTAGTAGAATCAAATTTTTGTTTAATGCTGGATGTCATTACTAACATAGAAAATAGTCAAAGAGTATTTGATTTAAGGGCATCGGTAAAGCAAAACCTCTTATGGGAGATTCAATGCATTTTATGACAATCTTTTAACCCAAATTAAAAAAAAACTAGGCTAGGTATTGCTGTTTTTTAAACGGCATATGAAAGAAGACACTTGCTAGAATGTGCGAAAGTCAATATAATTTTAATAGTACGTCAATCAAAATATCTAGAAGCATTTTAACAAAATGCTAAAATTACCATAATTTTCAAGTCATATTTTTCCTACCTGCAAAACTTTTTTGGTGACAAAAATAACTTTCGCACATTCCCCAAACCTTTAGCTATTTAATAAAAAAAAATCACGCATATAAGTTAAAAATTAAAGTCGTAATTTGGGTTAAAAGATGGGACTAAAAAATTGTTCGAATTAAGGAGCGGAAATCTTGCATCTTTGTTCCATATCACTCTAGGACCCTCGTCGCTTAAACAGTAATGTCTGCGTTAACACTGCCGTAGTTTTATCGACAGAAACAAAGAACGAACACTGTTTTTTATATATTTTTCTACACGTAGGCCAAGCATCGCGATCGGAAAACGTAAAGTCTTTACCGATCCCCTTAAAGGGCTCAACACACTAGCCTGTCTCTTGAAGAATCAATTAGAATTAAGTTAACTTCTTTGCAACTTTGATATCAAGTCTTTATGATTTCTTAGAGGTTTTTGGCATTTTTTTAGGGATATTAAGAATTACCATTTTTTTAGTCAAGAGGGTCTGTTTTGTTAGTATGTTAAGCACTTTATAAATAATAGTATGACTTTGTAAAATGTGTACATGTATTGTAGTGTTGCATAGTTCTACTAAACTTAAAACAAATTAGTTTTGTTTTGGAAGGGAACAGGAGGGAAGACACCATTACATCAGAAGCGTTTGAAATGACTACAGAAATTATAAATAAATCAGTCAGTAATCAGATACTTGAAGATAAAGATAGAAATGAGGCTTCAGAGTGTTTTGAAAATAACTTAAATCCAATGAAGGAAGAAAATGGATCCAATGAAGGTAGAAAAAGAAAGATGTTTGGCAGCAAAAAGATATCTTCATCGTCTATGAAAAATACAAAATGTAAGTAGCTGATAAAAAACAACTTAACCATTAAAAAAACATTATATTCAGGCTGCAGTAACACTTTCCTGTACATTTTTAAAATTATTTGCTAGTTTCTAAAAGTTAGAATTTATTTTTCCAGGTCTTTTAGAACAACACATTCAATCAACAAATACTGGATTAAAAGAAATATCAAACTCCATTCTGGCAGTAGCTCAATCGATAAACAATTTAGCTGATGCCATCCGAGAGAGTAAAATATGAAAACATAAATTAAAATAAGTTTCAATTAAGTTCAAAATAAAATATATAACACATAGTTGTTGCAGTTTTTATTCATTTTATTTTAATCCAGTGCTTTTGCTTGGTCTAATAACCCTTGCTAAAAATAAATACAAATTTTGCTTATCCAGGTTATTTTAAATGTAAGCACGTTTTGGAATAAATAAGTATGATACAGACTGTTACATTAAACTTTGTAGCAGACAAGAAAGCAAGGACCAGTCCTCTACAATTGGAAATGTACCTGCAGTATAAAAAACAGTTTTCACAAAATGAAGAAGCATTTAAAGATCGTTGTCTCCAATTAAATCAAGAAAATTGCGGTCCAAAAAGAACTATGGAAAATTGGAAACGAGTAGGTAAATTTGTACTATGTGTTTAGCAAATGGGAGTCCAGAGTCAAGGCAAAAGCAAGGAGAATTCACTTCGCAGAGCAAGAGTTAACTGGGGGTGGACTTGCAGTCGTGGAGATACTGACAAATCTTGAAAAGAGGCTGTTGGAAATCTTGTCAAAGATATTGATATATGGACATCCCAAAATTATTGAATTGGGCTTTAAAAAAAAGACAAAAAGTAAACCCAGATATCAAATTAAGAAACTTCAGTGTAGAAAAAGGCAAAAAAAATGTTTAGGTACCTATGTTTCCTTCAAGTTCTCCGATCACCCTAATAATAATAAGCTTTTTAGATTAAACACTTCAGGTAACTGAATTGTTAAGAAAAAACTTAGATATGTTACAGTGTAACTTTAAGAATATTATAAAGAATATAAATCTGTTAGTATTGCATTACAAAAGTTGTTAAACATAATTTTATAATTAAACAATTATTATATTAGTAAAAAAGTTTTTATTCAAAAAATATTTAATTATTGTTCACCTCTTCCACATTTCTGAAATAATTTTGTATTATCATGTCTATTACAATTCGCCCTTGCTGCAAATTATTTATCCTTTCATGATCCTCCACATTTTCGTCACCTTCATTATCATTGTTCAATATTTCTAAACAAAAAACAAGGATTAATCGTGTTTGGCTTAAGCTTTCTCTAATAAAGTTGCATACCATTGTAGTCGTCTAAATTTTCATTCCTTAAAATACAAAGGTTATGTAAAATAGCACAGGAATAAATTATATTGGCTGCTATAAGGCGTATAAAAGAGTCTAATTAGCACATGTAATATGATTGTATTTCAAAAAAAAGGCAAAGCAAAACTAAAGCTTTCTTTTGTTGAGTTACCTAGTAAATAGTAAAAAAAATAGTAAAATTATAGTAAAATTTCTTGCTAAATGTGTGCGAACAATTGATGTCTGCCAAATTGCAGAGTCGTGCACAGATCTAGGAAAGCGGGCATTAATGTTCAAAATTTTTAATGATGCATTGCAAATCTGTATACATGTAGGATTAGTTAATTAGTGTTAGTGTGTTAGTATTGTTTTATAAAATTTCCTAACTATGACGTGGTGACGCTTATCGACCAAAGCAAACATTTAACTATCGATAGATTCGCGACAGCACTATGAATTGCTAACCGGTGCGCGGAACGTGATTGGCGAGGGTCAGTATTAGTCGAGACTTGAAAGAGAAAAGACGAGAGAAAAGACGAGACGAAAGTTAAAGAAAGCAGACGGCTTTTAATTACTTTAAAATAGACGTAGTTATCAATATTGTCATCCAGTTGATAATTAATTCTTTGCTGTTAGTGTTAACGAGAAGATCCGTTCAGTGTAACCACATCCAAACCAAATGTACATATTTTAAATAACCCTAGACAATAAACAACGTTTAAAGTACAAAGCCTACATTTTGGGGACTCGTCCGGGATAAGCCTGATCAGACTGATAGGATTGTGGTGCAGTGAAATTGGTTTGAAGAAATAAATACTAAGACGAAGACGATTCAAGATCAAATACAAAGAGGAAGGTACGTGGTCGCCGCCATTAATTTGACGAACGGTCGGAACAACGCAACCTTGGCAATTCCAAAAATACCTCGCAGCGCGGCTAGAGGTGAGACCCTGCTACAAGGCTGGAATTGTGACGAAGGACGCTGGAAGACGGAGCGCACAACTGCTGCAGGTCTGAATTGACTGCGTTTTCAAATACGGCGATTTGGAAATGGGAATCGTATGACTGGTGCGGCGTTGTCGACGAGTAGTTAACCTGGAGGACGGCGTCAGCGCTTTGGTGACGGAACGTCGGACTGTTTTAGCCACTAGGACTGGTAGAGAAGGTCTATTCCAATTACCTGAGTTGGGTATGGTAGAAAAGCATTAGTATAGCGGAATTTAAGGTAACATTTTTGATTATTTTTACTGGTTGAAGCCCATTGATGATGTTCTAGCAAAATACATTTTTATGTGTATTTTGAGTACTGTTGATTTGATTATTCATTATTATTATTCAGTTTGATTTTGGTGAATTAAGCGCCATTGTTTTGATTGAATTTTCATATTTGATTAGTGACGTAGTATTAGAAATAAATACTTTGTTGTGTTTTATTTTATGCAAATTGGTATACTGTTGTATGTATATGACTGATATGTTTTTATTTGTTGGATTCTGTTAAAAGGTCGTCTGTGAGTAAGCATAAATAATTTGACTAATTTGAGTTATCTAATTGATAATAATTTTTGGGTTTCTCTTGCGTTTTTGACTTTTGAGTGACACATACGTAGGTATCAAAACATTTTTACAAAATGGTTTCTTTGCAAGACCTTGACAAAGTTTCTCAAAGAATTAAGACGGGACAATTACAAGCTGTCAAAGCTTTGCATTTGGTTGCTTATGGAACGGAAGCACCACCACGTCAGGCAAGGAAAAGAGTATGTGAATTTAGGGGTTTTAATTTAGATAAAGAATCTGACGAGTTTGAAAATAAATTGAGTGATGTTGAAGAGTTTGAATTATGTGATTTGGTCGCGGTGTGTAACTTACTAGATTTAGATTATTCTGGTGCCAAAAAAGAAGTCGTTAGTAGAGTGTGTGATTTTCTGAATAATTTGTCTTCCGAAGATGAGAACGAGAAGGACAAGGAAAATAATAACTTTGATGATGATATTGAAGTTCCAAACTCCAGTTCTGAGGACGATATCGAAGAGGTTAGCTCAAAAAGTTCAAAATCTAGTAGGAGAACAAAACCTACAAATGTTAAAAAGGAGCAACAGTCTTTTTCCTTAACTTTTCGAGACGTGGAAGACAGTATACGTCATTTTGACGGAGGAGATGATTACCCAATTGACAAGTGGATTAATGATTTTGAAGAGGTGGCTGAAGTTACAGGTTGGAATGAACTTCAAAAGCTAATATTTGCGAAAAAAGTACTTACCGGTTTGGCTAAATTGTTTGTTCAAGCCGAAAAGGGCATCAAGACGTGGAGTGAGTTGAAAAAACGATTGACAGATGAATTTCAGTTGAAAGTCAGTAGTGCTCAAGTGCATAAGATGTTAATGTCTCGAAGAAAACGACCTACTGAACCAGTACAAGAATATGTTCTAGTAATGCGAGAGTTGGGCAGCAGAGCAAATATTGATGCAGAAACTATAATTCAATACATAATCGATGGAATTCCAGATGATCAAGTGAATAAAATTGTTTTGTACGGAGCAAAAAACTTTGGAGATTTTAAAGAAAAAGTAAAATTGTACAATCAAATTAAAACAAAATCGACATTTGTTTCCAATGACTCATCGAGAATGAAAGTGAAGTCTGACAAAAATAAAGAGGTATGTTTCAATTGTGGACAAAAAGGTCATAAGTCGAATTTATGTCCAGATAAAGCAAAGGGAGTTAAATGCTTTAAATGTGGTAATTTTGGTCACATATCTACGAAGTGTGTGAAAAATAAGCCAGAAGTGAGCAAGAGTGTAAATACTGTTAGTGTAAAGCCTAAACGATCAGTTAAAGTATTAATTGATAATGTTGAATTAACTGCTTTGTTTGATTCAGGTAGCGACATTAGTGCTATTCGTAGTGATGTTTTTTATGATAACTTTAATAACATAACTTTGACGAAGAAAATTATTAATATTAGTGGAATTGGTTGTAGTTCAGTTGAAAGTTTGGGTATGTTTTCAGGTAAAGTGACAGTTAATGATGTGGACGTAGATTTAGATTTTCATATTATTCCGTCAAGTGCTATGAAATATGAGGCTTTAGTGGGTGAAGATTTACTAAGTCAAGTGTCAGTGAGTTTAAGTGATAATGAAGTTGTGATTTATAAAAAAGAAGAAGATAGGCTACTGATGCAAATTGATTTGGTTTCTTCTAAAGATGATGCAGTAGACGTTACTAATATTGAAAATAAAGATTGTCAAGAAAAGGTCAAAAAGATGATTGAGTGTTACTTCCCAGGAAAAACAAAATCAGTAGATATTAAAATGAAGATAGTTCTGAAAGATGAAGAACCGATTTACAGTAGCCCAAGAAGATTGTCTATTGAAGAAAAACAGATAGTGGAGAAACAAATGCAGGAATGGTTAAATGAAGAAATAATAAGAGAAAGCTGTTCAGATTTTTCGAGTCCTATAGTTCTAGTAAAAAAGAAAAATGGTGAAACTAGAATTTGTTGCGATTTCAGAAGAATCAACAAGAAGATAGTAAAGGACCGTTTCCCACTACCACTGATTGAGGACGTATTGGATAGACTACAAGGAGCGAAATATTTTACTACCATTGATTTGAGAAACGGATTTTTCCACGTTAGCGTAAGTGAAGAAAGTATTAAATATACTTCTTTTGTCACGCATAATGGACAATATGAATTTTTAAAGTGTCCATTTGGACTTTGCAATAGCCCTGCTGTGTTTCAGCGGTATATAAGTCATATCTTTCGAGACTTATCGAACAAGAACATTGCGATGTATTATATGGACGACATTGTAATTTTGAGCTCTACTGAGAGGGAAGGTGTTAAAAATTTGGAGATAGTCTTAGATGTTGCCAGGAATTACGGGTTAGACATTAAAAAGGAGAAATGTCAATTTTTGAGAAAAAGAATTACATTTTTGGGATACATAATTGAAGACGGTAAGGTCAAGCCATCAGAAGAAAAGGCAGCTGCAATTCGAAATTTTCCTGAACCGACGACCTTGAAACAAATACAGTCATTTTTGGGTTTGACTGGTTATTTTAGGAAATTTATTCCAGGTTATTCTATAGTGGCAAAACCTTTGAGTAATTTGTTGAGAAAGGAGCAGATTTTTATGTTTGGCATAGAGCAGAAGTCAGCCTTCAATGTGTTGAAAGATATGTTATGTAATGAACCGGTGATTCATCTTTATCATCAAGACAGAGAAACCCAGGTACATACTGATGCTAGTAAACACGGATATGGTGCTTGCTTGATGCAGAGGAGTCCAGAAGATAATAATTTTCATCCGATTTATTATATGAGCAGGAAAACGTCTCCTGCTGAAGAACGTTATAACAGCTACGAGCTTGAAGTTTTAGCTGTCATTCAAGCTGTTAAGAAATTTCGAGTATACTTGCTGGGTATTAAATTCAAGATAGTAACGGATTGTGCCGCTTTTCAAAAAACCATGGATAAAAAAGATTTGACTACACGAGTTGCTCGATGGGCACTAATGTTAGAAGAATACTCTTACGAGATTGAACACCGAAAAGGGACTCAAATGGCGCATGTTGATGCCTTAAGCAGATGTTACTCAGTTTTAGTAATTGATCATTTGATTTCCGCAGAAAATGGAGTTTTAAATCAACTGAAGATAGCCCAAGAACAAGATGACTATATTAAAGCTATAACTCACCTAGCGGGAACAGAAAGCTATTTGGATTATTTTGTCAAAAATGGTGTTTTGTTCAAATACGACAATGGACTAGAGTTGATAGTTGTACCAAAGCAGATGCAGACAGAAATTATAAGGAAGGCGCATGAAGTTGGACATTTTTCAGTTATGAAAACTGCTGAAGTAGTCCAAAGAGAATTTTATATACCTAAATTGACAGAGAAGATAAAGGCTTGCGTAAGGAATTGCATACCTTGCATATTAGGACAAAGAAAAGAAGGTAAAAAAGAGGGGATGCTCCATCCTATTCCTAAAAGTGATTGTCCACTTTCTACTTATCACATAGATCATTTAGGACCGTTACCTTCTACTAATAAGAATTATCAGCACATCCTAGTTGTTATTGATGATTTTACTAAGTTTGTTTGGATATACGCAACAAAAACAACTTCAACGAGAGAAGTACTGGATCGATTATCACTTCAACAAAAAACTTTTGGGAATCCTGCGAGAATAATATCCGACAAGGGATCAGCCTTCACATCCAAAGAGTTTCAAGATTATTGTAAAAGTGAGTCCATACACCATACAACCATTACTACTGGAGTACCACGAGGAAATGGTCAAGTAGAGAGAATAAACCGAATCATAATACCTGTTTTGACTAAGTTAAGTTTAGACAATCCTCAGAAGTGGTATACACATATAGACAAACTACAAAGAATATTGAATTCTACTTTTCAACGTAGCATCAAAACGACACCATTTGAAGTTTTGATTGGAGTAAAAATGAAAAACAAAGAAGATCTATTGATTAAAGAGTTAATAGAAGAAGAAATGATAGAAATATTTAATGAGCAGCGACAAGAAATAAGAGAGGAAAGTAAGCAACAAATTTTAAAGGTACAAGAAGAAAATAGGAAACAATATAACTTGAGAAGGAAGAAGGCAACAAGATATAAATTGGGAGATCTAGTGGCAGTCAAACGCACTCAGTTTGGATCTGGATTGAAATTGTGTAAAAAGTTTTTAGGACCTTATGAAATTACCAACGTGATGCCAAATGAGCGCTATGAAGTAGTTAAAGTTGGAAATCATGACGGACCAAGAAAAACTTCATCTTGTTCAGAGTATATGAAGCCATGGATTGATAACTTTAGTTATCGATAGATTCGCGACAGCACTATGAATTGCTAACCGGTGCGCGGAACGTGATTGGCGAGAGTCAGTATTAGTTGAGACTTGAAAGAGAAAAGACGAGAGAAAAGACGAGACGAAAGTTAAAGAAAGCAGACGGCTTTTAATTACTTTAAAATAGACGTAGTTATCAATATTGTTATCCAGTTGATAATTAATTCTTTGCTGTTAGTGTTAACGAGAAGATCCGTTCAGTGTAACCACATCCAAACCAAATGTACATATTTTAAATAACCCTAGACAATAAACAACGTTTAAAGTACAAAGCCTACATATATTATTACATATTTGGATTCCTCACAAAATTCTGACCAACTTTTGTATAGAATGCCCTATGCCTATCTCTAGCCGTTTTCGAAATATTTGATGTTTTTCCAAAAAAGTGACAGTTGCAACGCTCAACATATTTTTGTACTATGTTAAAACCGTATTTCATTTTGCAATTAAACTTTGGGTTATTGTAAATAAAGGATCGGTTTATTAAACTGAGGGTGCGTAATGACTCATTTGTATACAGGGTCGTCAAAAAAAAATCATAAACGGCACTAAAAAAAATGAAAAATCTCAAGTTTTTTAAATAGAAACCCACATTTTTTATGACGGAATCATTTTGAGCATTAAAAATTACTATACGTTTCAATTTACTTGCCTATACCTAAATCCAACCCATTTCGTTTTATTTGAAAAATTCCAGATTTCTTGAAAATTTCTCTCTCTAATAACGTGTGGATTTATGTCAAACCAGTAGTGTGAATTATGTCTATTGAACATTCCATTTTTAGTGAATTTGGCCTCGTCGGTCCAAATAATATTATTCAAAAACAATTCATCTCCATAGTGACTAGTCAGCAAAAACTCACTGTGGGATTGCATGGGGGCAATCGATTGTTTTCTCGTAATTTATAAAATATGAACTTGTGGACTGTATCAACTTTATTGTTTGGAAGATAACAAAAACATTAGTAGTAAGTTACAAAATGGAGCACCACGTTTTGTTTACAAGTTAACTTCGAAAGGCAAAATCGTTCTCACTAATAAAAAAGATCGGTCACGAGTCGCGGACGGCCAGACGCTTCGTCAGATTTACAATATTGTCAGTGTTGCCACGTAGGGCTCATTTTATTAGATTCTGACCTCAACATGCCGGCCCCCTTGAAAAGGCGAAGATCACTTTTCAAAACATTGCACAACCCGGGCAACGGACACAATTTTACAACAGGTCTTTTCACTTGTCCACTTGCTGTTTTCACCGTAGCTACTCGAGCAGCACCATCTGGACCAGTATGTACTGCAGTGACTCGACCAAGTGACCATTTTAGAGGAGGGATGTTGTCTTCTTTGACAAATACCATCTGTCCTGGATTTAACGATGAACTAGAGGCTTTCCACTTCGTCCGTGACTGCAATTCTGCAAGATAATCCTTGTGCCAACGACGCCAAAATTGTTGCACTAGCTGTTGAATCCTAGCATATATCTTCAATCTATTGGGAGAAGTATCTTCAAGATATCGTTGTGGTAGTGACGTCAGCTTTCGCCCGATCAAAAAGTGTGATGGGGTAAGAGGGTCAAGATCATCAGGATGGTCAGTTAAGGAAGTAAGAGGACGGGAGTTTAGTATAGCCTCTACTTGAACTAATATGGTATACAATTGTTCGTAAGTTAAGTGAGCGCTACCAACCACCCTTCGCAAGTGATATTTGCAAGATTTGACACCCGCTTCCCATAATCCGCCGAAGTGGGGAGCTCTTGGAGGTATAAAGTGCCACTGTATGTTTTGACAATTAAGATATTCTCTAATAGGGGAATCATTTAAAGACGTAAATATATCACGCAGTTCAGACAGCTCATTCGAGGCACCTACAAAATTTGTGCCATTGTCTGAATATATATCAGCAGGTAATCCACGTCTAGATGTAAATCTTTTCAAGCAATTTAAAAAAGCTTCTGATGATAAGTCAGTGGCTAACTCCAAATGTATTGCCTTTGTGGCAAAACAAATAAAAATACACATGTATGCTTTGATAAGAGTACGAGATCGAATTTTGTCTGTTTTGATAAAGTATGGACCAGCAAAATCTAGTCCAACTTTGTAAAATGGAAGAGAGGAACAAACTCTTTCTGACGGCAAATCCGCCATTTTTGGAACATATGAGGAAGGATTTATTTTGAAACAAGTTACACAATTTCTGATAACTGCTCTTACTGAACTAATTCCTCGGACAATCCAAAATTTATCCCTCAGACTAGTCAATACTACTCGAGGTGAAGCATGAAGTAATCGAATGTGTTCGAATTGTATTAATATCTTTGTTAAATGACTAGAATTTGATAATAATAAAGGATGTTTCTGTGAATATTCCAACTTTGAATGTCTTAAGCGACCTCCCACTCTGAGTAAACCATCATCCAAAAATGGGTCTAATGAAAGTATTTTACTCTTTGAATGCAATGGTAAGCCTTTCATTAAACTAGATATTTCCTTTGGAAAATCGATACGCTGAGACAAACGAATAAGAACCCTTTCAGCATTATTAAGTTCTAAAGTAGTTAGAATACCATTAGAACGAGAGTTTATATTTTTACAGTTGTTTAAAAACCTAATGCAATAAGCAGTCACTCTTTTTAGACGAGTACAAGAAGAATATTTATTTATTAAATCAAATTCGTATACATTTTCGAAAAATGACAATGATTTGATTTGTTTTAAATCAGGTATGTTTTCGGATTTAATATTTAGTCCTTTAGGCCATTGATTTGGTTCTTTCAGAAGCCAGTCAGGTCCAGACCACCACATTTTATTGTTTTCTAACTCTTTGGGAGATAAACCTCTTGAAATTATGTCTGCGGGATTCTCCACAGATCTGACGTGTTTCCAACTAGAGACGTCACTTTTATTTTGTATTAAAGATATTCGGTTGGCTACAAATGTTTTTAAACTAGCTGGTTGAGAAGACAACCAAGATAGAACTATGGAGGAATCTGTCCAATAATAGACGTGCTCTATATTCAAATTCAAACAATTTTTAATTTTATCAACAAGATTCACTAAAAGAACAGCGCCACACAACTCTAGTCTTGGTAGA
This sequence comes from Ips nitidus, assembly GCA_018691245.2. Taxonomy (NCBI): domain Eukaryota; kingdom Metazoa; phylum Arthropoda; class Insecta; order Coleoptera; family Curculionidae; genus Ips; species Ips nitidus. The sequence goes on along the minus strand of CM042803.1, from coordinate 414,938 downwards.
GTAATTGTTTTTAGGGGAGCTACCCGAGATCTGGAACATAATAGATGTGAACAGTATTCACCGTCAAAATTTTGTGAAACGATATAAACACCATATGCCATATTTGACGCATCCGAAAAGCAGTGCAACCAAATTTTTTGAGTATTAATACTTAAAACATGTCTTGGAATTTTAATTAAATTGATGTCTAATAACTGTTTATAAAATTTCTTGAAATAAATAAAAATACTTAATGGAACAGTTTCGTCCCAGCCCAATTTTTCTTTCCACAATTCTTGAAGCAACATTTTAGCCCTAACTACTACTGGCCCCATGACGACAGACAAAATATATCTTTTTGTAATTCGATTTTGAATAGGTTCCTTTAAAGAAATAGAGTAACTTAAAGAGTCAGAGTTGGGTTCCCAAATTAAACCCAAAGTTTTAATTGTTTTATCATCCGATATAAAATACTGACACTGATGCTCTACTTCATCTTCAGACTCTAAAATGTCTTTGTTGTTTGAGGCCCATTTTCTAAGTTTAAACTGTGCAGATGCTAATATTTTAAAGAGATTTCTTTTAATGATCTTGACTTCTTCAACTGTAGAAGCCCCAGTGATCAGGTCATCAACATAAAAATCTTTGAGAATAATGTCACACTCTTTAGGATAAGCAAGTCGATTATCATAAGCTATTTGATGTAAAGATCTAATGGCAAGAAAGGCTGCCGAAGCCGTATCATAAGTAACGGTATTTAAAACAAACTCCTTTAATTCCTCTTCCTTATTGAATCTCCAAAATATTTTTTGATAATTTCTATGATCATCTGCAATGTCAACCATTCGATACATCTTTTCGACATCGGCAATTATAACATAGTTGTGACATCGAAATCGACACACTATGGAAAACAAATCATCCTGTATAGTAGGACCCACCTTTAGAACGTCGTTAAGTGATAATCCTGAATCAGATTTACACGAAGCATTGAAAACTACCCTACATTTGGTGGTTAAACGTGATGTTTTTACTACAGGATGATGTGGCATGTAATATTCTTTAGTTAGATTTGTATCTCTAGGTATTAATGACATATGATTTAAGTCAATGTATTCCTGCATAAAATTATTGTATTCTGTTCTTATTGCAGGGTTTTTATAAAGACGTTTTTCTAAGTTTAAGAATTGCTTTAAGGCAATTTCTCTAGAACTACCCAATTCTGATAAATTATCTCGAAAAGGAAGACAAACTTTAAATTTACCAGAAGATTCGCGAGTTGTTGTGTTTACGTAATAATTTTCACATTCTAGTTCTTCTTTGGTTTTCCTCCATTCGGGTAAACCCTCTTCAATAATCCAAAATCTTTCAATCTTCTGATCTAAAGTTAACAAATTTACATTTAAATTACTAGTTTCCTTATTATTTGATAATAAATTAATCGGACCAGAAATTATCCAGCCTAAAACGGTTTTTTGTAGTATAGGCATGTCAGGTCCTAAAGATATTTGACCTACACCTAACAATGACCAAAATATACTAGCCCCTAATAGTAAGTCAACAGGCTTAGCTTTATTAAATTCCTGGTCAGCAAGTTTAATGTTTGGTGGAATTTTTATTAAATTCCAATCAAACGAAATGACAGGAAGGTCATCAGTGATTTTGTCAAGAATTAGAAAATTTAAATCTGTAAAGAAACCACCATTTGTTGAAAATAATCTAGAACTAGTCGAAAACTTGATATGAACTAAGTTTTGACTAATACCACTTACAGGTATATTTACCTTTCTTTTATTCAATCCAAGTTTATTGGCTAAATTGGTTGTGATATAATTGGACTGACTGCCCGAATCTAACAGAGCTCTACAGTGAACGGGGAGTCCTTTGTTATCATATAGGATAACAGTGGCAGTTGACAACAACACATAAATTTTAGAATTTTGATTAAATAAAACATTACTTGCGCCTAATTCTAAATTTTGATTTTCTTCCTGAGGTATAGAAGAATTGTTAATATGGGTCAAAGCACTAGCCTCTTTTTTATTTTGAATTTCAAAATGTAACAAAGTGTTATGACCTTTATTGCATTTTCTGCAATCTTCGCCTCTGCAATCTTTGTTTACATGACCAGCACGTAGACATTTAGAACAGAGATGAAGCTTTCTAATCTCACTTAATCTTGATTCAGGTGTGAGATTCAAAAACTTATGACAAAAGTATATGAGATGAGTTCCCTTACAAAAGTTACAAACCTTTAATCCGGTTTGTTGAGTAACATGAGAAAATTGAGGCTTTGATTTAACCTCATGAGGTGTCCTGCTTTTTTCATAAGTTACATTTGAATCAATAATTTCCAACGTTTGACAACGCTTAGTTAAAAATTTAATCAAGTCATCATAAGTGGGCAAATCGGTAGAATTTGAGAGAGAATTCTCCCAATCTCGTCTTGAATGTGGATCCAATTTTAACGAAACAATAAAAATTATAATTGAATCCCAACTAGATACTGGTTGTTGTAAACTTTCCAACGAACGCATATGTTTTTGTAACTCATCTAATAAGTTACGTAAACCTTCCCTACTTTCCCTTTTTAATTCGGAAATGTTAAAAATTGATTTTATGTGATTGTTAATTATTATTCTATTGTTTTGATAACGTTCACAAATGAGATTCCAAGCAATAATGTAATTTGCGTCACAAATCTGTAAAGACTGAATAGCTTGTAAAGCTTCATCCTTAAGGGCTGATAGTAAGTAATAAAATTTTTGAGTAGGGGTCAAAGTTGAGTTTCTATGAATGAGAGACTGAAATGTATCACGAAATTGGAGCCAACGACTCACATTACCATTAAAACTTGGTAGATTTAAAGGTGGAAGCTTTATATTAGATAAAGGATCCAATGTTGGAACAAAATTAGGTATATTTTGACTTGGTACATGCAATTCAGGATTTTTATTCATAATATTTTTTGCTTTGGCTACCGTGGAGTAGTACATAGCCTCAAACTCTTCTCGTTGAGTTTCATGATCCGAAGACTCTTCAAGGATAATTTCAAGTTGAGATTGACATAAGTCGAACTCATCCAAAGCGAATTCAATCTTTTGAAATCGAGTATTTAACTCTAAAAAACTACTATTCTCATCAAAGCTAGCTAAATAATTACTAAACCTTGTTAAACTGCTTTTTAGACTTTTTCTTTTTTGTTTAAGCCTTGTAACTTCCTCTTGATTAGACGCCATTATAATGCAAATGCGAAAAATTACAAACTAGGACAAGTCTTAACGCGTCCTAACCAATCAAACACTGTCTGAACTGGTAATATGCGTACGTGAACAAATCGGATAAATATGACCTTGTTTATCACAAAGGCAAACAACAAACTTATTATTCAAGCAATAACCAACAAGTTTCAGTCTCATGCAAGACACGTTATAATACAAAAGCTTCCCAGTCTACAAAAAAACGGGATATCAATTTTGCCAAAACGAATAATAAACGAATGCAAATTTCTTTGTCATTAACCATTAAATTAACAACCAAATATTTTGAAATCTATCAACAAATCATATTAATTCAAGCATCGACTGGAAAACAATGATTTTTTAAGCAAAAAGGAAAGATCGAACTTACTAATCCATAGGCTTCGACGTACGGGTTCTCTGCGGCAAAGGCGGCGAGAAACGGCCATCAACCTTCAAACTAATTTTCTTCCAAACTGCGGAATATCAAATATATTCGGCTCGAATGACCAATGTGGGATTGCATGGGGGCAATCGATTGTTTTCTCGTAATTTATAAAATATGAACTTGTGGACTGTATCAACTTTATTGTTTGGAAGATAACAAAAACATTAGTAGTAAGTTACAAAATGGAGCACCACGTTTTGTTTACAAGTTAACTTCGAAAGGCAAAATCGTTCTCACTAATAAAAAAGATCGGTCACGAGTCGCGGACGGCCAGACGCTTCGTCAGATTTACAATATTGTCAGTGTTGCCACGTAGGGCTCATTTTATTAGATTCTGACCTCAACACTCACTAAAAACAACTCTCTTCGGAGAGTCAACCTCTTTTAAGTGTTGCACTAATTTAAATGAAAAAGGGTGAATTTTATGTTTCTTCAGGATCCTTTGAATTGAGTTTTTGGATATGCCTGATTCTACGGAAACTTGTCTTATTGACAAAGTTGGATTTGCAACAAAACAGCCCAAAATTGCAATTTCTACATTTGTATTATTAAGGATTGGTTTTGTTTTAATAGCTTTTATCTTCACATATCCCGTATTCTTAAAATTTTCAATTATTTGCTTGACAACTTTTGGTGATGGCTTTGGTTTTTCTGGATAACGAGCGGCAAATACCTCACATGTTCTACTCACAACTTTATCACATTCTCCGTAAATAATAAACAGATTTAAGTAATCTTATAAAATGTCAAATTTTCAAAACTCTCCTATTTATACTTTTTCCAATATCAATCGATGTCTTTCGTCGTGGGACACCCTGTATAGGGTGTTCTATTTAAAATAAGAAAGTTGTGATCGACTTCCGGTATAAACGGAAGTGCAACCATCTTGAAAATATTTTAGTTGGATTGGGCATGCCCACATCAGTATCCTGCCAAATTTTCAAAACTCTCCTATTTATACTTTTTCCAATATCAATCGATGTCTTTCGTCGTGGGACACCCTGTATATATAATATTTATTTTAAAGTACATAGTACTGTAAAAAGGGCTATCGGCCGCGTGGCCTTTCTGCCCATGACGATATATTAAGCCCTCAACATTGATTTCAATTTTTGTCTTTTATTTTTCTTTTTACACTATAAAAGTAGGAGATAGTTAATTATTATTATCAAGTTCTGTAAATATTTTGCTCGCTACTTAAATTAGTTAGGTGTTAGGTTTAACTTATTTTGTTACTTAAGTCCTACTTGCTTATAGCTTTGTAAAAATATTGTAAAAAATTAGTTAGAATATAAGGACTCTCTTGATTTAATTAAAAATCAAATTTGTTTTATGCATATAGCTACAATAGTGGTCGACTTTTTAGGTAAATCTTACTAAAATGCATTGTGCTTAATAGTTATATTAAATAAAAGTCTTTTACAGAACGAAGTCGGCAGTATGCAGTGGTTGCGTTTATTCAGGAGTCAACAGATTCGACAGAGACTTGTAATGAAGTTCCCATTACATGGGTTTTAGAGGACAAAAAAACCTGCAATGGCCTAAAGATGAGAACGCTATAAATATTTATATTAATAAATTCTACCATGCGCAAGAGGATTGGTTAGAATTTCCAATAAAATTTTTAGGTCAATTTGGTATGTATTAATATAAACGTTTTAATTTTGTTTTAATTACTTTTTTTTCTGTTTAATGAAGATTCATTGAAAGAGGCACAACATTTTGTAAATTATAATTCATCTACGGATGATGAGTCCACCAGAGGAAAGGGATTTAGGTTAAAAAAAAGTAAGCGTTCTTTCAGCCCTATTGAGGAAATTAACAACGTATCTAAAAAATCAAAAGGTTCGGTCACTATCGTTTTGTTTTTTAGTTATCATATGTAAATGATTCGATTTCAGTTGGTACACTTCCACTCCCTCCGGTTTATCTCCAAGACAGGATTTAGACGTGGTATCCTACTCAAACGACATCATTAAACTTTTTTGCCCAGACGAAAATAAAGTATTATTGCAGTCAACAACACTGCCCGAAAATAATTCCGGACAGGCAAAGATAATTCCGACTGAAATATTAGATTTAGATGAATCAATAGTTGCGGAAGATACTCTGACTGCAGACAATGACTACAATACTAACATGAGTTACGAAGTTTTAAAAAATACAAATATTGCACAAGAACTGACCAACCATAATAAAAGTGGTAAATGTATAACTGTATTGTTATAAAGTATTATTTACGTTACTTTTGCCCTATTAAAGGAACCAGTCAGCATTGCAGAAACTGCGAGACAATTTTAAAAAAAGTTGTTCTAGATATCCAGGAAATAAAAGAGACCTTGAAAACATTATCTAAAAAATCAGAAGATTTAAATATGGATGAGATTAACAGCAAGTTACCATTGAAAAACTTACATGAGTTAGAAGATATGGAAAATTTCATAGTTGAGAGTAACAAAAACAAAAATAAAATGGTAAACATTCTGTAGATTTTTCTTTCTAAGCTCTTATATTTTTTAAAAAATTTCAGTTTCCATTTTGCAAGTCTGTTGGAGGATCAAACAGCAAAGACGCTGTGAGACTGATGTTGTCCAGGATTTTTTCGGACGGTTTGGGAACGCTTCTCTCATGGACAGGTGCTCAAAACAATTTTAAGGTGGCAGGACTGAATATAACAAATATAATACAAGGTAATGATGTTTACCATAAATAAATAGGTATTATGGTTTATTTATTAGGTTATAAACTCTTTCTGCAGCTGCAATATAGAAATGTGATTATAACGATACTACCGCATTAGTGTTTTTTTTTTAAAGCACAAATGTGGTAAAATTTGTAGCTTTAATAAATATTTTGTCATTTACAATGACCCTCAATTTTGAAAACACGCTGGAAAAAACATTGTAGGTGACTAGTAAGATATTGTTTTACAAAAGATAAAGTTAATCGCTTTTCTTGTTTTTTGGAGGTCTTTTAAACAATTTTTTTTTCAGCTGCTGTTAGAGAGGCCCATTACATTACCGAGGTTGAATTTAAAGTGTTTGTCTCCGAGTGGCTGAGACATTCTCGCCAAAGGCAAGAAAGGGCCATGAAACGAAACTAAAGAATTACTAATTAAAATTGTATTTTAGTATTAATGTATTTATTGTTTTTTTTAGAATTACTTATTTGTTTTTTTTTATTTGATTTTAGTATAAATATATTTTTATTTATAATAAGACTTATTATAAATACTAAGTGCTACTATGTGCAATGTGCAGCTATCAGGGAAATAAAAAATAAATTTAAAATCCCCCCCGTATATTAACCCTGTACAAAAAGTCTCACATGCGACACCCATAAGAGGATCTTCTTTTGACACTCGTGAGTTACCTAAATAACATTTAGGAGAAAACCTTCGGATACTTATTTGCGACTCTTAAGTGTAGCCATGGGGATGTCTAAATAAAGTTCTGTATGCGATTCCGATAATGGCAAGGCATGGTCAAATTCATCATAAAAGTCGCCTGGATGACTATGAGCGAGACCTTGTGGCGGACATTCGGATAGCTGAGGGAGTGGTTCGAAGAGCAACATACGCATCTTTTTGTGATTCGCAATGTCGCGTTGTGATCGTTTTAGGCATTGTATGGGACTTACATTGTTTACTGGGTAGACATTTTTACTTTAGGGGTTTATCTCGGGACTCCGGAGGAGGAAAAACGGGCTGCTAATCATCAAGAAATTCGGCTGTTTCAGCATTTGGGCGTAATTCCGGCAAGGGGCGAAGTAACGTACGTGTCCAGTTGTCAATTGCGGTCGAGAAATGAAAGACTCGACCGACAGAGGAAGGAAATTAAGGTGGAATTTTCGATGTCCTGCAAAACATAGGCTTGTCGGAGATGGGCGCCGACAAGATAGTGAAACTTGTTTATTGTTGGTTGACGGGGCAACCAGTCGTAGCGGCCGTGGAAAACGTCCATGTTTCCAAAGACACTGCAGTAGCGTGGTACCAGTACTGCAGAGATGTGGTCAGAAAAGTTGCGTGGCATGACTTTCGTCAGTTAGGGGGCGATCAAGATATTGTGGAGGTGGATGAGACTCACCTCTTCAAGTCTAAATACAACGTTGGACGGGCAACAATGTGGAACCACCACTGGGTCTTCGGTGGAATCTCGAGGACCACCAAAAAAAGGTTTGCCGTTTTGGTGGAAAATCGTACTCGAGACACTCTTATTCCGATAATGCAAGACTTCATTGATGTGAATAGCTTCATATGTTCCGACGAATGGAGGGCATATCGGATGTGTGGTGAAGCTTATGGACATGGGACAGTAAACCATTCGGTGGAGTTCGTCAGACCAGCAAGACCATTGGATCCCATTTGGGTGGCCGAAGGGCGGTTCAGTGATGAATGCTTGGATGATTTCACCGGTCCAGCACCAGGTCCTAATTTAGTACCTCTTCGATATAACACGCAGAATATCAAAAGGGCAAGGAGAGGGCTAAAAAACTACTTGGGAGTCTGCACGAGTATCATCCATGCACACGCTTACATTGGAGAGTGGATGTATCGTCAGAACATTTTGGGGGACATTCAATCGCTGACGGGTCGATTTATGAGGTTTTGTCAGGATATAAAAAGGGCGTATCCTGGAATTGGCAAAATTTCTATGGCGGCTGAACTCCAAAATTGTCAGTGTCATGAATGTGAACCGTAACATTCATTCAAATTCAACTTCATCGAACGTCAGGGACTTCGAGAGTGTGGATTTCATCGACATCGTGGGACGATTCGTCGATTTTCTTTAGTGATAGGGAAGTGTTAGTAAAGTGCGTGTAGAATCGTTTTTTCATTGTATTTTCAGGGCGTCCGTTTCTCAGCCGTCAGTGAAAATAGTGAAACCGGGAAATGAACAAGGCCTGTCCGAATTTAGTGCCGCGTCGGGAAGTGTTCGGGACGTGGTGGACAATACGTGTCCCTTTTTCCCCCACACCGCCTTATTTTTCCTTAACCGAATCTCCAAATTCCAAGCCACCTAAACGGGGAAATCGTCTGGTTGAAAGTTGTTAAAAGTAAAGTTAATTAAATACGGGCCACTCTCTGACCCAAATTGCACGGATGAAAATTGGTCCAGTTCGTCCATTTGTTTTTGAGTAAACCTAAGGTTTGTTGGTTACACCAAATTTCAAAATTTTAAGTAGAAAACTGTGGAAATTATCCGGTTTTCCACGAGATAGTTTTCGATAAAAAATGAAAAAATTATTACAAGTTATTGACAATTTCAATTTATTTACTATGTTTTCCAGTTTAACTAAACTTAAACGAATAGTAGCTTTGTGCATTCGATTTTTTTAACAATTTAAAAAGAAAAAGAGTAAACAAGTCACTAACTTTTGGACCCTTGACTGTGTCTGAACTAGAAATTGCTAATTCAATTTTAATAAAACTAGTTCAATTAGAATGCTTTTAATGATGAGCTTCACTTACTAAATAAAGGAATTTTGTTAAACAAAAAACACAAATTATCTTCTTTAGCCCCATTTGTTGATGATAAAAGGGTGCTAAGAGTAGGAGGTCGACTGCGCAATACATATTTATCCTATAATGTGAAGCATCCTGTCTTATTACGGTCAGGTCATATCTTTAGCAAGTTGCTTTTTCGACATGAACATAATATTATGATGCATGCTGGTCCTCAACTTCTATTAGCTGCAGTGCGTCAATTTTATTGGCCAATTGGTGGTAGAAATATGTCAAAAGAGATTGTAAAAGAGTGTGTTCCACTCCATGCATTTCACCAATGTCAAATTTGCCTGACAATAGACTTAAACCTAATTTTCCATTTATGACACCCGGTATAGACTATGCAGGACCTTTCTTTATTTTGAATGAACCTGGAAGAGGTTCTAAATTGGTCAAATGTTATTTGGCAGTATTTGTGTGCTTTTGCACCAAAGCCGTTCATTTCGAAATCATTACTAATTTGACTACTGAAAGTTTCTTGACTGTTTAAAGCGATTTACGTCCAGAAGAGGTATTCCTGAACGTATTTATTCAGATAACGGTTCCACCTTTGTTGGTGCTAGTCATGAGTTACGTGACTTGGGTCAGTTTTTGCATAAGCACAGGGATTGTATCATTGATTGTACTAGTGATCAAAAAATTCAATGGGTTTTTATACCACCATACTCTCCTAATTTTGGGGGATTGTGGGAGGCAGCTATCAAAAGCAGCAAGCATCACATAAAGAGAGTACTTATCAATAACAATGCTACATATGAAGAATTTAATACTCTTATTATCCAAGTTGAAGGTATACTGAACTCAAGACCTTTGTTTGCACTTTCTAATGATCCTAACGATCTCATTCCAATTACACCCTCTCACTTCCTTATTGGACGCCCTATAAATTTTCTTCCTGAACCTAACCTGCAAGAAAATAAGTCCAACCGTTTGCCCAGGCTTCAACATCTACAAAAACTGTGTCAACAATTTTGGTCACAATTCACCAAACAATATATTTCCACGCTTCACCACCAGTATAAATGGAAAGAAGCTCCTACCAAGGCTGAGGTAGGCAGATTAGTTTTAATACGCAACGACAATTTTCCACCATATAAATGGAATATGGGTCGGATATTAAAATTAATTCCTGGACGAGATGGGATTTGCCGCGTTGCAGAAATCAAGACAGCTCATGGTATAACTACCAGACCTATTAGACATTTGTGTCCCCTACCCCTACAAGAAGACATTAACAATTAGTGAATCAACAGTGTTATTGGTTACTAGTGCCTTGTACATATTTGTGTCGCGTTACATTACATTACATTAGGTAGTTTAATATATATAATTCATACTTGTTACTCTTGTATGATTACCTTTTAATTGAAGGTTCCCTTCAATGAGGGGAGTTATGTTTATAAAACTTTGTTAAGTTCCTTCTGTGGCAGGTTAGATCTATTAGAATTGTAAAGTAGGTAGAAATTGGATATAACCTATACGAGACCACTTTAATTTTTTGCGCTTTTTTTTGTTGGGTTAGTAATAATCTAACCTCATATTTTTATGGTTCTATTGCAAGAATAGCAAGACCTCAATTCAAGTTTTCATATTGTTAACTATTTAAAACAATCTAATATGAATAAAACAAGTTTAAAATACAGTCCACTGAGCAATGTTTATTAATGAGTCAGCGATTACAATTACGAACAGATTTAATTTTAGTATTAGCCACAAAAAATTTTGGTTTTTAAGTGAATTCAGTTATTACTTACTAAAATTAAATTATTTTTTTTTATAAACTTCTTCGGTCATAAGCATTGATTCTATTCTTAGTACTAATATTAATACTATTACTAAAATTAAATTTTGTTTTATAGACTAGGCTTAAGTCCCTTCCATTTCATCAAATTTATGTAGTACCTACTTTACAAAGACATTGTATAATACATATTAACTCAATGTTGAGCAATGCCGTTTACTTAAGTGTATAATGATAATTATTAAACATAAAACAATAATGAAAACTGCATTGGTTTTCATTTGAATGTTAATTTAAATAAAATCAATATACTGACCTTGAACCTTGTTTTTTTATTCACTGTTCTAATGAAAGTAGTTGAACTCATTGCACACAATTTTACTCTACAACTTGATTGATATGTTACAATCTTCTTAGTGGGTAATTTGTTCTTCGCTTAGGTCAATTTCTTCATAAAAGTTGTATTTCAGCATTCAGTTTGAAGTATTCAGCATATACAGGATACAGATCTGTGAAATAGGCCCAATTTGTTAGTTGAACCACCCTTAAAAAATTGTCAGACTAGACAAATGTTTAGTAATGTATACAAGTGATGCATCAGCAGAGATTATTTAGGTTAGGTGTGAAATTGCCTAATTGTCATTGTAATCTTACCTGGTCTAGCAGACGTTGTGTGCATTATGACCATTAAAAAATATACATTAAACTTAAATTTAGTGTATAATCTTCACCAATTATTAAGCCCGGTTCAGAGTTCCGCAACAGTATGAGGTATCAGGTACCGATAAGCAGTAGGTAGATTAAACTATCGGTAAGTAATACATCCATTCATAGTGTTCCGCAAGAGGTATGAGGTAAAATGTATGCAGCAAGAAATTAATTAATTTCATTTCATCACTTTCACTACCATATGCGCCTATGTCAACTAATGTAAAATTGTATTTAGCATCACAACAAGCCATTAGCACAATGCTAAATGATTTTTTATAGTTGAAATACATGCTACCACTATGTGATGGGGCTTGTATGTGAATATGCTTTCCGTCCAAAGCACCAAGACAGTGGGGAAAATTCCACATTTCATCAAAATCTTTTGCTATACTCAGCCAATCTTCTTCTTTAGATGGAGGTTTTAAATATGTTTTTGATAAAACATCCCAAATGGCACTTGCGGTCTCCTTTACAATGGCATGCACTGTAGAGTGGCCAACATGATACTTCCAAGCTATAGATTGCATGGAAGATCCTTGTGAAAAATAGCTAGAAAAATTTGATTACTTCAGTTAAGACTTTCTGTATATACCTGTTGTCGATATGTATTTACTTACTGCAAAGTCATAGCAAGCCGTTGTTCATGGCATATTGTATCGGATAGTTTGCGTTTTGTTAAATATGGCGTCAACTTTTCCACTAGTTTGTCAAATGAATTTACACTCATTCGGGGGTAACTTAAAAAACTGTTCACTGTCATTATGTTTCATGGGAATAAAATAGCTTTTATAAAACCCAAATTTATCCCGTTGCTTTATTTATCAAAACGAGTTTTTACTGTTCTCTTTTCTTTTTTGATTTTTTTAGTAATAAACAACACGTGGTCCTGTGTAACCAGTGGTACCAGCAATAATTATTTTATCATCAACATCCATTTTTCTAGCAAGATATAGGTATTATTTAATCACGTTGAGAAAATAATCAAGCTACCGCTTACTTTTTATCTGATACCTCATACTGTTGCGAAACTCTGAACCCGGCTTAAGACTATTGTAATAAAAATACAATTATTTTAACTGCATGTTAATTTTTTTGACACAACAAAACAAAAACAAAACCAAGTGACAAGTTGGCATTTGACTTTGACATCACCACATTCACAACAGATCCAAGATGGCCTATCAGCGGAACTTCTTTCCTCAATGCGATACGCCGGGTGACGTCACAGTGGATGCTCGGGTGCACAATATGCACTTAATACCCAAGGGATTACAGGCGTTGTCCGTGGTTTGGTATTGTTAAAGTGGACAATGAAATTATTGTTTAGTATAAGTCGTTTTGCCAGTGGACAGATGACAGTGAAGATGTCAGTAGTCGGAAAATAAAAGTATGATGTGATGTTTTAGTAAAAAGTTTTTTTATAAGTTTTAACGTTCTCTTTTCATTAAAGTATTATTATAAAGTTGTGTTGTGTTATTCAAATCAACCACTGCCCATTGCGCAACAGGTTATGGGCCCAGAGCAAAGCAAAGCAGTGAAAATTAAATAGAACCGCCAGGAAGTAAGTGAGGTCCGTGTTGCCAGACCTACTGTTTTAAACAGTAGATTTACTGTTTTTAACCTTCAACCTTCTGTTCTACTGTTTCCATGATAAAATCTACTGAAAAAATTACTGAGTACAACATGCGGAAAAAAAGTGGTATTCTTCCCTCTCTACTACGATTTTACCATCAAAAGACCAAAGAATAGCTATAAGTAATAATATAATAATTATTACCAACCGGCGGCGATGTTTACAAATTTTTTAGGCCATTGACCACCACTGCCATCTATGATGTATACTCGATAAAACAATGACGTTAATAGGCAATCTGTTAATTCATCGGGCAATTCCCCGTAGTTGATTGTGTATCCTGTATTTTTTTTACTGTTTACATCATTTTACACGTACCGAACGTTTAGTGACTAAGCTTGGTTTTGTTTTAAAAACGTCTAACGATTTGTTTTAGAAATAGCCCAGCCGAAGATGAGCAGGTACTTAACTTTTGTAAATTTTAATGTTAGTCCCTACTTAAATTGTAAAAATATTTCTAGTTCCGAAGATGGTTTGTCAGGTGGGGAAGGGCCGTCTACTAGCAAAACCCCTGCAAAAAAGAGCAAAGTATTATCAGAAATACAGACGCGATTGGGAAAAAGATGTAGAATTGGCAGGTTGGCTAAGACAAGGAAAAAACAAANGNNACCCGNAATTNGGAANAGCAANATATTTTCGCTATGACNAAAACANGGAGNCAAACGGTGTGCCTTANACNNCTCANGCNNAATNCANTGANCTGGTNNCCGTGNCNCTCNNCTGAACNCATNNATNNATCGNGCTACATGTTANTTTTCCGNGAGATCCTATGCCCTCCAGGCGGNGNTCNGCATGCCTGNACCNNNANCNGTNNACANNNNCGGCGATTTTTCGNATNCCAACCACATGTTGGNNCATTGTNNTNCTCTGAGGNTGNNTAGTTGGGTTNTCTTNCACANCGGGCACTATCCTCGTCNAGCAGCTGATNGNCNACTNAGTTGTTTNGCTNNGATGGCGGNCGGTANCGTCAACATTTTCACNNCNCATCTTNNTCTGANTTTCTTATGATTTGGTGNGTAGATCTATGGCAGCTNGCCNNCGCGANTTTNNNAACTCNCATNACNTCGACCACTTGATGGGCCNACTNNGNCGNNNAGAAGNCCCCGCGCAGGTCCTGGTGGTTGATGTTGAAAAATACTTTTTTCCCCGAAATCTGAGACGCAGTAACGCGGTGAGAAGGAATATTTTGCAGAAACAATATAAATAGATTTGTGGAGTTTATCGAAACCGAAGATTGGGCCGACGTTTATTCTCAGAGCTGCCCTGATAGCGCCTGCCAAGCCCTTTTTAGGATACTCTCTATATCAGTTTGAACAGTGTTTTCCGCTGAGCAAACAACGCCTCACAAAAAAACCCGTTAAGTCAAAGATTCGTGTTCTGCCCCGGGAATTGCAACAATTAAAAAAAATGATAACATTATACAATGATCTTTGTAGGGTTGATTCCAGATATAAGGAAATTGTTAACAAAAGCACAAAGATATACAGAGAAAGGTTAAGGGAGCATGTTAGAGGTGAATACGACGGAAGAATACTCAAATCTAGTAATAAGTCGAAATCAATGTGGAATTTTATCAAAGAGGTCAAAAAGGGAAAATCACGTAAGTAAAAATTAAAATTTGTAATAATGGGGTACAGTTGTCTGACGAGAGTGTGGCTGAAAATTTTAATTGTCACTTTTCTACAATTTCGGCAAATCAAGACACTATCGATTACAAATTTATAGAAGCATGCACTACTTTGAATCAGAATACTTGTTTTCTATCGCTTGTTTTGTACGCTGGATGTTTTGGACCTTATCACTGCGTTGAGGAGTTCCAACTCAGCCGGTTTTGACGGCATTTCAAATAACTTAATTAAGCGCTGTAAGCTTTTATTGTGTGATGTACTTACTTTTGTAATTAATCTTTCAGTGGCAAAAGGTCAATTTCCTGATTGTCTAAAGCTCGCAATTGTTATTCCACTTTTCAAGAAGGGTGATCCCAATGACTATTCAAATTACAGAGC
This sequence comes from Ips nitidus, assembly GCA_018691245.2. Lineage (NCBI taxonomy): Eukaryota > Metazoa > Arthropoda > Insecta > Coleoptera > Curculionidae > Ips > Ips nitidus. Next base: position 399,675 of record CM042803.1, on the reverse strand, counting down.
AATTAGTTTGTTATTATGTGTTTCTAAAATTTTTGAACTTAACTTACGAAATCAAATGTTATCTTTCTTGCAGAAATTAATTTTTTCAACGCCTCTCAGCATGGATTTACACAGTCTAAAGGTACTGAGTCTGCACTATGCGATTTTTCAAATTCGAATAGTTGATGCACTGGACAAAAACCTGTCGGTTGTTGGCCTTTTTGTGGACTTCTCGCGAGCTTTCGACCTGGTAAACCATGATATATTACTTGCAAAGTTGCACAGATGTGGTTTTCGTGGTAAAAAGCTTTGACCTAATTTCCTCTTATCTGTGCAGCAGACGACAATATGTTACCATTAATAATAAAACAGAGTAAAAATGCTCATTTTTGACTACCGGTGTTCCACAAGGGTCTATTATTGGACCTTTTCTCTTCTTGGTCTTTGCTAATGATTTATTAAACTTTATTGAGCAGGGTGCTTCTGATGTAGGGTCACAGCATATGCAGATGACACAAATATTCTGATAATTGATCGGAGTACTGACGCTGTAATTAAGAAAACAGAAATAATTTACGATCGAATTTGTTTATGGTCCCAAAAAAATCACTTAAAGTTGAATATAAATAAAACTAATTTTGTTCATTTTTCTAATAACAGAAGTTCACTTGGAGAAATTGGTATTTTCGAGGGAAAGGATAATGCTTTATGTTCTTGCTCTACTTCGAAGATGTTGGGCATTACTTTTGATTGTGGCATGAATTGGCAGGATCATATAAATATACTCAGTGGTAGGCTGCGCAAAAGCTGTTATGCTCTTAAATTTATGGCCAATCACTTTAAAATTGATGTGCTCCTATCTCTGTATTATGCAAACTTTCATTCACACCTGCGTTATGGCATACTAAACTGGGGTCTCAGTGCTCATGTGTCGCGAATATTTTTAGTTCAGAAGTACGCCATCAGGATAATGACTGGGATAATTCCACGTCAGACCTGTAGACCTATGTTTAAAAAACTTGGAATTCTTCCTTTGTCTTCTGTTTATATTTATCAAGTATGTGTTTTCGTGTTCAAAAATAAAACCAAGTTTGAAACTTATCGTACATCGCATTCACACAATACACGTAATAAGGACCAGTTGCTGCCGAATTATCACAGAACTGGGTTATACCAGAAAGGCATTTTCTTTAACGGGTGTAAGTTTTATAACCGCATTGACGATTCCATTAAAAATTCACCTAACGTCAATGTGTTTAAGTCTAGATTAAAGCGGCTCTTACTTGAGAGAAACTGTTACAGTGTGGAAGAGTTTTTAGATGTAACGTAATTTATGTAGTTTTGTATTAAGTTTGTCAATTTGATGTATTCGCATTATTTGAGGATTCTTGTAAATGTATTGACGTTTTCCTCAGTTGCATGTTTTGCATGCTTAATTGGAGAAATAAATGATTTATTATTTATTATTATTATATTATTAATATAACGTACCACAGAGCATACGGCGCAGCCACTTATGTCAAAAGCAACATAGAAAATGCATCTGTAGTTTCTATATCGACCGAGAACGACATACAGATTGTAACTACAAAAATTGGAAGTATCACTATCTCCAACGTTTATAAACCTCCCACAAGGACCTGGCCAACTCATGTTCTTAAAACATACCCCCATCCCGCTGTATATCTAGGCGACTTTAACAGCCACCACGAACAATGGAAATATAGACAAAACGATGTTAATGGGGAGGAGTTGGTCAGATGGACCGAGGACGAGCACTTACACCTAATCTTTGATGCTAAAGACAAAGGCACATTTAGATCAGCTGCATGGAACAGGGAATATAACCCGGACTTATGCTTTGTCTCAATGGACTCTAATAATACCCCTTTGGCCACTACAAGAAAAGTTCTCTCGGAATTCCCCCACAGCCAGCATCGCCCAATCATCATGGAGATCGGAACCCAAATACCGCTAATAAGATCCATCCCAAGACCTAGATGGAACTTTAAGCGAGCTGATTGGAAAAAATTCTCATCGGAACTAGATAAATGCTTAGGATGGATACCACCCACGAGTAAAAACTACGCTCGGTTTGTCGGGGCAGTGATTAGCACAGCTAAGAAGTGCATACCAAGAGGGTACCGGGAGGAATATATTCCTGGATGGTCTCAAAACAGCGAAGAATTATATCAAAACTTCCTAGAAACTGGTGATCAAGAGGTCGCAGATCAGCTACTTCATAGTTTAAATGCAGCAAGACAACAAAAATGGAGTGAAACTGTTGAAAATTTAAACTTCCAAACATCAAGTCGGAAAGCATGGTCCCTAATTAGAAAACTTGGAGGAGGAAACCCTCCTAAACGGCAGAAGGCTCCCATTAAACCAAATTCAGTGGCCTCTCATATTGTGATGACATCCAGAGCACCCAGAGATAAAGCTCATACAAAAAGAGTAAAAGAACATCTAAAAACTCTTAAGAACGAATCTACAGAAACTGAACACTCTCGTCCATTCACCGGCGAAGATGTATCCGCTGCCCTTAAAGATGTTACTTCTGGGAAAGCCCCAGGGTTTGACGGAATTCATCCTGAATTCCTTATTAACTGCGGAAAATACGCGAAGAGATGGTTGGCGTGCTTCTTCACAAACATCATGCAGACTAGTGAAATTCCTCGAGAATTCAAACGCTCAAAAGTAATAGCCATCCAAAAACCAGGTAAACCAGCAGACCAACCAAAAAGTTACCGACCAATTGCGCTGCTGTCATTAACGTACAAGCTGATGGAAAGACTGATCTACAACAGAATAAGTCCAGTAATACTTGGAGATATCCCAGTCAAACAAGCGGGTTTCAGACCTAAACGGAGCTGCGCCGACCAAGTAATGTCACTAACTACATATATCGAAGCCGGTTTTCAGAGGGGACTAAAGAGTTCTGTCGCGTTCATTGATTTGTCAGCAGCGTATGATACCGTATGGAGGGAAGGAGTTATATACAAAATTCCCTGTAAACTCACATCAAGGTTAATAGAAAATATGCTTAACGACAGAGTTTTCCAGGTGATAATGGGATCAGAAATCAGCAAACCCAGAAAGCTTAAGAATGGACTGCCGCAAGGATCAGTACTTTCGCCATTGTTGTTTAGCCTATATATTGCGGACATGCCCAAAACAACATCAACAAAGTTTGGCTACGCCGACGATTGGGCTTTAACCACTCAAACCAAATCAATGGAAGAAGCCGAAGAAAATCTTACCAATGACTTGGACGTGATGGGAGGTTTTTTTCGAAAATGGAGACTGCAACCTAATGCTTCAAAAACAGAAGTAACCTGCTTTCATCTGAATAACAAAATGGCTGATAGAAAACTTAAAGTGCTTTGATAACACCTTACTTAATCACAATAAAAACCCAAAATACTTAGGTATCACTCTTGATAGAACGTTAAGCTTTAATGTACATCTAACTAACACTGCGGAAAAATTAAAGACCAGAAATAACATTATTCAGAAACTCTGTGGCTCGACATGGGGAACATCAGCATCCACACTGAGACTGTCAGCCCTAGGCCTTGTCTACTCAGCCGCGGAATACTGCGCACCAGTGTGGCTTAACAGTGCTCACGTGAAAAAGATAGATGCGCAACTGAACAACACCATGAGAATGATCGCTGGCGTAATCAAATCCACCCCAACTCAATGGCTACCGGTATTAAGCGACATTCCACCGCCTCATCTACGCCGAATCAATTTGCTGACAAACGAATACAAGAAGATACTTAACAACAGAGAGCTCCCAATACATAATTATATAGAAGACGCCAACAAAAATCGACTACGCTCTAGAAAACCACCAACAAACACCGCAAAAATTGCCACAGATACTGAGTTTTTAACATCACAAGCAGATGGGTGCACGAATGGTCGAGAGCTCAGCCAACAGCAACTTGCGCCTGCATAACAGCAAGCCCCCCTGGCTTCAATCTACCACGCAAAACCTGGTGTACATTAAACCGCATTAGGACCCAACACGGCAGATGTGCATACTTTTTAAACAAATGGGGAAAACTACCATCCCTCTCATGCGATTGTGGAGAGGTCCAAACGATTGCACACATAATAGAGGAATGCCCCCATCGATCATACCAGGACAGCCCCGAGGAGTTCCTGCTTGCAACGCCAGATGCGATAGAATATATAAATAACCTTGATGTTTGTTTGTAAATTTACCTAAATTTGTTATAGTTGTATACTTAAATGTGTCGAAACGCCATACGCTAAATAAATAAAATAAATAATAACAAATATGCCTACTGCATTACTTCAACGCGTTCAATTTAGAGGTTATGTTTAAGCGAAATCTATTACGAATGCATTAACTATTTCAAATTTACCTTAAAATGGTTTGCTACAGAGTAGCCCCTTACGGCGACGTTTGAACTAATTACAATAAATGACTACACAACAAGAATTCACAAATTTTCGATTTATGCCTTAACCAAAATGTACTTTACAGGTTGCCATGCACTCGCATCTTAAATAGGACTATTAATGCGGCGGTGTTGGTAGGACCCGCCCATTATTTATTATTTGATGAAATCCGGAAGCTAAATCGAGGGTTGTGAAATACTTTGAATAACCCAATTGATCGAGAATATGTTCGATATTTGGTAGAGGATGAGCGTCACCAATAGTTACTTCGTTTAATTTTCTATAATCAACTACAATTCGCCATTTTTGTTCACCTGCGGCATCTAATCTAATTTTTTAGGAACAATCCATAATGGACTATTATAAGGTGAAACTGATTCTCGAATGATTTGACATTTTGGAAATTTGTTTGTCTAATTTTTTTTTATGTATTTCAGGAAATTGTAAATTTTCGAAGTTATTGGAGTAGGATCTTGTAACGTGAATTTCAATGTTTTAGAACATCTGTACACGTTAATTTATCGCTAGGTAAGAAAAATATCTCGTTATATTTTGAAAACATATTTCTAAGTGATTTATAAGTGATCTAATCTGAGATTTTGTTCTAAAAGTCTTTCTGAGATTGGAAAGTACTTAGTCGTTAGATATGTTATAATTCAAGATGCACTTCTTGTTTTAAATGGTTTATTTTACAAACCCAAAGGAAACAACAACTTAAAAATATAGGTTAGATATGTACGTAAGGTAAACAAAGGAACGCTCCGAACGTTCCGTTAGAATGTCTGTTGCCGACTGGACTACACGCGCCGGTCACGTAGGCCACCCGAGTTTCGGAACGACCGATCTCGAGCACACCCGAACCAAATATCCGCAGTTCGAAGCGATACACGATACACTCGTTAACATATACCGCCCCCCTTGAAAGAGGAAAGTCTTTCAAACTAAATCCGCGAATAGCACAACAAATCGTCAGCTAACAACTAGGAACGGAGCAGAACTAGGACTCCGTATCTTCCTTTTCATTTGGTAGTGGACATATCTTCGTTATCGGTCTTTTGAGAACGGTATTTTCACACCTAAGCGTGACTACACGGGGAAGGTCATCCGGTCCTTTGTGGACATCCTGGATCCGACCAAGTTTCCAATGGCATGGTCGTAAGTTGTCCTCCTTGATAATGACTAGGTCTCCGATTCTAATAGTTGAAGTCCTGTCCTTCCATTTTGTCCTCACTTGCAAGTGGTTCAAGTAGTCCTTCCTCCACTTGTTCCAAAACACTTGCACCATTTTCTGGCACCTTTGGTACATCTTTAGCCGTGAATCAGGTATATGCTCCAGCGGTTGATCCAGTATCGATGTAATGGGGCGAGCAATCAAAAAATGTCCCGGAGTGATAGGATTAGGGTCTTGTGGATCAGAGGAAAATGGATACAAAGGTCGGGAATTTAAAACAGCCTCAATTTGTAGCAATACAGTACAAAAATCCTCATAAGTAAGAGAACTATTTCCTACTACTCTAGTTAGATGATGTTTGATGCTACGGACACATGATTCCCAAAGTCCTCCAAAATGAGGAGCTCTCGGAGGTATATAGGACCACCCAATCCCTTCGTTCGCAGCCCAGTCAATGATTGTTTTCTTATGAGTATTGTCACTCAAAAAGGTAAAAAGCTCTTTAAGTTTAGTTCTTGCACCAACAAAGTTGGTTCCATTATCAGAGTGTAGGTTTACCTCTACGAGAAACAAATCTGCGAAGTGCAGCGATAAAGCAGTCGGAAGTCAACCCAGTTACCAGGTTCTACGTGAATGGCTTTGGTTAAGAAACATATAAAGATGGCAACGTAACCCTTTATAATTTTAAATCCCCTAGTCTTTCGATCACGCAACTGAAAAGGTCCGGCATAGTCTACACCTGTCGTTTGAAATGGATAGTTTCCAATAAAACGGCTCCTTGGCAAGGAACCCATGATCTGATTTAAAGGTTTAGGATTTGCCTTAAAACAAATCGAACACTGATGTACGGTTTACTTACTTAGCTAAATTATATCCTGAAAGAGGCCAGTACCTTTGACGCAAGGAAAACAGAAGCTGTTGCGGGCCACAATGAAGTAATCTAATATGTTCGTCGCGAGCAATTAACTTGGTAATATGATGGTGTTTCGGGAGAAGAATCGGATGCATATTGTCATATGGAAGTCCAGAATTACCTAATCTACCACCAACTCTCAATAAACGATCTTCACCCATGAAAGGATTCAAACACAACAGTCGGCTTTTTCGGTCTAGTGGTTTATCTGAAGATAAAGCTTTGATTTCATGAACGAAACATTCCTGCTGAAGGGAAGACAAAATCAGTTGCGAGGCATGATCAAGTTCATTGATAGAGAGACTAATCACTCTAATAGGTAATCCTTTAATTTTTAATCTTAAATTTGAAATAAATCTAAAGCAATATGATATGACTCGGACCAATCTCTTAAATGACGAAAATCTATTAAATACATCTGATAAATCTTGAGTGACAACAAACGACAAAGTTTGATGGTTAAGCTCAGATAAATCATATTGCTCCGAAGGCACGTCGCTATTAGGGTAAAGCTCAGATGAGCTAGATAACCAATCTCTGAACTTCAGATACCCGATTTCCAACAAAGCTTTTCCATCTATGAGGTTCCGATTTCAACCAGCATAAAGCAATAGTCGAGTCCGAATAAAAGAAACGTTCATTAATATCTATCTCTAAAGACGACAAAACCCTATGCGCTAAGTTGGCCAATAAAACACAAGCACAAAGCTCCAAACGTGGAAGAGTTGTGGTATTTTTGATGGGTGCTACCTTGGATTTTGCACAAATAAGACGAACGACTATGTTCCCAGATTTGTCAACTGAGCGGAGATATAGGCAAGCACCGTATGCTTTCTGGCTAGCATCTGCGAAGCCGTGAAGCTCTACAGGACACTGAAATGGAATAATTGTATGACGAGGTACGGAAATATTTGAAATAATTTGCAAATGGTCTCGAAAGCAGATCCACCTTGTTTGTAATTCTAAGGGAATAGACTCATCCCAAGACAGTTTCAACTGCCAAATACTTTGCATAATTAGCTTAGCTATTGTGATTACTGGAGCTATTAAGCCAAGTGGATCGAATATTTGGGATGCTGCTGACAAAATAGTTCTCTTAGTTATAGCACTACCTGTATTAAAGGACTTTATTGAATATCGTAGGCAATCTTGGTTAGAGTTCCAAAGAATTCCCAAAGTAGACTGGCTAACGTCTTTACCAAAAAAGATGTTTTGATTTAAATCAGAAGTTGTGATAGAAGTTATTCGACAACCATTTTCGAAGATTAAAACCACCTTGCTTTAAAATGAATGAAACGTCCGAATTAATGTTCAGAAGCTCTTCCACAGAATTGGCACCTGCGAGCAGATCGTCCATGTAAAAGTTATTTTGAATAACATAAGCGGCTTTAGGTAAGATTGCTTGAAAATCATCAGCCAAATGTTTTAAAACACGAGTTGCTAAAAAACTAGCTGATGCAGTGCCATAGGTTGAGCCTGAAACACTGGACATTCTCAGTAGGGTTAAATCGCCACAAAATGCGATAATAGTCTCTATCAGGGGCAGATATCAAAATCTGCCTATACATTTTTTCACAATCAGCTGTAAGTACAGAGGTGTGAGTTCGAAAATTGAGAAGCAGAGTAAAAAGATCCCTTTGCAAAACGGGTCCTATCATCTGTACATCATTAAGTGATAATCCACTGCTAGTCTTTGCTGATGCGTCGAAGACCACGCGTAGTTTCGTTGTAGTGCTAGATTCTTTTAGCACGCAATGATGCGGCAAATAGCAAGATTTACCTGGGATTACGGAGTCAAATACAGGAGTCACATGCCCGAGAGCAATGTATTCACGCATAAAGGCGTCGTAGGTTTGCTTAAGATCAAAGTTTTTTGATAATTTTTTCTCAATACTATGTAGGCGTTTTAAAGCATTAGATCTAGATTCGCCAAGAAGTGATACATTTTCCGTAAATGGTATGCTAACGATGAAACGACCTGTATTATCCCTTTGAGTGTGTTGAATATAATGAGTTTCTATTAAGTCATCTACCCCACTTGGGCGCCGCTGATATGGGTTAGCTTCTTCAAGCTCCCAAAATTTGAAATATCCTCAACAAAATGATTCTCAACAGAGTGATAAACGTTAGTAGTTGATAATAATGTAACGTCAGGTACGGTCATAGAAAACTTTCCCGCTAAAACCCATCCAAAAATGGTTTTGCGCAAAACTGGTAGATTTGAACCTAGGCTGACTTGTCCAGCACACAAGATTGACCAAAATATGGATGCACCCAATAAAAGATCGATTTCACCTGGCGTATGAAATTTTGGATCGGCTAGTTGAATATTATTAGGGATATTCAATGCTGAAGGAGGTAGAGAAAAAGTTGGAAGATTTCCTGTTATTTTCTTTAATACCAAACATGAAATGTTATTCTTATACTGGTTCCTCATAAAGTGAATTTCAACATTAGTTTTAAATGAAATATTAGATGTACTTTGAGCAATACCAGAGATGACACAATGAGTATTTTCTTTTTTGAGGTTTAGTCGAGCACAACAGCTTTCTGTTATGAAATTGGACTGGCTACCACTATCAAGCAGGGCCCGGCAAACTTGCAAATTATCACAAGAATCTTTAATTAAGACTAAAGCTGTAGCTAAAAGAGTTTCAGTTACTGCTTCGGAGTTAAATGCATGGAGAGTAATAGGAACATTCTCAGCGTTAGGCTGCCTTGTGCTAGATGGTGATTCTTGAGAATGTTCAGAAGAGTTGACAAGATTACTATTTGATTCAATATGCAACAAAGTGTGATGCTTTTTGTTGCGTTTTCTGCAAGATATTGCCCTACAATCGTTAATCACATGATTATTTCTAAGGCAGTTAAAACATAGTCTTAACCTTTTAACTTCACCAATCCGATTTTGTACTGGAAGGTTTAGAAATTTTGAATGTGATTGATACCCCTCCCGCTGTGATTTTACATTAAATTTATTATTTTCTCGAGGGTTAAAATTTGGAGGAATATTTGATGCCTTAATGGCCTCCAATAACTCGCATCGCCGTTTGAGAAACAGTAAAAATTCTTCAATCGTAGGATAATCCCCTTCAATCCGGGCGTGCTCCCTACGAGTAACATGATCTAGTTTGGAAACTATGATTTGAATAAGTAAGGTATCCCACGAGCTTACTGGATGCCCAAGACTTTTTAAACATCTAATATGTTTGTTTAGTTCATCACTCAACTTTCGAAGTGCTGCTGGAGACTCTTTTATTACTTTATCAATATCTAAAATTGATTCGATATGACTGCTAGTGATTAAGCGCTTGTTTTCAAACCTATCATTAAGTAAGTTCCACACAACTGTGTAATTGCTAGCTGCTACTTCCAAATTCCTTACCACATTGGCAGCTTCACCTTTTAAGCAAGATTTTAAATAATAGAATTTTTGTATGTCGTCTAAATTACTATTATTATGAATCAAGGATTGAAAAATATCGTGGAACTCCATCCACTCTTGAAAATTTCCCGTATATGTTGGCCAGTTAATTTGAGGAAATTTAACTGTTGAGATAACATCATTGTTAAGCTGCGAAGGGTGAGACGAGGAGTGAGATGAATGAGCAGATACATTACTGTCAGAGTGTTCGACAGCTTTATGTTGAGATATAAAAACGCGAATTTGAGCTACAATACTGTGATAAGATATTTCAAAGTCGTTTCGTACTGAAGAACTTTGGGAAATAATGCTTTCTTCATATTCATCTGCTGAAACCCCGTCCGGTGGATCATTACTAAGCAATAAAAGATCGATTTGTTCTTGAATATGATTAACATTACAAATCAACGAGCTAACATCGGCTAACCGCGATGAAAGCTGCTCAATTTGTTCAGGAGATACGTTTGGTAAGCTTTTAATACTGTTATAGTACGAATTCAAACGAGTTATACTAGCTTTTATTGAGCCACGTTTGTATTTTAGAGTTCTTAACTCGTCCGCCATAATCACGATACAAATAAAATAATTGCAATGTACTAACTACAAAAATAGTCCAAGGTAAGGTTCTAAATGCAACAAGGAAAAGCGCTAAAGGAACGGACTTACAATACAAAATGGCTGCTCTTCTGCTCCAAGGTTAGTTTTAAGACTACGATTTGCTTTCGTTTGCTTGCACAGGAATCACAGGATATTGATAGTTTTAAGTCGGCAACAAACTCTCACACCAGCTGCTATCACGGATCGAAGGACCAATGTTATGATTCAAGATGCACTTCTTGTTTTAAATGGTTTATTTTACAAACCCAAAGGAAACAACAACTTAAAAATACAGGTTAGATATGTACGTAAGGTAAACAAAGGAACGCTCCGAACGTTCCGTTAGAATGTCTGTTGCCGACTGGACTACACGTGCCGGTCACGTAGGCCACCCGAGTTTCGGAACGACCGATCTCGAGCACACCCGAACCAAATATCTGTAGTAATGGGCAGTTCGAAACGATACACGATACACTCGTTAACAGAGCAGGGAGCCCCTATGACCGACACGCCCAAAGGACTTACTTAAGGTACTGATAGTGTCAAGAGTTCGGACGGTCACCTCGTGCTATGCGTAAGAACTCTTGTCTTTTCAGCCTGGGCTTCCAAGAAGGTAACGAGCCGTCCGGACACTAGAAAGTTGGGACTGTTGCTTGAAGACCGACCTAGAGACCAGTAATCTTAGATGGTTTGAGACGCTGATTAAATACCCACATCATGACCCCAATTTGCCGGTCTTGCTGATTCAGACGGTGCACTGGGGGAGACCGGGGCCAGACTAGGTAACGGAACAGCGTGCACTTATGTTATTTGTGACATCTCCCCCCTCTGAAGAGTGTTCGCCCCGGACACTTATCTCTAACTTAACTGTATCCTGGAATCTGTCGCTCCTTCGTGGAGGGCGGCCTTGTCCTGCTTCATCTTGTCTTTCTGCGCGCCAGAGCACCCGTTACTCAGTTCGCGGGTGGTGGCGCCCTCTAGTGACTTTCCTCGTCAACTTCAAAGTGCGCGGGATGGTCGCTCGTTTTGTGGGTTCCCAGGTTGTGCTGTCCTGGCGGGAGAGGGCGTAACGGTCGGTCAACCTGGCTTAAATAAGTATTTTGTAAATTATGTTTTTTTGTTTATGCTTAATTGTTTAGACTATGTGAAATATACTGAGTTTGTACCCTACATTTGCTAAAAGATACCCTTAAGATCTAATTTATTAAGTGTGAAGGCGAGAACAAAAATAATGGAGTCATGTAATTTCAATATTTTCCCGCTTCTCCTTATTTGTGAGCCGACCGACTCGTGCTAGTCATTGTTCCTCTTCCTCGCTTTCTACGTCTGAAACTCCNACCNAGTCGCAGGATGCGACCTACCCNCCAGNGGCTACAANAGAANTNNNGNAAGANATANGGTTANNATGAGATCACANTGAANATGCGAATAGANATANANGGCCAACTTCTGNGTTNGTNANCAGGGNTTTTNNGCTAATTNACCGNCANTGTAAACGGCCAGGANNATCGNCAAGNGGNACNCGAATGCACTGGCAATCTAGCGTNTANNGCCANCAGNCNTTTNNGNANGTTNACTCTAANGNNGGACNGTTNATCTNCTAAAGCTGGAGNTNNCACNNAATGCAAGTGCNCNACANGCNTGAGATNCANATNTNCTCCTTNAGCNCTAGCGGTATTACCCGCGCTTAGGNTCTNCAAGCCNANCTCAGNGGCGTCAGCNNAGGCATGCTAGAGTAGGAACAACNTNAAANTGGGNGGCCGTTGNNCAGNGTNTTGCGTTGGNGTTTTTTGACCGTTACNANNNCCTAGNTGGCGNAAGTTCCAANAAAGATGCGGTAAAGTTACTTTTCCGCATTGCAAAATTAATTTACAATAAATGTAAAATTTTAAAGGTAATATGTGTAAAGCGAGAATACCCACTTGCACCAACCTTTTAATGAGATGCTCAAGCAAATTAAAAAATTGAAAAGTCATTAAACAGATAAAAAACGAAAGAAAGTCCACAATATTCAGACAGGCTTTAGTTTAAAATTCTCTAATTACTCCCTAGGTAGTGAAAGTGATATTTTCATCTCTCAAATGAGAGAGAAAACTTTTATTTTCTATAGAGGTCGTAGAAAATAGTTATTTGCGCATAGTTAAAAGCAGCAGTTAAATATTACTGGGCTTTTCAACCATGTGGTATTGTCTAACTGAGGACAAAAGATCACACCAGCAAACCTTTCAGGACTTTAAAATTTAAAAAATGTTTAGACTACCATTTGGCTGACAAATCCACCACTTTTATGAAATATCTAAGAAACGGTGCAAGATAGGGAATAGAATAGGATAGCAAAGTATTAACATTAATTACTAGGCTTTTTTGCGAAGAATTCAAAAATTAGATTAGAAACAGTGTATTCCATTTGAAAATCAAAAGTTGGTGTTCTTTCCGACTGATATGGCAATACTGCAAAATCCAAAATATTTTACATAGAGAGTTTGGATAGGCTACACTCCAAATTTAAACGAAAAATATTAAGTCGTTCTCTAGATACTTCTAATATACCATCAGCGTGAATCACCCCGTATCTTACATATTATATTAAAAATAGACATTTTTTAAAATTATATTTGATTATGAATTCTATTTAAAAGAAGAAAGTTATGTCAATTCTTGAGAAAACTGAACGCAGTAGCTAAAAACTAAACACGAAACTGAAATCACATCAAAAAAGTGCCTTAAAAATGTTTGTGTTTCACTCCGATATTTTAATAAAGAAAAAAGTTGGGTAAAGTTTTTAAAATGGGCGAAATTCGAAAAACGGCCTCTAGCGCCGCAATCTGACAAGATATCGAAATACGGTTTTTGCCATAACACTGTATCTAGCTGGTAATTGGGGTTTTCCTGTCAAAACACTCTAAATCCTGACACCCTGTACAGCTGATTCAATGATAAAGTTCATTATCTCGTTTGATTTGAGAAATAGAAAAATAATGTTAAATACAAAAGTTTTAGAGAATATTGATATTTATAGTTTAAAATTACTTTGGATATACAGGTTCTTAAAGACATGACAGAAAACATTAGTTTTTTTAAATATACTTTTTTTTACATTTTTTCCGTCGACCATGTATTGACAGCCTTTGATTGATGGACGATAACGAATGCAAAATCGTTCAATATTGAGTTCCATTAATGCATGAGTGTTCAATTGTTTTACTTTAATGCATGATCTTATCAGGCAATCAAATACGCTCATAGTATAGTTCTATCCTTTTTTATTTGTATGAAACAAAGAGAAATAAACACACATTCTTTAGTTGACATCCACCATTACTGGCAGAACAGTTTTTTCAAAACTTTGTAGGATTATAAACCTTTATTATAAACTACAGTTGACGGAAAAATGTTGTAACCAACTTTTATATTAATAAGCGATTAATAATCTCAATTTTAGTAACGCGTTCACTGCGTTAAACCATTTCGATTATTAATCGCTTTCATTAATACACTCGTTCGTTAAATAACTATTAAATTCTTCATAACAATTTAAAACTTTTTTGTTAATAATGTCAGATTATTTAATTTTTAATTTTTCTATACAAATATTACTTTTTACTATTATGTAAAATTGACTGTATTGCCATTGTTTCTAAAAGTAGAATACTCATATTTGGTACGAACGTTCTACAGAAACGACAAAAATGATTTATGCAAATAAATCGTATAATAATTGCATTAGATGCTACAGGACGTTCAATTTTTTAAAATATATTTTGATTAATTCAGTTTAAGAAATTTCGACTTTTATAAATGGAACACCCTGTACATTTATTTATTTTGTCTGATAGGTTTTACGTATGTCATGTACCTAATTTGAGTAGATTGCAATTTATTTATGTTTTTTTTTTTTATTTTTTTTTTTTTTTTTTTTATTTTTTTTTTTTTTTTACTTTTTAGTTTTTTACCTTCGATTTAAGTTTAAGTTTAGTTTAATTTAAGTTTTAATTTAGTTAATAACTAGCTTACGACAAACTAAAAATGCAGGTGTTGTCAACCGTTGGTAGAGTTACAGCATATTCCAGACATCAAAATAATACGATTTAGCTAAATTGTCCTATACCGAAAGTTAATATTACGAAAGATATAGGGTGTGAAAGTTGAAATTTTGTTCATATTTTTTTATCATATTATCTAGGTATTTTTGATATAAATCACTGAAAATGTGTATAAGGGGGTTTTGACAGCCGGTAAATATGATGGTTTCATCTATTTCTAATTATCTAAAAAAAAAAAAATAGTTTCAATTCAAATGTTCTAACAGAGTGAGAGCGGGGAAAAGATAACGGGATTGTCTGGTCTGTCTTGTTATGCATAGTGGATTTACAATTGTCCAGTTGTTTGGGTTATTTTTCCACTTGGTTTGTAGTTGTATGAGTCTGTCAGTTATTTTAGTCATGTTCGTACGTTCGTAGAGAAGTTGGTTGGCCAAATTAACGAATTAAACTAAAAAGTTAAATCAAGTTAAGTTAAGTTTTAACTTAAATTTAAAAAGTTAAAGCCACATGTTTCCCAACTTTAAACTAAGGGCAAATTCTTGAAACCTTCGTTGTGATAAAATGTGAAACTTGATTTGTTTTTTCCTTCATTCCCTGTTTATCAGTCTTACTCCATATCTCCAATTTCATTTCCATCGTTTTGTCAAGGATACACCGATTCCAACTAGTGTGGTAACCACAGCCAAAGAAAACTTCATCCATTAGTTATTATTTTAAATTTTACAAATGATTATTTTATAGCTGAACTTTTTCATGAATTTTTCACCCTCTTTAGGTTAGAATATGTCTAAAATACGTCAAAGCCAAAAACACATCTATGTCATTCAATTTAGCATATCTTGAAAAGTATAAACCACAATACTTCTCATTCAATTTTACATGTAATTAAAATCAGGGTTTGAAAATATCATGATATTTATATAAATATCATATCACATGATATATATCGGATATATATCATTTTTAATCTTTTTATACTTAAAATAAATAAAAAATATATAAAAAACTAAAAAAATTGTTTTGTTTTATGCTTACTTAAGCTATATTTTGTTTTAACACAAATCCTTTTATAATAACTTATATTATTTCTATACAAAAAAAATAAACTTTTTATTATGCGACTCTGAAAACTATCTATTTCTCGACTGATTCATTGTCGAGAAAATGTACCTTTTCCGTGCATCTCGAACAGTAACAGCTTTACTGATCTCAGACAAATTAGAAAACCAAACTTTGTCATCGTTCAGTAAAGCTTACTTAATATTCTTGATACTTAATATAATAATTTTTTGATGCTTTGAATAACTGAAACCGGTTTTTATTCAATTAATAAAAATATCGAATATATCGGATATATATCAAGCTGTAAATATCAAGATATATATCATGATATTTATCATGATATATATCACTGGATATATATCCTCTGAACCCTGATTAAAATTTAATTTAATTTTTTAATTTGGAGGTATAAACCGAGCATTACATGTAATTAAAATCAAATTAATTTTTTTTATTTAAAAGTATAAACTGGGCAGTGGTGTGCAAATGACCACTTTTTTTGATTTTGATCAGGGCAGTGGTCAAAACTGGTTAAAACCGGTCAAAATGGTTGAAACTGGTTAAAACCAAAATAAAAAATGTATTCCTAGAATAAAAAATTAAAAAATATATAAATTAGGTGTAGAAAAATGTAACAAACTGATTTCTGTATATAGAATGTTAAATTTAAAAATAAAACAAGATAAAAATTTTGAAAGGTAGGAAGGCAATGATGACTGGATGTAGGTATAATAGGCAGGTTTATAATTTGTTGTTTAAATGTTTCTTTATGTTTAAAATAATTTTTTATTTATTTTAAGTACAAATGTTTGTATATTTTGAGGTAAAACATTTCTTAAAAAATAATTAAAACAATTTGATATATATATTTTTTTAATTTTGAACTTTTTGGTTTTGACCCGTTTTGACCACTAAAGTTTCCAAAACAAATTTGACCAGGGCAGTTTTAACCGGGTTAAAACCAATGGTTTAAACCACGCTGTCCAAAACTTGCCAACCCTGAAACCGGGCAAAATACTTTTCAAGTTATGTTAAATTAGATAGCATAGATGTGTTTATGATTTTGGACATATTCTAACCTACCAAAAAACAAAGTGTTAGTGTACAACGATGATTATTGTGTTAAAGGTAAAATGAAAACTGTTGCTTTTTATTTTTGTTAATGTTACTATCATTAAGCTGGATACATAGTTCTAGTTCCGCAAGAAGAAGTAATCAGTAAGCTGCAGTAAAAATAAATAATATACTTGTAACACTCTAATTCATAGTTTGACAAATAAGTGCAAGCCACATTAACCGCAAGCAGTAAGCAGCAAGAAATGAATCATTTTCATTTCTTACCTTGCTCCTTACTGCTTCCATCATAGACTACTGGTCTTTACCCCCATTCATAGATTTTTGGAATATTATTTGACAAATACTTTCTTTTGCTTTTTTCCTAAAAATGACAACCCACAAGATAATAAATAAAATTTTGTTGGTTTATAAGACTTTGGGGTTAGGTTATTTCCTTCTTACTAAAGTCGAACTATGAATTGACATGGCTACTACTGCTTGCTGCTTACTTCTTGCGGAATTAGAACTACAAATCTAGCTTTAAAACAGTTAACTCACCTTAAAACTTGCTTTTTAATCCACTGTTGTACCTAATGTAGATAGTTTAATATATTGCACACAATTTTTCTTCTTCAACTTGACTTGATTGCAGTCCCTGGGAAATGTAGTCACTTTCTTCATAAAAGTTGTGCTTTTTCATCCACATGGAAAAGTAGTGATGTATGCAGCATATACCAGTTGCAGATCTGTAAGACTAGCCGAATTAGTTACTAAAACCACCCTTAAAAAATGTTAGTACAAAAATGTGTAGTAATGATGCATCAGCAATAGCATGGTTTATTACATAGCTTAGGTATGAAATTGTCATTGTAATCTTACCTGGGCCAGCAGCTGTTGTATCCATTATGTCAATCAAAAAATATACATTTACTTGATTTTAGTGTATAATCTTCACCAATTAAATTGTTAGATTTTGTCATAAAAATATAATTAATTTTAGCAGCATGCTAAAACAAATAAACAAAAGCAAAGTGACAAGTGGCAGGGATGTTCCTACTCAAAAATAATATGTACTGAAATGTGCGTGGCAATTGTACTGTTATTCCAATCAATTGTACTGACGCCGGCCAGAACCACACTTACATTTCTGACAGTTAAAGTTTACACTGGCCGTAAAGCCGGATTTATAAACTTGAAGTTCGATTTGGATTTGGCGTTGGCTCTGGCGCTGAAAGATAATTCCTATAAAACTGCATAGGCCAATTTATAGTCGCCGTCGGACCTGAAGTTGGCGCTGGGCTGCCGGCGAACATAAACCAACTTTATCTTTCTGAGGTTGGCGCTCCTAGCAAAACCGTAGCAGCCTGCATCGACCAATAGGAATTTGTTTCTGACAACACGTGATTATGTTTTTCGGTAAAATTTGGGGTTAGGTCGTTAGGTGATTGACTGATTGTTTATTTACATATTTACCAGTTTGTGAGTATTGGTTGAAAGCAGAGGTGAGACGATGATGAGTGATTCAGAATCCCAAGGTACTTGTTTATGTCTTTTTACTAGTTTACACTGATAAAAACGCTTTGTTTTCAGCTCAGTTTCCTGTTTTGTTGGAAGAAACCGAAACTAACATAGATGTAGGTCTCCTTTGGAGACAATCCAAAGATACGAATTTATATATAATATGCACCCTGAATATAAAAATGCAAAAAAAAAGAATTTAGCATAGGAAGCTCTTATAGTAAATCATTCTGGTAATATTATTTTTAATAGAACAGTTTGATACAAATAGGGAAAAAATCCTTTCATTTTTTAGTTGCAGAGTGTCAAAGGACTTGGAAATCCTTGAGAGACAGGTTCACTAAGGAGAGAAACAAGATGAGGTCGGGATCTGAAGCACATGAGTCTTGGGTGCATTTCAATGCTATTTTACTCAAAATTCTCCAAACCTAGAAAGTATTTACTGATAATTTTATCAATAATTTATATTATTAACACTACATTTTTGCTATCGTATTTAGAACATATACAAACACGAAACCACCACTTAAAGCTCTTTCAGTTGAAAAACAGCCAAGTATATATACCCTCTAGTTCTCACTCAGTCTGGTCAGCGGAAGAGACCATCTTTTCACCAGTGTCAACTCGCCACTCGGTAGATGATGACTCTAGAGGCACGCCCTGCCCACCAATTGAAAAATCAATAATCAGCCCCACACCCACTCTTAATAAAGGTTAGTCTGATAATAACATAGTGATAATGAAGTTAAAATTATAATCTGACATATGTAATAGGACTAGGTGTGTCAAAGAAGCAGAGAAGGATGACTCCAAATTCTTCCAATGAGCCAGAGGGCATTTTAGATCTTGTTAAAAACATTTCATCAAATTTACAGAGTGTGACTGCTACTCGAGTCTCAAATTCAAATAGAGCATTTGCAGACTACATATATATGCGACTGGATGAAATGAATCCAGAAGTTGCAACCACAAAACGATTGGAAATATTTCATGTTTTAGAATCATAAAACCTAATATTAAATATAAACATTTAAATAACTAATTATTATATACTAACCTACTAAAGTTAAACGCGGACTAATTAATATTGTCGGTAAAGTTAACAAATGGTTATTTGGTACTCTAGATTCTGATGACGAAGATAGATTTAATAACTATTTTAATACAATCTTACAAAACGAACAAAAAGCACAAGATGACTTAAAAAGTGAACATACTGTCTTAACATCAGTAGTAGAAACTTATAATGTACAATTGAAAAAGCTGACTAAAAACCAAGACCTATTACTAGATAAAATCAATCAATTAAGAGACATGGAATACAATATAGGTAACGCATTGTATATGTCACTAATTTTGGATAATATTATATTTCAACTAAATACCGTAAATCAACTTGTCAGTAATATTGAAACCGCAATTTCTTTTGCTCATGTAAACACTATGCATAACTCAATATTAAATCCATCTCAATTGAGGAAATTGATTAGTGATCTCCACAGTCTCTATAAGTCAGATAATCTTCCAAAATTTAGCGAATTAATTAACTACTATAAGTACTTATCAGTGCAAGTAATGATCAAAGAAAACATAATATTATTTTCTATACACACACCAATTACTGGACCAAATCAATTTACATTGTATAAAATCTTTTTTATCCCGGTCCACAACCAAACAATTTCCGTTGCCGATCCTTATATCCTACTTACGAAAGAAGAATATTGGACAGCACAAGAAGAATGCCCGCAACTGGAAAATGTGTCCATTTGCCAACAAGAAGCTTTATCAAGAGAAGCTAGCTGTGTATTTAAGCTGATCACCACTACAGTGAATGAGTGCCCTTTAGTAGACATTTATTTTAAAAGAACAACCGTACATCGCCTGAATGGAAAGGAAATCCTGGTGATTCCAGTAAATGAAACTATCATCAAAAGTACTTGTAAAAAAGGATTGTACAGTTTACGAAATCCCAGTATAATCACTATTCCCGAATGTGCGATTAAAATTGGACACCGTGTATATGAAAAAGAAACCAGTTCAGATCTTCAATTCATAGTGGACCTGCCTGACTTTTCGTACACCGAACAAAGTACTGCCATCCCTAAACTCCAACTCGACGAGGTAAACATTGAAGAACTCAATAAAGCCCGTGTTTAATCTTCATTTAAACAATAGGTTATTGACATGACATGATTTAAGTGTTTAATTACTTTCAATATGGCTCAATCGAAAACCATTAAGAAATAGTAAACATCCGCATAATGTGTTTGTACAAGCTATATTATGTAGGACGATCAGTAGGCAGCATTTGCAACATCAGGTTTACAGCGACCACTAAACTGTTTTGTTTGTGAAACCAGTAAATATATTGTACCTTATGTTTGTACAACAGTTTGAACATCACTGGTAATATTGGTTAGTTTTAAGTGATTGTAGAAGTAGATAGAAGAATAAAGTTAGTATTGGTTAAAGCACAGTCTTATCATTACTCAACTAAACAGCCCGGAAGATCCTGGACTCAGTTAAATTTCATTTCTTGAATGAACCAACTCAGTTTTCACCCACATATTGGACTCTTTTTGCACTCATTTTAGGCATACTGATCTTGGCAGCCCTTATCTACCTGTGGAGGACTCTTCGCCAAAGAAGAAAGTCTAGACGAACCCCTTCATCTAAAGACATTGATCTGCCCTTAGATGATCGAAAAAACAAGGAACCCTTGTTTTCCGAACTTACGGAGGGAGGAGTTATGTAGCCTATAATTCCGATAATGCTGACTATTAGATTAGACTTTGCAGAATCTTATTTTATTGTTTATATAAAAATCACGCTTTCTAGATTCAAGCTAGGGCCCGTAGTCAGTCTGTAAATCACTTTGCAATTGATCTTCGTTTAAAACAGTCATATTGTGAGTCATCTATTGTTGTAATCTTTTCTGTATAAGTTTTTTTAAGACTTATCGCGTGGAAGGTTACTTAACTCCTGTCACCGTGAAAACCAGAACTGGGTTTTTTGATCAAGGTTTTTTTCCCCTGTGTAGAATAAAAAAACCAACCACCTTATGTATACCTGGGTTCAGCTGTCCCCCCTTGTAGAATGACAGCCAGCAGACTGTGACTCTAGTTAAGCCTCCGAAGATGGGCGTCTAAATACATTCGAAACATGTCAGGCAGATAACAACTTAATAAATGAAGACCCGGCGGGAAGAACCATACATGTCCATTTTTCGATTACAATAATCAAAATCAGTATCTCGCAGGACTTATAACGGTTTTGCCAGTGGTACGTCGACGTCCCCGTACACAAAATATAGAAATGTTACACAATGCTTCTTATGCGTATCGAGTTCGTTATCTTCAAGATGGGTATCTTAAAGATGTGCAAGTGTGTCTAAATGCCTTTGCTGCATTCCACGGGATTTCCAAAAATTGGGTTCAAAACATAAGAGAAACCTTGGTATTTCAAGGTAAAGCACCAGTGGACCGTAGAGGCAAACATAGAAACAGAAAGCATGTCATATCGGAAGAAACCATCACAAAAGCATGTGAGTTTATTGCTTCCCTGAAAGGAAGAAAGTCCCATTACTCATTGAAAAAAAGTAAGAAATTATACTTGCCCGAAGAACTCAATATTACGAAATTATTCAATATGTATACAGCAAAGAATCCAGACAATCCGGTTTCATATGATAAATTTAGGGATATATTTAACACAAAGTTTAACATTGGATTCGGGTACCCAAGGAAGGACACTTGCAGTCTTTGTGACACGTTCAAAGCTGAAATCGATATTCTTGAACAAAAATCGGAAAAGCTCGCTCAAGGAGAAGAAAAAACAAAAGTCATTCACGATCTTAAAAATAAAATGACAGAGAAAGAGTCCATTTAAGAAAGAGCGAAAAATTTTTTCTTTGAAGAAGAAATACAGAAAAGTTGCATCGAAAGAAGAAAGCGAGTGATGGACTTTGGACTTTCAAAAAAATCTCTCTACACCGAATATAACAACCAATGATGTATACTACAAACGTCAATTGACTTTTATCAGTTTTAATATTCATGTACTTTTAAATTCCCAGTCTATTTTTTACACTTATGATGAGGCGGTTGCAAAAAAAGGCGCTGACGAGGTTGTCTCAATGATGTACCATTTTCTTAGCCAAATTTTGCCAGCGAGTGTTCGCAATCTTGTAATATTTTGTGATTCATGTTCCGGGCAAAATAAAAACTTTACAGTTATGCGTTTTGTCCACCATCCCGTACATAATGAGCAGCGTTTTGAGAGTGTGAAAATGATTTTTCCAATTCGAGGACATTCGTATTTAGAGTGCAATCGGGATATGAGCCTGGTGAATCAAAAGGCCTATACTGAAGTACCAAATGACTGGAGAGATGTCATTCGTAATTCAAGACAAAAACCTACACCATTCATGGTTCTTGATTGTGAAAAGGAAGTAGAATTTTTAAATTGATCAGACTATTTTATTGACAAGTACCCAAAGAAAAACCCAATTCCTACAAGGCCAATAAGGGTTTTGGAAGTTAGAAAAGAAAATCCTAGTCTAATATTCCACAGCACAGTGATGTTTTTATTGTGAAGAAAAAACAAGCCAGGAAGGGTATAAATTCTAAGCAAGGGTCTAAAACTATCCCTCATTGTCCAACAGCAAGATTATCAAAAGTTAAGCCGAAGAAACTGTACGAGGAAAAACTTAAATAAAAACTGAAAAGATTAAAGATTTACAACATTTGAAAAAGTAAGCAAAATTTCATCTTCTATAAAATAAAAACATAACTGATGATTGTTTTTAATTGTTTATAGGTTCCTCACAACTCCAGAATCCAAAGAATTTTATGAAAACCTGCTTGTGATCGAAGATCAAGTTACCAATTATGACAGCGATGCAGAAGAATTTGCAGAATTGGTGGAAGAAATGGGGAAATAACTATCTTCTTACTACACACTTACTAAACGATTTGCTTAATATTTTTTAGATTATTTTAGAGCATTATTTATACACCCAAGTTAGTAAAACTAAAAATCTATTTTTCTCAAAATTACCTCTGATGGACATATATGATTTTTCCCCCCGGGTCTTCAAATGAAAAAGAAGTAGTAGTCCATATTCTTTCAGTGGAGTTGTACAAGTACAAAAGGAAGGGAATGACACGCAGTCGTCTCCACAATACTTTATTTCGACCTTCAAAAGGTAAGGCCTGCTCTACTAGTTTCGGACATATAAATGGCCATCTTCAGGGGCTACAAAAATAACTTACTCCACTTATGTGTAACAGATGTTTAAAAAACGAGAAAACCTACCTCAACTCAACAATCAATGCGCCGGCTGTCTTTTTAAAAAGGGAGAGACAGTGAGACCCACACGCTCACGTGAGGGAGGGGATGGTGGAAGAGACTGCTAGGGGTGTTTACAAGGGATTAGGAAGCATTAAAAGGTTAGAGACCTAAAAAAAGAAGTTGATGTATGATGATGGTAGCTGATCATTCAGGCAGGTGTGCCCACTATCATCAGAAGCCTTGTTGATCTCAAGCACCTCAAGGTGGTTGACGAGGCTACCCTTAGCACACACGTGCATAATCTTGAAACCCTGTTCAGCATTGAAGGTGTGGCCATTCAAACGAAGATGCCGAGAAAAATTAGATTTCTTATAGGTGGTATTTAGGTTAGGGTTGTTGGTGAACTTCAAGTACTCCCGAGTGTGCTCGTGAATACGAGTGGAGAACCTCCTGCCTGTCTGACCAACGTAGAGAGCATTACATCCGGGAGTGCAACAGGACAGTTGGTAAACGCCTAATTTGTGCAGTCGGGGAGTAGGATCTTTGGAGTTAAAAAGAAAATGTTTGGAGGTATGGGAAACTTTTAAGCAAATATTTATGTTATTTGACCTGAAAATGTTTTTCATTTGAAGTGAAAGAGGGCCTAAAAAGAGAATGGAAAAGAATTTTGGATTTTCAGACGTGTCTTGGTGTATTAATTTCTTATTAACAAATTTTTTTAAATGGTTAAAATAAATTTTATTGACTAGTGTATTGGGAAATTTATTGTTGGTTGCAACTGTTTTGATCCAAGAAAGTTCTAAGTTAAAGTTTGTTTCAGACATTGGTATGTTAAATAGGCGGTTAAAGAAACAGTTTAGGGACGCAACCTTCTGATTGAGAGGATGATTTGATTGGATGCAGTCCGTACTGGTGGGTTTGTGATAAATGGAGAACTCAATGTGATTATAAGACCTGTAAAGCAAGATATCAAGGAAAGGTAGTTTATGGGATGACTCTAATTCCATGGTGAATGAGATTGAATGGTGTAAATTGTTAAGAAATATGAATAGTTGTTGAAGGTCATTAGGGGACCCGTCAAAAATACAAAAAATGTCATCCACATATCTTTTGAAAAAGAGTATTTTATTGAAGGAGGGGTAGGATTCTAGGGAATGTTCAATGTTGGACATAAAAATTTCTGCTAGTAGAGGGGAAAGACATGAACCCATAGCCAGGCCCCCGGACTGAGAATAGAAGGTGTTGTTGAACTGGAAAAAGTTTTGATCCAGTACCAAAGCCACCAGGGTTAGTAAGTCTTCCACCCGGAAAGGGTACAGACTTTCGGAAGCAGACAACAGAACTCGGACAAAATTTAAACAATCGAGGGGTGGGATGCTAGGAAAGAGGTTGGAAACATCAAAGGAGACCATGATTGCAGTATCAAGGATGGTTAAGTCTTTAAGTTTTGAGCAAAGTTCAAATGAATTTTTTATTGAGTATTTACTTTTAAATCCGGTTGTTTTAAGGATAATATCATTTAACCAGGCAGAAAGATGGTGGCAGGGAGAACCGCAAAAGGAAACTACTGGTCTGATGGGGATATTGGGTTTGTGGATTTTGGGAAGACCATAGAGTTTGGGAACGGATGGGTTGATAGGTATGATTTTGTATTTGTTAAAGCCCAGTGGTGTTAGTGTAGTCTGGACTCTATTAATAATTGACTTAAATCTCACCAGGAATTTGTCCAGAGGGGATGTGTTTAGAATTTCAAATGAGTCCGAACTTAGGTCCAAGACCTTGTCCACATACTGAGTTCTGTCAAGAACTACCACGTAATTGCCCTTGTCGGCCTTTGTTACCACCAAGTCGTTGTCTTTGACTTTTTTCTTCAGTGTGGACAAGTTCCTGTTCTCCGCTTTGCACCAGGCAGGATGCACTGAAGAGAGATTTCCGGCGTGAAACCTATTGAGATGGACGGTGCAAGCAGATCGAACTGCACCTTGTGAACCTTCAGGAAGACATCTAGAAATTACGTTTTCCAAATGGGCAGAAAAAACTTGTAAATCATTGACTTTAGGTTGAAAGGTGAAATTGTATTTAAGTCCTAAATTCAAAACAAAAAAAAATTCAAAAACATTTTTTTATTAGGCTGCATGGTTGGGATTAGCTGGTACTTGCTTTTGACACACGGTGATATTGGAAACCTGCAGAGCATGTTAATAACACTAGTGACTTGAGTGTTTTGACAACTGCAAATATGCCGTAGCGGTTACGTTATTCCAACCAAGATTACTTAAATCTGTTTATTATTTACGGAGAACATGTGAGGTATTTGCCGCTCGTTATCCAGAAAAAACAAAGTCATCACCAAAAGCTGTCAAGCAAATAATTGAAAATTTTAAGAATACGGGACAAAACCAATCCGTAACAATACAAATGTAGAAATTGCAATTTTGCGCTATTTTGTTTCAAATAATACCATAGAACTTTGCATTAATATTGATGGAATACCTATTTCCAAAAGCTCTGGTAGCCAATTATACCCCATATTATTTAATTTCTTTAAGTTTCCTAAACTGGTTGGAATTATTGGTATATACCATGGCTATCAAAAACCAAATAATTCAAATGATTTACTCTGTTCAATTTACAGTTGAACAGAGGAACTGGATATTACAGCTGTTCAAAGCGTTTTGTTAAAGGAGAGTATCGAAATAATAGAATTTGCTTTCCCGATGCAAATCTTTGCTCTGAGAGGTCTGACATGGACTTTAGACAACAAGTTAATGCTAAACATCATCTAGGAGTAAGTGTTTTGGAGCAATTACCACAATTTGATATGGTTCAAAATGCAGTTTTAGATTCTATGCATCTGATTTGTTTGGGTGTAATGCGAAAACTGTTATATTTATGGTGTTTTGATTTTAAATCTGGTTCTAAGTTGTCGAAATCAGATATAACTAAAATTAGTGACTTTTTGCTATCCCAACAGTCATACACGCCTTGCAAATTTAATAGAAAACCAAGGTCACTTCTTGAACTAAAACGGAGGAAAGCAACTGAATATAGACAGTTTTTATTTTATACTGGTCCCGTAATTTTAAATCCAGTTTTAACATCATTTCAATATAAAAATTTTTAGCCCTCTGTACAGCTTGTATTATTCTGTATACTGATAAATTCAAGGCACACATACATATTGCTCAATCTCTTTTAGAATACTTTGTTGACAGTTTTAAATCTCTTTATGGCTCACATAACATGTCCCACAACATTCATAATTTGTTAAATATATCTAAGGATGTACAATATTTAGGTCCCTTAGATACTTTCAGTGCCTTTCCTTTCGAAAATAAGTTACAAAAAATTAAGAATTATTTACGAAAAGGTGACAAACCTCTATCACAAATAGTAAAAAGAATAAAAGAAATAAATGCTTGTCAAACATTTAAAAGCTTAAAAAACAACAATGACTTACCTAAATTAGAGAAAGTTCATGAAAACGGACCATTAATAGAAAATACAACATACCCTCAATATAAAGAAGCCATTTTTAAAAACTTTAAACTTACATTAAAAGAACCTAATAATTGCTGCTTGTTAAAAAATGGTACAATAATTTCAATTCAAAATATTGCTTTTAGAAATAATGAACCTGTTTTAATAGGATATTCTTACAAAAAAAATGAAAAACTGGTTTGAGAGTCCATGCAAATCTTCGCAACTTAACATACATATTGTTGATGAGGCAACAGTACTATCTACTTTTCCCCTTCAAGATGTTGATTCTAAATGTGTAAAAGTTTTTGATGGAAGAAATCTTGTAATTTTTCCTCTCATACATTGCAATGCATAAAATTTGTAAATAATAAAAGTAATACAAAACATTTAACAATTTTTTTGATAACTGGTTATTTCAAGTTTGTTTTTTCAGTTTTTCTTAAGAATTAAGAAGATTGTAAAATATTTTTGATAAATTTTTTTTAATTGAGCAACATTCTTAGATAGATAGATTTATATACTTCTAAAAAGAAGACCAAAAAAGTGGTGGATTTTGAAATAAAGAGAATTGAAACTTGGCACTTTTAAGTTATAGAAAATGTATGTTTAACATTTGCAAGTGTTTTTCGATCTAAGCAAAATACTATAGGAACAGCCATCATTGAATCTAATTACAGTGTTTAAGCAGAGGGTGCTCAAATGGAATTTTGTATAAAATGCCCTTTCTATTTATTGTCAAGAAATTGGATTCAGTTTTTGTTTAAAACTTTTTTTCAAATGTCATATAAATATCTTAATTACTACCTATACTATTACTATTCTAAAATTGATTACTCCTCTTGTCCCCTTCATAATAGTAGTAAGTATTAACCTAGGATTTAACACTTTTCACTTTTAATGGTAAGAGTATAAGTAAGGTAAGAGTATATTAATATCACTGGTTTTTGTGTATGTGCTTAGTTTGTAGCGTTTTATAGCTTGGTGTTGTGGTTAGTGTCCACATAATTTTTAGGATTTTGGAGTTACCCAATTCATGGACCATAGTAAAATTTATTATTGAAAATTCTATTGAGGCTGTTCCTACACGATGGCTCATTGGATCTTCTACTTGTTCCTGGCCAAAGTACGACCCAGCTAGGCTTACCAAAGCTATAAAAAACTGTGAACCTATTGGATCAAAAGACATCTGGGATAACTTTGAGGTTTCAATTTTTAGAAATGTAACTTTGTTACGTACGAAATAGAGTTTTCGTCCGTAACTCGTTTGGTTTGTGTTTTTAATGTCCGTGGGCCTAGTTACACTAGTAGACCGATTCCGATCGCTTAAATCCACCAATTGCACTTTGTGCACATTTTGTTGTAAATGTGGGTGCCTGACCTGATAAGTTATCAGGTGCCGTAGTCACGTGATTGGTTTCGATTTTTGTCGGGGAAGCATCGGTTTGTGGTCGTGTGTTTCTTTGTGTCAGGTGCCATGTGGCCTATTTAATCACCCCACTTTGTGATATCGGTCTCTTTACCACTACAGCACCCGAACTGCCGACATCTGACTTTTTTCTGAGCGGTGTGGCGCGTGTGTGACTTTGAATTTTTGATCCGTGATCATCTGGCCGAATTACAGGTAAATTGGTTTTATTGTTAGTTCTTTTGAATTATTTTGTATCGGCCCAATTTTCCAACACAGCATTGTGTTCGGCCCAACCGGAGATTCAGAGACTTTTCCAACCGGAGATTCAAAGACTTTTCCAACCGGAGATTCAAAGACTTTTCCAACCGGAGATTCAAAGACTTTTCCAACCGGAGATTCAAAGACTTTTCCAACCGGAGATTCAAAGACTTTTCCAACCGGAGATCCAAAGACTTTCCGACCGGAATTTCAAGGGCTTTCCGACCAGAGATCCAAGGGTTTTCTGACCAGAGATCTAAGGGTTTTTCCGACCAAAGAACATTTCAATCGGGGATTGAATCAGCCTGACCGGGACTGCTTTGTCCAGAGTTTTCCGGACCAACCCACGTGTTGGAAAAGCCGACCACCGGCCACAGAGTTTCAGAAGGTCAGAGTCGAACCACCACAATTCCTCACTTGATTTAGTTTTATTTAATTTTATTTTATTTTTATTTTTTAGTTAATATTAGTTTGCTCTAAACGACTTCAACACTTGTCATCACCTCTGGTCACCTTTTTGGTTGTCGGAACAAGTGTTGAAGCTGTTTGTTCGTTTTCCCTGGTGTTCTGCTGTTTTCTGCCTTAGGTACCTGTCACCAGTCTCTGGACCCCATTTCCTACCTGGAAATCAGCGGTGGCCACTACTGACTACTGGGAAGAGGATACTGGAGGTTCCAGGACCCAAACATCGTCTTTGACAACTGGTAAGGGCAGTCAGTTACAGTTTGGCACTGGGAAAACTTTTCCTGTTTTTTTTTTCATTTGTTCAAATTTAACTTTCTTTTTGTTTTTAACATTTTTGTGGCAACTTTTGTAAATTTTGTAAATTTTGTAAGATTGTAAATGCTGTAGTTTTGTTTTTTTAATTTGTAATGTACACGTGTGCATATACAACAAATGGTTCGTTTGATTTCCTGCAGTATATCCAAGTGTGTTCATTTATAGCCAATTATGAACTCATGCAATTAATCCACGACCTTGAGCAATCTATTTTAAAAAATGTTGAAATCTCATTAACGTGAGGTTTCATCATAACAACTTTTATTTTAACTCCACTCTCTCTCCACCTTCGGTGTCGGGCTCTTTCGCCAAAAAAATATGAAAATATACACATGCAGTTAAGAGATAACAAGTTTTCATGCAAAATTATCGGTAATTTTTATGCACTCGTGCAATTACCCCCGATAACACAAATCGATAACACCACGCTACATGTTAAATCTCCCATATGAGAAGGGGTGTTATCGAAAATTACAGCGATAACACAAATTGACAATACCACGACGGTGACGACAGTCAATGATAACTATAGCAACTAGGTATGTAACTATCTGACCTGCATACATTTGACATCGAAGTGATTAATTGTGCTTAAAATGTCGCGCTTTGGGTGTTCTTCCCTTAGCCAAATTGAAGAAGTTGCAAGAGATAGTGAACCGAAAAACACAAGAAAAAGTAAGCAGTACATATGGCGGCAATTTATGTATTTCACCGAGGAGAGAAACTACGTATTGAATGAGACTACCAGCATTTCCGAATTGGCAAATGTATTAGAGGATTGGGCTTTCAATATGAGAAAGCAAAATGGACAAGAATACAAAGAATATACCATCAAAACTATTTGGAACGAAACGGCAAAGATGCTTATGGAAAAGTACTATCAAGATTTTAACATCACCTTCAACCCATTTACCGATATTGCTTTCAAGTTGGCGCGTAACGCAAAAGGCGCAAAACGAAAGCAATTACAACAAGACCCCGAAAAAAGGAAGAGAAGCGCGGTTTTTTTAAGTTATGAAGAATTCAAGAAAATGATTATCACATGCTGTGAAGATGATCCCGATGGTCTCCAGAAAAAGGTGTTTTTTGTGTTATCTTTTGAATTAGCTTGGAGAGGAGGAGAAGGCGCAAGTTGTTTAGTAACTTTTTTTAAAGAAGAGCTTTCTAATGAAGGTGTGATAACTGGCCGAATTGAATACAACCCCCTTTTTAGTAAGACAACTCAAGGGGGTGATAAACCATGTGCTTCTTCCAAATGGATAATTAAAAACACACAAAATCCGGATATCTGTCCAGTTCGGCTATACCAAAAGTTTATGAAGAAGCGGAACGGAATAAAAAGTGATCGATTGTTCTTAACAGTAAACCCATCTTGGAAATTTTCGAAATGGTACAAAGATGTTCCTGCAGGAAGAAACATTATAACTACCTGGACGTCAAACCAAGCAAAAAGGTTGGGATTAAAAACGGACAAGAAAAGAATTACGAATCATTCGTTCAGAGCTACTGCTGTGTCCAAGTTGGCTAAAGAAGGCATAGAAGAGCAACAGCTAATTAAAATTACCGGGCATTCCAATGCAAAATCTATTACTCCCTACCTTCAAATGGATGCAGAACATCATGCCAAAATAATAAGGAAAATGAGGGATAGCACCACCAGTGAGGAGCCGGCACCTAAAGTATCACCGGAACTTTCCATTTCAAATGAAACTGTGGATATGCTGTTATTGGAACCTTCCATTTCCATGCCAAATAAAATAAATAATTTGCGATCATCAGGTATTAGAGACAATCAAAAAAGACATATTTATATTGACTGTGTTTTTAATAACAATTTTTTAGTTTTGAAATTAAAACAATTTTATGTATGTATCTGTATTTATTGAGATAGAAACGTTTGAATGTGACGTTTGCTTTATTATTTGTCTGTGTGTTTTTCAGATGACATTTTTGTCTCATATTGGGGGAGAATCGGAAGAGAAATTTGTCAGAAGAGCTTTAAAAAAATTAGTAGCTGATGAAATTCAAGTGCAATATAGTTGGCTGGGAAAAAAGCAAAAGAAGAATTTTTCATCACTCAATATTGCTAAATTAATTACAGGTAATTATTATAAATATTATGTATCTATGTTTGAGGTAGTGACAACATCACAATATTTTCATTTTGAAATTATGAAGTTAGGTAACATTTCACTATATAGTATTTCAACTACACCTCATTACTTTTTTTCTAGTTACTACATGCAAAGTGATTGGAAACCACTCTGAAAAGAAGATTGAAGACGCCTTTAAGACGTATTTAAAAAGGGCACCCGAACGAATCAAAAAATAAAAAATATTTAATAATGAAACAATATATTAATTATGCTAATGTTTCGTTATTTATTTTTTAAATAAATATTTGACTGAATTTTTTTTGTATCAACTTATAATTTTTAATACATAAAAAAATATACTTCCTTTTATATCTAATCCTAGAATAAATTAAGTATTGTTCTGATTATAAGAAGTTAGCAAGCGTTATGCGGTATAATACAAATAAATATAAATAAATTAAGTTCGGTTAGATCTAGTTAATAATGTATGTGAAGGCATACTTTCGAAAAAAAGGTCAAGTATATAAGGTGTCCCATTTAAAAGAGTTTGTTACATATGTGGTGTATGTATGGGATTTTTGGGGACAGTTGGAGCTACAATAATAAGGTTGGTTAAAGGGACGAAAATTTGCATATTAGTCTGCTTGTTGTTGTTTTAATTTGATACTGTTCCCTTGATGAAATTGAATTTTTTTTTTCATTAACGGATCAGTACCGATTTAAAACATTTATTACCCGGATTATTTTTAAACAGACTTGTACGAAATTTTTTTTCCATTTAACTAATCTGTACGCCCAATAGTTTCCAACTATCCCAAATGTACACCATGTGTACCCTTTTAAATGGGACACCCTGTGTATAGAAACATCCGACGTCCGGACGTAGGACGTCCGATGTGCGTACCAGCAGGACGTCTGAAGTACGTACAAAAAAAACGTCCAAGGGTATCACTCAAGCTGTGACATTTGCACGTTTTAAAGACGTCCATAAAACCTTGGCGTTCCAATAAGGGACGTTTCTAAGACGTTTCTAAGACGTTGCAATAGTCGGGACCGGACGTAAATTAAACGTCTTTGTGACGTTGAGTGCTATTAGGGCTGCGGCAATTAAAACCAAAATAATGCTTGGCAACCTAGTGCTAACCGTAGGGGCCGATTCGTATAAATATTTGCAACCTATACTAACCGGACAGACAGGTTAGTATAGGTCGCCAAGCATCATTTTAGTATTTAAAAACTGCAGTTTTTAAGGTTAAAGGTGTTATGTCGACCATCTGGCAACACAGTACCGACACATCGCCGAACAGCTGATTTCACTGTGTTGTAAAGTCTGGTTTTTCTACCAAATCATCGTAAATTTTTTGGAATTTTATCGCGGTTTTCCGAAAAAAATTGTGAATTTTCCGCAAATTTTATTTGTTATTTATACTATATAAGCCATAATCTACATGTTAAAAAAAGAAACAACTCGAAATTCGTGGATACCTAAAGTTAACAAGACCCACATTAAAGTATTAAAGTAGTCCATCTTCACAGAGTGGAGACATTACTTTCCTTTTGAGATAGGTAAGTTCGAATAATCAAACTATCTAAAAATTTAGATTCATTACTTATTGTTTAAAAAAAAAACCTTGCAGCAGCACAAAGATGTTTTATTTACAATCATAGTACTTGATAGATAGATGTTGTCTCATACAAGTGGTTTGTAGAACTAGTATAGGTATAAACTCACCACAAACTACCTTATTACTACTATTACTACAGACAAACTAATATATTAAGCGAACACATAAGAGAATCGGGAGGAGATTTCACCAAATTTAAATCCATAGCAAACTGTACTAAATTTTTTATCAAATATATACTCTTGAATTGAAATCTGTTTGGCACCGTAATATTACCTCCTTTATTTCATTTAAGGGAGATATTCCCTCAAAACTGTTTCAAAAAATAAAACAAAAACATAACTCGAGTTACGTTCCTAGAAATGCTAACATTGTAGTAATAAATGCTTATGCTTAGCTCAGTACATTTAATGTATTAAATAGGACTGTAACCTACATTTGAGTTAGTTGTCACTTGTCGCTTTACCGCTAACAATAAAGTTTTTTAAAAATTTGTTATCGAATCTCGATTCCTAACTGGCGCAGTCGGTAGGATTTGTTCAACGGCGTGCATCGTGCATTTTCCGGTTCGTCTCAACGATTCGTGAACAGATCCGAACATCAAAAAACTAGTTTCGGGAACGGCAAGCAACTCATTGACCAGGGAATTGCCCAACTTCGACAAGTCCTATTGGTGCGAGACTCAAGGAACAACAATCGTCCTTAAGGCCTCATAAGTAACCCCAGGGAGCAGACAAGCATCGCTTCTCCTATTGGATCCTAGACTAAGGAATGAAGCTACTTCTAATACTATTGTAAGTGGAAAATATTGATTTATTGATTGCATGTTTGGTGAAACAAGTTGGAAAACCAATATTACAATATAAAATAATTACTTTAATTAGTTCATTAATAACAAGTTTATTTTCTGTAAAATGGCTACTAATTATGCATTAATCAGATATCAAGCTGATAATATACCTTTGTTTGACGGTAATGCCAAACATATAAGTAGATTTATTACAGCTTGTGAAAATTTTCTTGGCGCACACCAAGATAGAGCTAATGTTAATGCACCCTTAAATATTGCATTATTTGATACTATTTTAAGTAAACTAACTGGTAGAGCAGCAGATTTAATAGCTTCTAGAATCGAATTAAACAATTGGAACCTAGTAAAAGATGCTATTTATGCCACATTTTCTGATCAAAGATCTACAGATTGTGTAGTGCAAGATATCATAACTATGAAACCATATAAATCTGAAAATTCATTGCAATTCGGTATAAGGTTGCAAGACGCTAGAAGTCTGTTGTATTCAAAAGTTAACGCATCAAATGACCCTCGCGAAGTAAAATTATTAAAAATCTCCGAGTATGGTAAACTAACCATGAAAACCTTTATTAATGGTTTAGATTATCATATGCAATTAGTAATTAGATTGAAAAATCCCCAAACTTTAAAAGAGGCAATGACTCATGCAATTGAAGAGGAAAATTTTATTTACTTCAGAAACAGAAATAGTGTAACCAATAAAATTTCCCCTCACTCCAGCAGCATTGTACCTAATCAAAATAAAAATAACATTTTTCAAAGTCAACCTGTAGTGCAAACCATGTATCGACCTATATTCCATAGAGAAAATGGGAACGTAATGCATACTATGCCCACACAGTTGCCAAGACCCACATTTAATGCATTTCAGCATAACACAATACCAACACAACAGTACCATAATAATTTTCCCCGAAATCAGTATCAAAATGGGAACAACCTAGCTTTCAAAGGTTATGGACAATTTAGACCCAGATCAAATCAAACTCGAAATTTTCAACCCGGTTTTACAAATCAAAATCAATTTGGTCAAAGTAATCGATTGAGACAATTTAATCAAAATCAAAATTTTAGTAGAGGTGAGCCTATGGATATTTCGTCAGGTAACACTATCATTAAAAGAGCTCTTCAACAACAAAATAGACCTCAAAATCGTACTTTTACTAGCCAAGAGCTATATAACCAATCTGTTGAAACACCAACAGAAGAATTTCTTCAAGACCCAAATGACGAATCATTTGCGTTTGACACACCTATAATGTCTAATAATAATTTTGACCCTTATACAAATGAAGAAAACAATCAATGTTTCGATTCTGAAAATGACAATTACGTAGACACAAACTTTCAATATGAAAATATGCAGCAATCCGATAATGTAAATTTTCGGATAGACCCCTCAATCAGTCACCAAATTTAACAATACATTTAAACAACTACACTCATTGTGATTTACCTGTCATTTTCTTACCAGAGCTAAATGCCTACTTTTTAATAGACACAGGAAGCGGCAAAAGTTTCATTAAACCTGAACTAGCTTATTCAATTTATCCAAAATTAATTTCACAAGAACTATTTACTGTCAAAACGGCACATGCAACCTCTTTGCATAGTGAAGTAGTTGAAATACCAATTTTCTCTTCATTTAAGATTTCAGGAAATCATAAATTTTACATATTTGACTTTTCACCTAGATTTGACGGACTTTTAGGTATTGACTTCTTAAAATAAACTGGTGCAAGTGTAAACTTAAATAACTGTATGTTAGAAACACCTGAAGTTGTAATACTCTTATTGTTCGATAATCAACCTAACAATTCAATCAACTGTAATACTTTTGAAATTGTAATATCACCTAGAACATGTCAAAAAGTGAAACTTCCTGTTAAACAACAACAAGGTTTAGGTATATTAAACTACATAAATTTTGGAAAAGCGGAAATGCCAGAAGCCTTAGTAGAAGTTAATAATTTTCATGCATTAACAACTATTTTAAATCCTTCTGAAAATCCTATAAAAATTAACATTTTTGAACCTTTAAATATTGAAAAAGTAAATGAAACGGAAATAAATTTTGTGGAAAAAATGAAAACTAACACGGAAATTAACGAATATTATGACAACCTTCAAAAACAAAATTTAAAAAATTTACGTCTTTCTCATTGTAACAAAGAAGAATTTAAAGCTATTAGAAATCTTTGTTTTCAATATCGAGACATATTTTATTGTGAAGGAACATCTTTAACTTTCACTAATCAAATTAAACATAAAATCAATTTAACGGATGAAACTCCATTATTTACAAAGACATATCGATACCCCGCAGTGCATAAACAAGAAGTAAATATGCAAATAAACAAAATGCTTGAAAATAATATCATTCAACACTCTAATTCTCCTTGGAGTAGTCCCATTTGGATTGTACCAAAAAAATTAGACGCATCTGGAAAAAGGAAATGGAGAATAGTCATAGACTATAGGAAATTAAATGAAAAAACCATCGATGATAAATTTCCTTTACCAAATATATCGGACATCCTTGACAAGCTAGGAAAAGCTCAGTATTTTTCTACTCTTGATCTTGCTAATGGATTTCATCAAATTGAGTTAGACCCTTTGGATATTCCTAAAACTGCATTTTCTACAGATACAGGTCACTATGAATTTAAAAGAATGCCATTCGGACTTAAAAACGCACCTTCAACCTTTCAAAGAGTTATGAATAACATGCTCAGAGGACTTCAAAATGAGACATGTTTAGTCTACCTTGATGATATAATCATT
The DNA here is from genome assembly GCA_018691245.2 of Ips nitidus. Taxonomy (NCBI): domain Eukaryota; kingdom Metazoa; phylum Arthropoda; class Insecta; order Coleoptera; family Curculionidae; genus Ips; species Ips nitidus. The sequence continues at coordinate 362,935 of CM042803.1, read as the reverse complement.
TTTAGCACATCCCTTCAGGAACATATTGAAAGACTTCGTGAAGTTTTTGAGCGTCTTCGACAATCAAATTTCAAAGTTCAATTAGACAAATCAGAATTTTTACACAAAGAAGTCGCTTATCTTGGACATAAAATTTTCCAATTCCAAAAACTCAAAAAGAAATTAAATCTTTTCTTGGATTAGCAGGTTACTACCGTAGATTCATTAAAGACTTTGCCAAAATTACAAAACCATTAACCATTTGTTTGAAAAAAGTAGCAAAAGTAACTCATAATGAAGCCTTTATTAAATCTTTTGAGCACCTTAAAGAATTACTAATAAATGCACCTATTTTAAAATATCCAGATTTTTCAAAACCTTTTGTGCTAACCACTGATGCTTCAAATATAGCTTTAGGGGCTGTATTGTCACAAGGCAATCCACCAAATGATCAACCCATTGCTTATGCATCTAGAACCCTTAATGAAACAGAGCAAAAATATTCCACAATAGAAAAGGAACTCTTAGGAATAGTATGGGCTTGTAAATATTTTCGACCATATTTGTATGGACAGAAATTTAAAATTTACACTGATCACAGACCATTAGTTTGGCTGTTTAATCTAAAAGAACCTAATTCTAAGTTGGTTCGTTGGAGCCTTCGACTTGAAGAATTTGACTACGAAATAATTTATAAGAAAGGTAGTTTAAACACCAATGCTGACGCTTTATCTAGAATCCCAATTAACGCTTTGGAAACTGAATCTCTAGTTAATTGCCCAGGAAATATTGACAATGATATTTCGGAATTTCTAAACGATAATTTTGATCCTAATAATATTACTAATGAAATGGTATCCGAAACAATTAAAGAAATCGAGCATGATTGTCAACCCAAAATTAATATTATTTCTGATGTATTAATTCATCCATCTAATAATAATAATCAAAGTGACACCTTATCGGAGACAGCACATAGCGTAAATGCTATAGATAACTATTCAAATATGACTATGTTAGATGAAATCATTAACAACAAAACTCATCAATTAATCATTAAAAAATCTCCTTACGATTCTTACAGTAAAGTTGAACGTGAAAATTTTGATGGAAATAAAATTATACATGCAACTTTACCACCCAATGTTGAACGTATTAAAGATTTTCTCAAAGAATATCTAAATGCCAAAACAACATACGTTTACTTTTATTCGAAAGAACTAAGAGTATACTTTCAACATTGCATGAATAATTATTTTAAAAAATCCAAGCTTGTTGAATGTTCAAAATTAATTAACAACGTACATCCAGAAGAACGTCAATTAATGATTAAACATAGACATGAAGGTAAAACCAATCACCGCGGAATTCAGGAAACTTACAATCATTTAAAATCCAATTATTATTGGAAATCCTTAAAAACTGACGTTACCAATTATATTAATAATTGTGAAATTTGTCAAAGATCAAAATATAATCGAAGACCGCCTAATCAACCACTAATATTGACACAAACGCCAACAAAGCCTTTTGAGATAATCCATGTAGACACGTTTATGGCAGGAAATCAAAAATTTCTAACTTTCCTAGACAAATTCTCAAAAGCTGCACAAGCTTTGCCTTATTCAGGAAATGCTACATCGTGTGCTGAACAATTAATACACTTCTTTCAGTTTTTCGGTATTCCACAACAAATTGTTGCAGACAATGGTTCCGAATTTCAAAATGAGGTTGTAAAAGGATTATTGAATGCACATGGAATACAAATACATTTTACTACACCCTATCATCATGAATCTAATTCACCTGTAGAGAGATTACATTCAACTCTTATTGAACATTTAAGAATTCTTAAAGAATCTGATCCACGCGCTAATATCACTAAGCTAATGCCTTATGCAATAATTGCTTATAATAGTACTATTCATTCAAGTACCAATTTTACACCCTTTGAATTAGTACTCGGACACACAGATTCAAGAGACCCAATGAAATTAATACCCTCTCACGTTTACACAGAGTATATTAACAATCACAAAAATAATACACAAATTTTATACGAGAAAATCAGTGAAAAATGTCAAACAAACAAAGAACAAATAATTAATAAAATTAATGAAAATAAAACAAACTGCGATCTAACTGTCGGATGTCAAGTTTATAAGAAATCTGGAGATAGATCAGCTAAAACTAAAAGTAAATTTTTAGGCCCTTTTATTCTTCAGGAAATATTACCAAATAATAAAATCAAAATCAAAAATCCTAAAAATAATCAAATTGAAGTAATTCATATTAATGAAACCAAATCAAATTTGTTATTCCAGATTTGGCTGGACCTTCGGGACAAGAATAAAACTTCATAATTTAGACAAACATCCAGGGATACTACCCTTTAAAATTGGAACAGCTGAAATTATATCTGACCATTGGACATTTATTCAAGAATATAAGTTGAAGCCAATAATTGATCAATACCAATCATTAAAAAATAAAGCTCAACATCTTTCCAGTAGCATTACTAAAAACACATCAGAATTTAATAATGCTTTGTTTTCATTACACATGTTGGAAAACAGAATTGACAACCTTTTGGAACAAATTATCCCTACCTTCGAATTTAAACATAAGAGTAAACGAGGATTATTTAACCCATTAGGAACTTTCATTAAAAGCATAACTGGAAATTTAGATCAGAATGATGCTGAGGAAATAAACATAAAAATTACGGCTTTGCAGTAAATGCAAAACGAACTTAAGACCGATGCAATCAATCGAATAACATTAATAGATTCAACAGTTCAAAAGTTTCAAAAAATGATATCAAACATCACTCACAATGAAATCATTTTAAAATCGCGAATTTTGTAGATTGAACAAGCTATTAAAGACGCTAAACTACTGCATGAAGATATGAAAATATATTTTCAAACATTCGCAATAATCAATCAAATCACATTGCTGTATCAATCTATTTATAATATTCTTGACACACTAGAAATTGCAATCAGTTTTGCCAAATCAAACACTTTGCATAATTCGATAATTGACCCTAAGCATCTATTATTGAAAATCAAAAAGCTAGAACCACATTTTCAAATGAATAAATTACCAGTTCAAAGTAACATAGAAAACATCTTAATTTTAGAAAAATTAATTGAAATAAAATGTTACTTAAAAGAAACCAGCTTGATTTTCATATTGGAAATTCCACTTGTTGAATCGGATATGTACCAATATTTTGAAGTATTTCCACTTCCGGTACTTAACGATGGAACATTTTGGGTCAACATTCCACACAAGCCATACTTAGCACTCCATAACTCCAAGTACCAATACATGAGTTCAAGATGTCAAGAAATGGTTCCAGAACAGTTCCTTTGTAAGCGGACTCACAGCACTACCCAGGAAAAGCTTTCTCCCTGTGAAGTTCAATTACTTAACCATGAGCCGAACATAACATCGTGCCACCCTTTTCAATTAGAAGTTGCGTCGATCCAAACTACAAAAGTCGGACTATAACAATCTACTACCAAATCTACAATCCAAACTACAAATGGATAATCATTGTCCCAACTCGCATCACAGCTAAGTTAAGTTGTCAGAAAAATGAAGAAACTATGCCATTGATGGGCACCTATCTTGCCGAAGTACCGATTGATTGTCAAATCAAAATGCAATCAATCATGCTACAGACATTCAAACCAAACCAGTTACAATATCAGGAGTTGATACTTCGACAATTGAATTTTAGTCAAATGAGGAAAAATCAATCAAAAGGTTATCAACCGCCATCATTGGACTTGGATGCCGTCAATATCAAAGAAGTGGATCAAATACGTGTTAAACTTCAAGAACAGAAAAAAGAACTTTCCGAATTTTCTAGTAATGTGGATGTTAATAGAGTAATTTTTAGTTACTTTATATAGGAATTACGTGTTTAATAATCTATTTTATAATATTAAGGTTTGTTCCAAAGTATTTCAAGAAACATAACGATCCCGAAAATTGTGAAAATGTCATTATTGTGTAAAGGTGAAATCACGTCTTTCTAATCCGTGCTTTCATCTACGAGGGGAGGAGTTACGTTCCTAGAAATGCTAACATTGTAGCAATAAATGCTTATGCTTAGCTCAGTACATTTAATGTATTAAATAGGACTGTAACCTACATTTGAGTTAGTTGTCACTTGTCGCTTTACCGCAAACAATAAAGTTTTTTTAAAAAAATTGTTATCGAATCTCGATTCCTAACTTACAGTCCATAGAATTAACCAATGTCATTGAAAAAGTTTCATATCCAACAGAATGGGTAAATAGCCTAATGATTGTAGAAAAACTAAATAAGTCTTTAAGGTTAAGTATTGACCCGAAACCTTTAAACAAATATATTTGTCGAGAATATTTTCAAATTCCCACAGCTGCTGACATTATCAGCAAATTGACAGCAAAGAATATATTTTTTATTATACTTAACAGAAAATACTACATTTTCAACTGTTTATAAAATACAGTAAATATGACATTTTCGGAACAGCGCACGGAAATTTTTTCCCGATCCCTCTTTCCGTGCGCTTAATAATAAACATAGATATCCATGATACTAGATAGTCTATGGCAACCCGAAGAAAAAAAAGAAACGAGTAATGTGTCTATAGCAACGATTTATTTATTAATGACAAATTTTATTTTCTGTCAGTGAAAATTAAGTATTTATGTATTTATTACATTTTGCAAAAATGAATTCAGATTGTGAAGAAAATCGGGATATTCCCGAAAATATCTTACAACGAGCGGCAGAAGCGAGTGCAGATTTATTACCAGTGAAATCCAGGTTGAGATATGAACAAGAATATAACAGTTTTACCGAATGGCGGACTCAGAAACGAATCAAAATTGTGAGTGACGATATTCTTTTAGTATATTTTTCTGAAAAAGCCAACACTATGAAATCCTCCACTTTATGGAGTCGATTCTCTATGTTAAAGAGTTGTTTGGCAATAAAAGAAAATACTCACCATCAATATCCAAAAACGATTGCTTTTTTGAAACGACAAGCTGTAGGATATATACCAAAGAAATCCAAGATTCTTACAGCAGAACAAGTAACCAAACTTTTATGTGAAGCTTCAGATGGAGAATATCTACTAGCAAAAGTAATTTTAGTGTTTGGCATCTTCGGTGCATGCCGCAGAGATGATTTAATACGTTTGAGTTTAGATGATGTGGAAGATAATGGGCGTTTCCTTGTCGTGTTCTTACGAGATGGAAAAACTCACAGGTCAAGAAGTTTTACCATTACCAATGAAAATTGCAAATTCGATCCCTGTACAATTTACCGTAAATACGCAGATCTCCGCCCTAAACATATGAAGAGTAGAAGATTATGTGTTGCATACCGAAACCAAAGATGTTACGCTCAACATGTTGGGTGCCATACTATCAGTGGTATTCCAAAACTTGTTGCAAAATACCTAAAACTAAAAAATCCCGAAGAATATACCGGACATGGGCTAAGGCGCTCTTCGGCAACCATGTTGGTGGAAAACGGCGGTGATTTGCTCACTTTGAAAAGACACGGAGGATGGCTTTTTTCCAATGTAGCAGAAGGATATATAGAAGAGTCCATACAAAGAAAAATTGAAGTATCACGGAAGTTGTTTAGCCCTTGTAACTTGGAAACTACAACATCTGTAACAGTCAATCAAGAGAACCAAAGCACACACGAACACTCCGCTTCAACATCTTTAGCAGAGTCTTTAGTTCAGCAAAAAGAAATGCAAAAGGGATTGAGCTTCAACAATAATACGAATTGTACAATAAATATTACTATTAATAATAACGGTTCTGTCCAAAATTAATTTTCTTGGAATTACCTACTTGTATTTTTTTTGTTAATTTGAGTTGTATGTACTTACATTTTTACTGTTTTAAAAATAAAAATAAATATTCCCGATTTTCTTAATAATTTTTTGCGATATTTTTTGTTTATGTTGATTTCAGGTACCTAAGTATAATAAAAAATATCGTTCATTACTCGTCCAGAAATGGATTTTCCGTTCTTGCATGACTTCCCGTGTTGAAAAATCCTCATTTCTGTACTGGTAATGAAATATACTATTCTGTGATTGACATGAAGGATGGTTTTGGCAAATTGTCCTTGATAAAGAAAGTTCAGATTTATGTACGTTTAATACACCTTTTGGTCGATACAAGTTTAATAGGTTACCTTTTGGAATTTGTAGTGCACCAGAAATTTTTCAGAGAAAAAATTTTGAATTGTTTGGAGACATTTGTGGAGTAAATATCTATTTTGATGATATTATAGTAGCATCCACAAATGAAGCTGAGCATGATAGAGCACTTTTTGAAATTTTTAAGAGACAAGAGAAAAGTCAAGTTTAACTTTAAAAAGCAATACAAATTAAATGAAGTTACTTTTATGGGCCTTAAAATATCATCAAAAGGTGTAAGACCAGATGATAAAAATATTAAGGCTATATCTGCAATTGAGGTACCTACAAATAAAACTGAAGTTTTAAGAATTCTTGGTTTAGCAAAGTTTTTTTCAAAGTTCATTCCAAATCTATCTAAGCATACAGAACATTTAAGAGGACAAAAAAAATACAAAATTTTATTGGAGTCCAGCACACGACTTAGAACTTAATAATTTAAAGCAGTTAGTTTCACATTCACCAATTCTTAAAATTTTTGATACAAATAGTGAGATAGTAATTCAATGTGATGCCTCTTCTGAAGGGTTAGGATGTGTACTTTTGCAGGAAGGTCGTCTAATAAGCTTTGCTTCGCGAACATTATCCAAATCAGAAAAAAGATATGCACAGATTGAAAAAGAATTATTAGCAATATGTTTTGCATTTGAGAAGTTTCATTATTTTGTTTATGGTCATCCAGTTACTGTGCAATCTGATCACAAGCCTTTGGGTCCAATTTTTGTAAAAGACTTGAGAAGGTTAGTAATAGGTTGCAAAGAATGTTACTAAAGCTTTTAAAATATGACATTAAAATAGTGTACCTTCCTGGAAGAGATGTTAGTAGCAGATCTTTTGTCCAGATCTTACATCAAAGCACCTATTTCTGATGATCCAGAAATGGAATATGTCATTCATGCTATTTACAATAATATTGCCATTTCTGATGAGAAGAAACTAATGTTTAAAACAGCTCTCACCAAAGATCTTCAATTGTCTGAAATAAAAGAGTTGTGTATTAAAGGTTGGCCGAAAATTTCTAGTCAACTTGATAAAAAATTAAAATTTTATTACAACTTGGGAAATCAAATATACCTATCAAACCATTTGTTATTTTTAGATAATAAAATAATTGTACCCTTATCACTAAGACAAGAAATTCTTGCACTCATTCACAAACCTCATTTTGGAATCACAAAGTCAAAAATGCGGGCAAGACAACTCTTTTATTGGCCCCACCTTAGTGAAGACATTGAAGAATATATCTCCAAGTGTGAACCTTGTCAATTACATCAAAGATCCAATCAAAAGGAAACTCTTATAAGCCATAAACTCCCAGAAAGACCATTTCAGTATTTATCAGCAGATTTTTTTGAACTTGATTCAAAATAGTATTTTATAAACCTAGGGACTAAAGTGGTTCTTTTAATCCCGCGGCGAAAGGTTTGTAGGTACAATTCGCTAAGGGATTAAAAGACACTTTAGTCACGAGGTTTATATACTATTTTATGCACTTTAGAATGCGAGAAACTAAAAATAAAAAAATTACAAAACTAACAGTGGTTACAACGGTACTCTCGTATTACTGATAGTTGTTATTGATTGTTGTTGGCATGGTGGATTCACTTAAAATTTATTGTGCCCTGGAAGTGTTGCTATGGCACAAAACAAATGTCAATCAGTTGTTATCAAACGGTGAGTCCAGAAAAATCGTATTTTTTGAAAATGAACATTGAAGAGGCCGCCCAAGAGGCCATCGCTAGCCTTCTTCCAGAAAAATCTCGCGAGGCTTACAAAAAACAGTCTCTTGTTTGCCAAAAATGGTGCGTTGAACAGAATGCAGAGAATTTTACGGATGAAAAGGTGCTCCTGGCTTACTTCCTGCAGAAGTCTAAGAAGCTCAAGGCATCTTCTCTATGGAGCCAATATTCCATGATCAAAGCCACGATAATATCTGAAGCAAACGTCGACATCAGCAAATACAGTAAACTCCAGGCATTTCTAAAGAGACAGAATGACCATTATAAGCCGAAGAAGTCCAAGACATTGGATTTCGACCATATAAGAGATTTTCTTCAAAATGCTCCAGATGAACAATATATAGCCCAAAAGGTAAGATTATTTTCTTTACTTTGAATATTTTCCTGATAGTACTACTAAAAATAACACCATTGATTATTTTTGTCTACAAAACTACAAAATGTACTGACAGGAGACAATTTTGTTGCAGGTGGTGCTGATTATGGGAGTCGCTGGAGCATGTCGAGGAAAGGAGCTCTGCCAGCTAGACTGCAACGATGTCTCGGATCATAAAAGCTTTTTCCTGGTAAATCTACGGGGTACAAAATCAGGAAAGGATCGCTTGTTTGCGATAAAAACGTCTGGCGAAAACTCTACGAATGTAGTGGAATTAGTGAGAAAGTATATTGGTCCAAGGCCACCTACAAAGCATATACGATTTTTTGTGTCTTACAAAAATGGGAAATGCATGACTCAGCCCATAGGAAAAAATACATTTGGACAGCTACCAAGGAGAATTGCTGGCTACTTGAGACTACCAAACGCAAACCTATATACTGGGCTTTTCGCAGATCATCAGCTTCTTTACTTGCCGACTCTGGATCAACCATAGATGTGTTGAAAAGACATGGTGGCTGGAAAAGCAGTTCTGTTGCTGAAGGTTATGTTGAAAATTCATTGTATCAAAAGAAGAATGTTGCCGATCAAATATTCACCAAAGTCTTCTCCGATGTTGATATGGCATCAGCATCAACCATAGAAAGATCAATTTCAGAAAATGAGACAACGGCAACGGCGACTTGTGGCGTATGTGCAGAATATGTTTACTAATAAAAATGTTGCTTACAATTGTCCACCCTTCGTTAGCCTTACAAACTGCACCAAAGTCAATATAAATGTAAATATATATAATAATAAGAACTAGATTTAAGTTATGTTTATGTTAATTATCCTTTTTCGTCCTTACACTTTAACAAATAAATAAAATTTCAATAAAATCATTGTTTAATTTGGAAGAATTTACTTTAAATCCCCCAAAAGTAATTTTAATCCCTAAAGTGCATAAAATTATTTTCTGATGGTTGATTCCTATTCTAACTGGATAGAAGTCTTTCAATCTAATACAAAAACAGCTAATGATGTCATAAAGTTTTGTAAACAAGTATTTTCAAGATTTGGTGTCCCAGATATATTTTATAGTGACAATGTACCATTTAATTCAGATTTGTTTAAAAGATTTGCTAGTGAGTGGAATTTTGAATTAGTTTTCAGTAGTCCTCACCACCATCAGTCTAATGGACTAGCAGAACGTTCAGTTGGCATCGTCAAGAATATGTTACGAAAGGCAAAACATGAAAGCACTTTATATGAACTTCTTTTAGAGTACCGAAATACTCCTTTGCCGGCTTTACAATATTCTCCTTCCGAGTTATTATTAGGTATTATTAGGAGGATATTAAAATCTAAAATTCCAATTTCTTGTAACAGTTTGAAGCCAAGAAATCTGAATCATGATTTGATTCTAGAAAAACATAAAGATAAACAAAAAAGAAAACATATTATATCAAGATAAAGATTGCTGGAAAAAAGGGAAAGTAAAGCAAATAATTAATGACAGATCTTATAATATTATAAATGAATCAGGCATGACCCTGAGAAGAAATAGAAAATACTTAAAAAAAACAAAACTAGAATTTGAAATCAAGTGTTATCATCAATCACAATTACCATATAGCGACTATTATGAAATGTCATTAGACCATCTAGGCTTTGACAGCTTGTTTAATGGAAACTCACTGCCTTTATCAAACAATAATAATACCCCTTTAAGTAATATTGTACACACCGAGATAGAAACTAAGGATGTAGATATGTCAATTGACCCAGCTGATGATCAAGAATCTGTGGAATACAATGAACCTTTGCAAAGTATTAAGCGTCTTTTTGATGATTCAAAAAATATTATTGAGCTTGTGTTCCATGATACTGATACACCAGGTAGTGCTCAAAGTGATTTGTGTAGTGAAAACAGTGACCTGTGCGAAAGTGAAAATTTGGGTAAAAGAATGCGAAATCGTCCCAAACGTTTTAAAGACTATGAAACTAGTTTTAAGTAGTAGGTAGTTACGCATTTCAGTTGTCTTTGTTCGTTTTTTTTATACTTTTAGGAAAAGCGTGTAAGGTATTTGCCTGCAGCTTTGTTTTAGCAGTTGCAATTATGTGGTGTCAGTTTAGCGACGGCTACTTTGAAGTTGACTTATGACAATTTTGAGCGTTAGGACATGTGAGGTTAGAACATATGATGGAAGGTAGAACCAAGAGAGAAGATGAAGAGACTGAAAAACGTGTCCACCTAGTTAAGGGAAGAGTTACAAGTTATTTGATATCTTTTTTAACATAATATACGCATTAAGTTTAATCAGCTCCCTTATTATTGATCCAACCAACACAGTCAACAACCCATTGTTGAGGCCACAGAGTTGCTCTCCGTTGCCTGAACTATATCGGAGCAGATGAAGGTTCCGCACAGCGAGAATAAATCATGTACTGACCACATCTGCGCTGTTTTGAATAATTTGCCACCAGAAGTTTCAAAAGAAAAAAGGAAAAAACTCTTAATGATTTTGTATGAAGACTAGAATAAGTTAGTTTAAGTTTTTTAGTCAAAAATTATTAACAGATTAGTTATGAAACTGTCTATATAGTATTTATTTCACAATGTATTGTAAAGTCAAACCCAAACGGATTTATAATAATGGTTATTTTTAACGTCAATGTTTTTTTAGGAACTTCACAAGTTAACCAAAATATAGAAGTCATAGATGTAGAAGTTTCCAACACTCAAATTATGGACAAATTAATTAGCATTGAGAACACATTAAAATTCGCATTAATGCGTTTAAACGCATTAGAAATTTCGAATAAGCAGGTTCCAGAAAATAACATAATGGAGTTGTCGCTGCCAATAAAACTACCTATATCTTCAATAACTCTTTTTAGAAGCAGAAAATGAGATAATAAAAACGGAAGAGAATAAAAAGCAAATGGTAGGTAACATCGAATTTACAATGAAAGTTTGTGGCAGTATGTTATCACTTGTAAACATTTCAGATGCATAAGTTCCTGCAAGTATCGGGAAAAAACGCAGCCGATTTCACTAGAAGAGGATTAGCGACAATTTTTACCAATGAATTGGCGGTTCAGTGTTCTTGGACAGGCCAAAAAAATAATTTCAGATGAATTTGTTCGGATATTAAAAGGCAATTTTTTTTTGTATAAATGTATTATGTTTTACATTTATTATGTATCTACTTCACAGAAGCCGTACAGCACGTATTCAAGTCAGCCACGGATAAAGAGATTGAAACGTATATGATGGATTGGTTCCGACATGGGAACCAAAGATTGAAAAGGTCCTTAAATTAATTTCATCGCGTTCAGAGCAGTCATAAATAAGAAATCGAAATTTCAAATTGATATTTTTAAATGGATTATTTAATGCAATACATTAATAAAATATATGTTAAACTTTCAGGTGAACAAGATTTATCATTAGGTTAGGCGTAGTTATTTTTTATTATTATACTCATAAGATATATGATATACTAAATATAAGTTAAGTATACAGGGTGTCCCGTGACTCGACCGACAATACCTTTGCCATGTCTAGGTGTTCTATGAGTCATTCTGATGACAAAAGGTCAGAGCCACTATACATATAGGTAAATTCTTTTTTGCTTTGGAAAAATTAGATATGCAACAAACAACTTTTACTATTCATTATTAGGCTTTTCATATTTTCTTGAATATCTCTGATACAAAAACGAATTGACCTATGGTTGCTATAATTTTGTTCATCAGAATAACTCTTTAGAACCCTTTGTCTTGGTATACCTTTGTCTGTCGAGTCACGGGACACCCTGTATATTTGTAGTTAGTAAAAGTTAAGATTTGTTTTTATTTAGAATCTGTTCATTAATTTATTTTAAATGTATTTTTTAAATACATATTTTTTTCCCTGCATTTTATATGCAAATAATATGAAATACTAAAAGATCTGTTTTAACAGGAATATGTTTTATTATACCATAAATAATAATTTAAAATTAGTGGTTTAATAATATTTTTTATACCTTTACTGCTACGGCACTAAGTCGTATTCGTAAGGCAGAACCATTTTGTTGAACGCTCTCGACAAGGATTTTGATGAATCAAAACTTTTTACTTTACGTTTAACTTAATGTTATTTACCTGAAAGTAACTTTTATTTGGTTGGTTTGGATTTTCATAAAAGACTTATTTTTAAACTTTAAGATCTGTTATAGGTATATGCCAGTGCAGAAAGGAGATTTATTTATTCATGTGCAGAGTTACTTTTCATAATGTGACAAGCTGTGGTGCCTTTATTTTTGAGTTTAGAATAAAATTTCTTATATGAAAGTTATAGGTATTTTGTATACATGCTGTCTGACAAAAACACCAAGAACAATGAAATTAACAAAATCTACATTTTTAATGACACTGGAAAATGTTATTACATAAATAAACCGCTTTCCTGCATTTCTTCCGTTTCAAAGACGAAAATGTCAGTGCTTTACCTATGTATTTTTGAAATGACAAATTGCAGCCAATTTATTTATGTAAAATATATGCAGAGTGTTCGTTTGGAAAAACGTATATTCAGGCGAATTTCTTGATTTGCCATCTACGTTTATTTTTTTATTGACAGCACGTATAAAATATTTATGCAAATATCTTAACTTTTGTATAAGTTTTTTTTCTAAATTGAAAAATAAATAATAAACAACCTCAGCTTGTCACATTATAGAAACTAACCCTGTAGAAATGGAAACGATGCTGGAACGATTTTTACACCAGCATGTGTCGATACTGGTTAGACACAGTTTCGGTTTAATGTCGTAGCCAAAACGAAAATGTTCTATAAAGAAACGTTAGGAAAACGTCCTAGATCAAACATAACCGTTTCATAATCGGTTGTACGTTTGTAAGTTGACACAGGTTTGTTGCAGATTCGTAACGGAGTCAAAACTAAAAAGGAACATTTTTAACGTAACAGGGAGAATGTTGAGTTGCGGGACATATAACGAACGTTTAAACTTAAAAAAGATGTAAATGTGTCAAATAAATAACGAAACAAAGAAACATAGAAACTAAATTGTATTGAAACAACGACGTTATTTTGTTTAGTGGGTAATCTAATAATAAATATTGATAAAAAAGTGGAATCAGCTGGGTTTACTTGACCCTGCCGGCTGCCCCCCTGAACGGTGTTATTTAATTTATTATTATTGTAACATTTGTTCCTGTATAGCTGTGATTAATAATTTATTGATGGGTAACCAAATTAAAGTCTGACAAATGGGTAAGAAAATCTACTTTTACGTTAATTTATTGTTATAATGTGTTATGTTTATAGATTTAAAAACTAAAAGTTCTCCGATGACGGAAGAACAAAAGTGAATTGTGATGGAATTTATAAAGAAAACCCCAATTTTACAAACCGGAAAACTTTCAAATGGAGTGTCTTACAAAGACGTGTCAAAACTATGGTGTGAATTAACAGATATTCTTGTTGATGTATCAGTTCAATAAGTACAATTGTTCATTGTCTACTCTTAATAACTCTACTCTACTTGTCACACTAGTGTAAGTCGTATGTCAGAATAAATTGACTTCCGTCAATTATGTCAAGAACGTCAAGAAGTGACAGAAGACAAGTTGTAGGAGTTGTCGTTCTAGATTGGTCTTGGAACTGTCTCAACACAGAAACAACATATTATTTTTAACATGCTTTATATTCTTTAAATAAAGACCTTAAAAGTAAAAAGGGCTATTCACGTGTCTTACTGTGCGGTACCTGCTTACAGGTTATGGGCCCAGGATTAGCCAGTATTGGAAGTTTGGTAGTGAAAGCCTGTTGTTAAAAGGAAAAGTGTTGAGTGTAAAGTGAAAATCATCCCGGAAATCAAAACAAGAACCTGTGCTGGTGAAAACAAAAAAAAAACAGAATGGCTACAGCATCTGCAATTGTATCAGTGAAACCTTTCGACGGAGCTGGATTCTCAAATTGGGAATTTCGTGTTAAACTGCTCCTGGAACACTATGAAGTTTTGGATGTTCTTGATATGGAAATACCAACAGAACCCACCAGATTGGCGGAATTCAAGAAAAGGGATGTGAAAGCCAGGAATGTAATTGTACAATGTCTTACAGATGATGTTTTGAATACAGTCAAGAATAAAACTACTGCAAGAGAAATTATGCAAGTATTAAGAAACACTTATTATAGAAAAGGCATTGCAAATTTAGTACAGCTGCAAAATAAGCTGAGGAACTTAAAATATACAGAAAAGGAACCAATGAATAAGTTTTTATCTGAATTTGACAAAATAGTGTTGGACATTAAGGATTGTAGTGGTATTTTAGAAGAACAGGAAACAATAACTCAGTTACTTTCAGCTATGCCTGAAAGCTATCAGTCTGTTGTAACAGCCATTGACATTATGTTTTCACATTCGATGAGCCTAGGAACATCAAACATATCACTCTCCTTAGTAAAAAATAAATTGCTTCAAGAGTGAAAGAAAGATGAAGCCTGTGCCTTTGTGAGTAATACTCAAGCAAAACAAAACTGGCGAAAAGCTCCCAACAGTTTTCAGTCATTTAGAAATGGAAATCCTAATCAAAATACAAGTAAGGGTGTATTTCGTTTTAACTGCCATTTTTGTGGAATTAAAGGGCACAAGAAATCAGACTGTTTCAAGTATAAAAAGCAACAGAATGCTCAAAGTTCTACCTCCAGGAATGGCAATCTTGTTCAAGAAGAGGATATTGCATTTTTAACATCGGAAAATGACACTATAAGTAAGTCTCACTTTGTTATTGACAGTGGTGCTACAAACCATCTTGTCAAGAGAGATTTTGAGCAATATCTAACAAATTGCAAAATGGTTCATCACCAGATTAAAGTTGCTAAACTAGGAATTACCGTTGAAGCTGTTATGGAAGGAAACCTTAAACTTGAGACATCAGAGGGAAAAATTATCACACTAAACAATGTACTCGTGTGTGACAGTTTATCACATAATTTGTTATCAGTTAAAAAAATAGTACAAAATGGATTTACTGTTACTTTTAAAGATGGGACTGTACATATCAAAAGAAGTGGAAAACAAGATACGATCATTGAAGGAAGTTTACAGGGAAACCTGTACATAGTTGAACTCTCTGTGCTGTGTTCTCCTATGGTAAACATTTCAAGTAGTCATGTTGTTAGTGATGCAAACTTGTGGCATCGAAGAATGGGACATTCATCAAAGTTTCCATCTTTTGGACTGTGTAAAGTGTGTCTCGAGGGTAAGCAGACTCAAAAACCCTATGTGCCAGTTCCTGAAGAAAGAAAAGCTCGACAACCAATGGACATTGTATCTACTGATGTGTGTGGTCCACTTAATCCTGCTAGTCACAATGGTAAGAAGTATTTCTTAACCTTTATTGATCATTATACTCATTTCACCATGTGTTACTTTCTTGAAACAAAAAATGAAGTATTTGTACATTTTAAAAACTATATTTCTATGGTTGAAAATCAGTTTAACAGACGTCCTGTACATTTAAGGTGTGACAATGGTGGTGAATATGTTTCTCATGATTTTAAGAACTTTTGCTTAGAAAAAGGAATAACTTTAGTTTATACAATAAAGTACACACCTCAACAGAACGGGGTTGCAGAACGTTTAAACCGAACTATAATGGAACGTGCCAGATGTCTAATTTTTGAGTCAAAATTATCCAAGGAGTTTTGGACTGAAGCTGTTGCTACTGCCGTTTACCTGATTAATAGAACTATATCATCAGCCACATTAGATAAAAAAACACCTGCAGAACTGTGGTATGGACATAAACCTAACCTAGAAACAATTAGAGTATTTGGATGTGATACCCATGTCCATATACCCAAAGAAGTACGAGGAAACAAGTTGAATGCTAGAAGTAAAAAGATGATTCATGTTGGTTACACATCAAATGGTTACAGACTTTGGGATTTTGAAGATCAAAAAGTAATTACTGCTCGTAATGTGATATTTGACGAATCATCACTTGATAAGTCAAGCGACAAAAGAATGACTATGGACTTGACCTCAAGCAATGTTCCACATACAGATAATCATCATGACATTTTTATGGATAATGTTGGTCAAGATAAACATAAAGACAAAGTTGTTCAAAATGAAGCCATGCAACCACAAGACATGACAGAAGAAAATGTTGACAACATCAAAGTAACCAGTAGAGGCAGAAAAATTGTACCACCAGCCTGTTTTAATGACTATGACATGGACACTTATATTGCTTTATCCATTGGTGATGTACATCAGGGTATTCCAGAAAGCTATGAAGAAGCCATAAATCAAAATGGTTGGAAAGAAGCAATAAAAAATAAAACTAGTAGCTCTGGAGAAAAACTATACTTGGGACATTGTTCCATATCCTAATGATCAAGAAGTAATTGATTCCAAATGGATTTTTAAAGAAAAGAATATCAATGGACAAGTGACAAAGAAAGCAAGGCTTGTGGCTCGGGGTTTCAAACAATCCAATATATTCCTTGAAGAGCTCTATTCACCAGTTGCCAGAATGATGACTATTAAATTGCTATTGTCATTGAGTGTGGAATTGGATATGTCAATACATCAACTAGACGTTAAATGTGCTTTCCTGAATGGAGAACTTGAGGAGCCAGTGTTTATGGAACTTCCAGAAGGTTTGGAACTATTGGGTGAGAAACATGTACAAAAATGTGTAACTAGTGGCGATAATCATAAGAAAGTGTGTAAGTTAAGAAAAGCGCTTTATGGTTTACGACAGACAAGCTCCTAAATGTTGGTATAATCGACTACATTAATTTTTAATTAATAGTAGCTTTTGTAGATCTTCTGCTGATCCATGTTTTTATTTTAACACAGATGTATATTTAGTTGTTCATGTTGATGATGTACTGTTATTTTCTAAACAAGAAAAGTCACTTATTGATTTTAAACATAAACTTATGTCTGAATTTGAAATGCGAGACTTGACACATAACGCTGAATTTAAATTTTTGGGTTTAACTATTGTGAAAGATAAAAATAGTTTAATTATCCATCAAAACGAACTAACAGAAAGAATTCTTAATAAGTTCAATATGATCGATTGTAAACCTTCCAATGTTCCAATTCAACCCAAATTAAACTTATCTATAAGTAAAAATTGTGACAAAGATAATGTAAAATCTAATTTGCCTTACAAAGAGCTAATTGGTCACTTGATGTATTTAATGATTGGTAGTAGACCTGATTTAAGTTTTTCTGTTAGCTATTTTAGCCAATTCCAAACCAATTATTCAGAGGAACACTGGAAATTTCTGAAACAAATTTTGAGGTATTTAAAATCGACAATAAACTTTGTGCTCAAGTATAATAAGTCAACTGAATGTGTTAATATTATAACAGCTTATGTAGATTCTGATTTTGCCAATAATTGTAATGACAGGAAAAGTATTACTGGGTTTTTTGTTAAACTATTTAACAATGTGATATTCTGGAAAACAAAGAAGCAAGCAACTGTTTCTTTATCTAGTGCCGAGTCAGAGTATGTTGCCTTGTCTATGTGTGTTTCTGAATGTCTCTTTATAGCACAACTGTTACAAGATATTTTAAAATCGGATGTGATTTATCCAATAAAAGTTTATGAAGACAATCAGTCATGTATCAGAATGGCAAATACACTTGAAACTCGACGCACAAAACACATAGATGTAAAGCATCATTTTCTGAGAGACATCGTAGCGAACGGAAAAGTTAGTTTAGAATATCTGAGTACTGATGAACAAATAGCTGACATGTTAACTAAACCATTAGCTTATCCAAAGTTTGAATATTTTAGATCTAAGATTAATGTAATCAATAATTTGTGATTTAGCATTAAGTTTTGATGTTATGTATATGACATTGTTTGATACAACTTGTTTGATGTATTTAGAATTAATTCTTATTAGTTATGACAATGCACAATTGGGAGGGTGTGTTGATGTATCAGTTCAATAAGTACAGGGTGATTGATTGAATTTTGACCACCCCCTTAACTTCCATAATTTTGATTTTAGCAAAAAACGTTAAATACAAAACTAGAAGATATTTAGGTCTACTTTATTTTTAGATAAACAGTTATTATACAGGGTGTCCCAAATTTGAGTAACAAACCAAACTTATGTTTTCTTAAATAGAATGACCAACTTTTTATCCGATATTTGAATTCTACGTCCAATTCTAGGCCTAATTGATGTAAAATGTCTGTATCGATATTCAACTGTTTCCGCAGCAGCGTCCTTGATTGGTTGAATTTTGACCACCCTCTTAACTTCCATAATTTTGATTTTAGCAAAAAACGTTAAATACAAAACCCGTAGATATTTAGGTCTACTTTACTCTTAGATAAAGAGTTATTATACAGGGTGTCCCAAATTAAAGTAGCAAACCAAACATGTTTTTTTTAACTACAATCACCAACTTTTTAATCTATATTTTAATTCTACGTCAGATTCTAGGCCTAATTGATGTTTGTATCGATATTCAAATGTTTTCGCAGCAGAGTCCTTGATTGATTGAATTTTAACCACCCCCTTAACTCCCGTATTTTTGATTTTAGTAAAAAAACTAGTTGTAGCAACAGTTACAGATATTTGGGTCTACTTTTACTCTTATATAAACAGTTATGGTAACAGGCTGATGTGAAAACCGACGTTTTTATTAGTAGGTGTCGTTCTTTACTGTCCCATTTACGCAATGACTCTGCAGTTAGTGAACACATACAACTCGACATGGTTTATGGACTTCTCAACTTCAAAATAAGAGACAAGGTACCTCGAGAAAGTGTTCAAACCTTCAAAGAAGTTATTGAAGCCGCACGTATAGCAGAACAAACCTATTTGGACAATTCTGCAAAACCAACAACCAACTGTTCCAATACTAAGGGTGAGCAAAGACCTAAGTTAACATGCAACTATTGTAAGAGTTTTGGCCATACTATTGATGTTTGTAGGAAGCGTGCTCGAGTTATTTCACACAATCAAGCACCTACAGCTGTTAAGACTACTGCTAACCAAGATCAAGAGAAGTACACATCCACCAGTAACACATTCCCTCGAACAGTGTCTTGCTATGGATGTAAAACACCAGGTTTTATTAAGAGTAACTGTCCCAAGTGCAGTAAGCGACCCACATCATCCACCACTGACAATCCAACCAGCTTGTACTTTGACTTATGTGAACATTGAAGGTCACCATGGCATAACCTACCTAGATTCTGGAGCACAGTGCAGTATTGCTGGTGCTAAGCTTGGTGCAATACTGATGGATGAAAAAGTACCATTTGTAAGTAAGCAGATCCAGATGACTTTGGCTGATGGTAAGACTTCTACGGTCGAAGCCTACTGTTTTGAGGCCCAAATCAACCTAAAGGGCCGTAACTCTAAGCTCTCCCTAAACTGGATACCTGCCCATGACAGTAGTAGAACTCTCTTAGGGGTTGATTACATTAAACAAGCAAATATTATTCTGGATTTACCTCGTGACTGCTGGTATTTTGGAGATAATCCACAAGTTTGCATTTGTAACGTTGCCTCCTATTGTATCACATGAAGTTATGCAAATTAGTAAACCAGAGCCACTACGAAGTGAAGAAGCCTTAAACGTGACTGTAAGCGAAAGAAGTTGCTTAAATAAGTTACTGCAGCAACATGAAGATTTATTTAGCCCAAGCACTGACTCCCTTTGCTGAACACATCATTGAGTTAACTGATGATTTGCCCGTAGCAGTGCCACCTTACAGACTTTCTGAAATTCGACGAGAACAGTTACGCAAAGAATTGGATAATCTTCTGTCCCAAGGGATCATCGAGGAGTGCGAGTCACCATATGCTTCGCCAGTGGTACTAGTACCCAAGAAGGATGGTAGTGTACGGCTGACTGTAGATTATCGCAAACTTAATGCCAAAACATGCCCGGATCGCTACCCTCTTCCACGCATTGACGACACTCTTCATGCCGCGCGACGAGCCCGCTATATGACTACCTTAGATCTCAAAGCTGGATATCATCAAGTCTCAGTAAGGCCATGTGATCGAGACAAGCCGGGATTCATCTGCCCTTTTGGTACATTCCGGTACACTAGGATGCCGTTTGGACTGCGGAACGCGCCTTCCACTTTCCAGAGGCTAATCGACCGTTTTCGTGCTGGACTTCAAGATATCCCCATAGTGGCCTATCTCGATGATATTATCGTTCTTTCCGACTCATTCGAAGCTCATATTGAACACCTTCAACGAGTATTTGACAGACTCCGTTTCTTCAAACTCCGACTCAACCGTGATAAATGCAATTTCTGCTGCCCCAAAGTTGACTATCTTGGACATGTGATTACCCCAGATGGAATCATGCCCAGTCCGAGCAAAATTGATGCTATAGCCGAACGGCCACCTCCAAGAAACTTAAAGGAGTTGCTTTCATTTATTCAAAGCTGTTCATGGTATAGACGATTCCTAGATTAATTTTGCATCAATAGCACAACCATTGACCGCCCTTACCAAGAAAAAGGCTACATGGCACTGGGGACCTGCACACTAAAAGGCTTTTGAGAAAATGAAAACTTTACTCACCTCTGAACGGATCCTTAGACAGGCCGACTCAACCCTTCCCTACGTTGTAAAAACCGATGCTTCTTCTTATGCAATTGGAGCATGTTTGTTGCAGGGGGAGGGGGTCGACGAGAAACCCGTAGAATACGCCAGTCGTCTGTTGACTGGCGCTGAAAGGAATTACACCACCACAGAAAGGGAAGCCCTAGCTGTTGTGTGGGCAGTTACCGACAAATTCCGTGGTTACCTTGAAGGGGCCACCGTAACTGTAAAAAGTGACCACCAACCGCTTAAATGGTTGATGACTCTGAAATCTCCAACTGGACGACTTGCCAGATGGGCATTGGTGCTCCAGCCCTATGACATCGTTATCGATTATACTCCTGGGAAAACGAATGTAGTCGCCGACGTGTTGTCGAGGCCACCGACGCCCAACCATGAAATCAACCTGGTAGCCGTGGATTTACCGAAACTTAAGGTTGACGAGCTACGTCTCGAGCAACTAAAGGATCCTGACGTTGCAAAGATCATCTCTAGTTTCGAAAACCCCGATGTGGACGCCACAGAATTTAAACGATGGACAGAAAGAGGTTACATCATGGACAATGGAGTTCTCTACCGATTTGTTCCCGAACTTGACGAAGAATAAGCTCAGTTAGTAGTCCCAAAAGGTCAAATTCCTAGAATTCTGGAAGAATATCACGATTCACCTCTCAGTGGACACTACGGCATTGAGCGAACCTACCAACGGATTGCTGCTCGTTATTT
The DNA here is from genome assembly GCA_018691245.2 of Ips nitidus. NCBI lineage: Eukaryota > Metazoa > Arthropoda > Insecta > Coleoptera > Curculionidae > Ips > Ips nitidus. The sequence goes on along the minus strand of CM042803.1, from coordinate 341,267 downwards.
TTGGCCTGGTATGCGCCGAACCATTGCGGACCATGTCGCCAAGTGCATCGATTGTCAGCGGTACAAAGCCTCGAATTTGAAGCCCGCTGGTCAGTTACAGACCCCTGTTCAGGCACAACGTTTTGAAATCGTGTCAATTGATCTCTTTGGACCCTTGCCAGATACTCAAGACGGGTTCAGATGGATATTCATAGTCGAAGACAACGCTACTCGTTGGGTTGAACTATTCCCCTTGAAAATCGCCAGTGCAGAACAGTGTGCCCGGTGTTTGATTGATGAAGTAATACTCAGATATGGAGTACCCCGTCGTGTCGTCAGTGATAACGGCGTACAGTTTGTGAGTGCAGTAATGCAACAAGTGTCACACTGCCTTGGTTTTAAACAATCGCTGATTCCCGCATATCATCCTGCATCCAATCCTGTGGAACGGAAAAATCGCGACCTGAAAGTACAGCTTTCCATCTTAGTCCACAACGACCATACTGACTGGAAGGACAAACTACCTGCTATACGCTTTGCAATGAACACTGTAAAATCTCAAGCAACCGGTTACAGCGCAGCTTACCTGACGTTTGGACGCGAGTTGAGAACCCCAGATGATGTCAGTCGAGACTTACGCGCTATTGTGGAAAATGACAATTTTGTAAACCAAATAACACCGTATCTCCGATCCATTGCAGTCACCCTCCGAGATGCCCGAGATACCCACGAACAGGAACAGGATCGAAATAAGAAGTACGCCGATCGTAAGCTTAGACCTGCTCCTCAATACACTACTGGAGACAAGGTTTTAGTACACAGCCACACTCTCAGTAACACCAAGAAAGCCTGTACCTCCAAGTTTACTCCGAAAAGAGACGGCCCTTATGTCATAACCAAAGTGGTGACACCAACTACTTTTGAAGTCGCCAGTCCGCATAACCTTCAACAACCGGTTGGCAAATATCATGCATCGGCGCTGACTCCATTCAAGAGCGATTCCTCTGAAGATCCAGCCCCGGTACGGCCAATCAGAAAACGAGGACGACCAGGTACCACCAAGTGCTGTAATCACAAGGATCTGGAAAGTGAACCCGATTCTGATTCTTCCATGCCTGACCTCGGAGTTGAGCCCCATAATGACGAACTACCCGATGATGACTCCCCTAATAATGACCTACCACAAGAGAGCCAAGTTGACAGATCGCGTATGTCAACTCGACGACCAATCGTGAAGCCAAGATGCCATTGCTGTTGACGCCTACCACCACCTTCTGTTCTCCACACTTCCGAGACGGTACGTGTGGGAAAGGGGGAGAAATTGTAACGGAACATTCCTAACTTTTATGACAAGTGACAAGTGACGTGTGGGAAGGGTGTCAGGCAGACGATAGTGAGTAGTTTCCGTCCCGCGCTTGAGAGAGATTCTCATTACTTATATATTCTAATTCATGTCACGATAGAATTAACATGTGTTCTCGTTTCTTTTATTAAACTTCTGATGTTATACAGTAAAAGCAAAACTATTATAAATTGTTGACGTTTGTCTGAGTGTGTGTCTTCTCTGTGTACTGTCCCATCGCCGAGAAAACCCTAAACTTAACAGGATTCCCAGAGTTTCTAGAACCCACGCTAGAAAAACCCGCCACAATGTTAATTTAAGTAGAATCAATGTCCTGACCTTAAACCTTGCTTTTTTATTCACTGTTCTAATGTAAGTACTTAGTTGACCCATTGCACACAATTTCACTCTTCAACTTGATTGATATGTTACAATCTTCTTAGTGGGTAATCTGTTCTTCGCATAGGTCAATTTCTTCATAAAAGTTGTATTTTCTCATCCACATGGAAAAGTAGTGAAGTATTCTACTTGTGTGAAGGCAGCAAGCCGGATTCCAGCGAGCCGAAGATGCCCGATCGTTCAGTGGCGTCGGACTTATTTTTTTCTTCACTTAAAATGTGTTAAATTAACATTGTGAGCAGTTACTTGGTTCTTTCACTATCCACAGGACATATTAGAACAACATATTTGCATACCTTTATTTCCAGCATTCTCCTTTTATATCTATAATTCCACATATATCTAAACGCTTAAAACCCTGCGTTACCCGCAGGGTGAGCGCGGCGCTCACCTTTTCATACAATGTGGAACAACTTTCACAATTTGGCAACAAGGCACGTATCGGTCTATGTAAGCCTACCGACACTTGTGCCAAGTCAGTTCAAGTTACGAGCTCTGGTGTAATCACGTGTGGTGCTATTTGATAAGTATTTTAAATTGGGCGCGCGGATTAGTGAGCGTTTGGCTCACCTGCGGGTAACAGTGCTTTAGTTTTAACTATCACGTTTTGGTACGTTTTATCGGTTTTTCTAAAGTATTCGTAGCCAAATTATTGATTAAATGAATTTTTAGAGCAGTTGATTATAAAAATGGATCCGAAAGAAGAAGCAAGGCTTCTCAAAATTTTTGAAGAGCTAGAACAAGAGGAACTAGCAAGCCAGTTTCCAACAGAAGTCCTTGCTGATAAAGAAAGTGACGAAAACTGCGTCGAAAACGACCCTAATGACGAAGTAGATTCGGAATTGTCGGCGGATGAATCAAGCGAACATTTTACCGGTCGTTGGTCAGAAGATGGTCCAAATTACATGGGAAAAGACGGTAAAACTTTGTGGAAAGTTCATCGTTCAGTGAAATACACACGCACAAAGCGCCATAATTTAATTTACAAGTTACCAGGCGTCAAACCTCACGCAAAAAATGCTCGATCTGTCTATGAAACATGGAATATGCTAATTACCGATCGAATGATTGAAGATATTGTTATGTATACGAATATATATATCCAAAATATCCGTAACAGCTACTCACGCAGTAGAGATGCACTGGATACCAATGTCGATGAGATTAGAGCGTTGTTTGGCTTGTTATACATGGCAGGAGTGCTCAAAGCCAGCCATACTAACTTACCGGATTTATGGAATACGGATGCAACTGCACCAGAATTTTTTAGGATGGTTATGTCTAAAAATCGCTGCTACCTACTTTTACGGGCTCTTCGGTTCGTCGACATCAGAAGTAGAGAGGAAAGAAAAAAGCAGGATAAATTAGCACCCATAAGACAAATATTTGAAATGTTTCAAAATAACTGTGAAGCTTGCTATACGCCAGGTGAAAATTGTACCATTGATGAAATGTTGGAGGCATTTCGAGGTCGATGCGGCTTCCGTCAATACATCCCAAATAAGCCTAGTAAATATGGCATTCAAATTTTTTCATTAGTTGATAGCCGGGTTTTTTATACCATAAAGATGGAAATTTACGCAGGAAAGCAACCAGAAGGTCCATTTAGACTGGATAATGATTCAATGAGTGTTGTGCGCCGTTTATGTCGGCCAATCTATAACTCCGGAGGAAACGTTGTTTGCGACAACTGGTTCACTTTAATCCCCTTAGCTATTGAGCTACTCAAGCGTCAAAGGCTGACTTTAGTTGGAACACTTCGAAAAAACAAACGAGAAATTCCACCACTGTTTGTAGCAACTAAAGAAAGGAAGGTCTGCAGCAGCATGTTTGGGTTTGGAGAAGAATGTCTACTAGTTTCATATGTTCCTAAAAAGAACAAAAATGTTCTACTTTTGTCAACTTTGCATGATGATGACACCATCGATAAAGACACCGGCGATGCTTTCAAACCTGAAGTGATTACGTATTATAACAAAAATAAAAGTGGGGTTGATACGGTGGATCAACTGAAAAGTATTTATTCTGTGGCAAGAATTACCTGCAGATGGCCTTTGACTGTCTTTTTCTCGGTTCTCAATATTGCTGGAATAAATGGGTTTATTATTTTCCGACCGAACAATATCGATCTGCGCATGTCGCGACGACTATATTTGAAATCATTGGCAAGTGAACTGGTAAAAAATCACATAAAGAGCACCTTGATGAATCAAAGTTTGCCCCATTTACTAAGCTTGCAAATAAAAAACTATTTAGGAATCCCTCCAACACATCAAGATAATAACCCAAACGAGCCTGGAGAGAGAACAAAATGTAACTATTGTCCAAAAAAGAAAAACCGGAAGACTAGTGTCAGATGTGCAAAATGTCAAGCAGCTATTTGTAAGGAACATACCGTCAACTACTGCGTTCAATGTGTTCAGCCTGACTCGGAGTGAGGACAGAAGTGGAAAAAGACTATATTTTAGAAGTTATTTTATTTGCCACATTAATTTCAAGAAAATATATTTTTTATTTTAGAATTTTTTATATTTACGAATATAAATATATTTTGATATATCATTAATACATCTAAACTATATCATAATACAGTAAAACTCATGTAAATCGGAATATCACAGTGAGGTTATACATATACGGGTTTCTGCATTAAGGTGTCCCGACTTACACACGTTTTACAATATATGAAGATATTTCATTTAATTTACATTTTTATCTAACATTATATATTTTTTTTTTTCATTTAACTTCACTTCGTTTGAAGAAAAATTATATACAAGTAAAGATGAGCCCTCCGCTCACCCGCGGGCAACGGTAACATTTATTGTAGTGCGGGTAACGCAGGGTTTTGGGCCATCAAAGGAGTAATTTTGTAACCAAGTTACTATTTTTGTCCTTTATTTTTTTGAAAAATTGACATCGTTTTTGTCTTTGTGACATAAACATGCCTTAGTCAAAACTTCCGCCCTCTTTTGCCAGCCCTTCCACTGAACATTTACCCCCACCGATTTTTCCGGCAAGTGTGGGAGAATCAGACTGATTATAAAAGGGCAAAGGTCGAAACCTTGCTTCTTGTTGCACCGACCTTTGTTAAACTATTTGACACTGATCTAAGTACCAGTTCCAGTAATTTACCGAAGTCGTTACCAACCAAAAACGTATTTAAAACCGTACAGAATAATTTTGTCCTTTGTGTTAAACACCGCTTCTTTGCACACCCCGTCGTCATTTCCTGTATTGAGTTAGCGTAGTCTTACTTAAGTTCTCCCGAGAATTTTGTTTGCGTTCCGTAATGTATTTTTAATAAAACAACTATTCGATATTTTGTGTATTCATTGAAAATATATCCCTGATTTTCGCCACTGTTTAAAGACTACCCGAAGGCAATAGTGTCGCTACAATCCTACTGTCACTTAATAATACAGTAGATGGCGCCGGAATAAAATTTACCGAAAATTTGTAAGGGCGTTACAATTTACAATTTTTTTTCAAGCTGTATATAAACATGCATATTGTTGACCTGTAAGGCCGGCGTAGAAAGGCTTCATTTTGTGTACTACTACAACAATGGACTTTCATTGTTGTGCTAGTAAAAAAATAATGTAACTTTTGACAGACGACCAATGATTTGTTTGACTGACAGTAACATCAGTTTGTTGATGTTTAGGTTAAAATAAATAAAAGTTATTAGTTATGTAACCAGGTATGGTATATGTAATGGTTGTCAGAGTGAAGCCGTAGATATTTTGCAAATTAAACTGAAGAACGCTTTATTCTCTTCCAATAAATTTTTCCAAGATATTCCAAAATTAACTCCACCTTCCCCAAAAAACTGTAGTAAAACCATCATAAATGCGCATTATTAGTCCGTCTTCCCCTGCGGTTTTCGAGGCAGTAAGCACGTCCTTTTGACGCGTTTGCCGGCAGTCGGCGCGCTTTAAGATCGCCGAACTACTTATATTTTATTCTGTAAACTTCGAATTTGAATGCTTGCTGACTGGGCTGAACTCGGGCTCACACCGTCGCACGAGGCGATACCCGACAAAGATAGAACTATGTCTGGGCCTACTATAGGTGCGGTTAGGTCGAATTGCACGCCTACTAGTCTGTTACAACGTACTGCGTATTAGTATGCTGTAATATGTAAAAAATAAAATATTATATGTCATCATTTTACGTTTTGTTTTACTAAGTCTTCAAAAGAAATCTTGTAGGTATTTGTCTAGAAATGGCCATGGAGTTATTTATTTTTATTCGCGGATTTTTTTTTTACTTCTCCACCACTGAACATCTATGGCGGTGTTCTTTTGAATAATATATGAATATTTCGTTAAAATACGTTAGTCTAGTTTAGACTTTTTACTGTTGCGTAGTATTGTGTTTGTTCTTGTGCCACTTTTACCTTAAAATGAATCCTGTTGATTTGTTTAACGACGGCAAAAGGCTAGACATTTTTACTTTAGGGGTTTATCTCGGGACTGCCTGGAATGAGGAGGAAAAACGGGCTGCTAATCATCAAGGAATTCGGCTGTTTCAGCATTTGGGCGTAATTCCGGCAAGGGGCGAAGTCGTAACGTGTCCAGTTGTCAATTGCGGTCGAGAAATGAAAGACTCGACCGACAGAGGAAGGAAATTAGGGTGGAATTTTCGATGTCCTGCCAAACATAGGCTTGAACCTACGAAAAACACGTTTCTGGAAAGTGCACGATTGTCGGAGATGGGCGCCGACAAGATAGTGAAACTTGTTTATTGTTGGTTGACGGGGCAACCAGTCGTAGCGGCCGTGGAAAACGTCCATGTTTCCAAAGACACTGCAGTAGCGTGGTACCAGTACTGCAGAGATGTGGTCAGAAAAGTTGCGTGGCATGACTTTCGTCAGTTAGGGGGCGATCAAGATATTGTGGAGGTGGATGAGACTCACCTCTTCAAGTCTAAATACAACGTTGGACGGGCAACAATGTGGAACCACCACTGGGTCTTCGGTGGAATCTCGAGGACCACCAAAAAAAGGTTTGCGGTTTTGGTGGAAAATCGTACTCGAGACACTCTTATTCCGATAATGCAAGACTTCATTGATGTGAATAGCTTCATATGTTCCGACGAATGGAGGGTATATCGGATTTGTGGTGAAGCTTATGGACATGACACAGTAAACCATTCGGTGGAGTTCGTCAGACCAGCAAGACCATTGGATCCCATTTGGGTGGCCGAAGGGCGGTTCAGTGATGAATGCTTGGATGATTTCACCGGACCAGCACCAGGTCCTAATTTAGTACCTCTTCGATATAACACGCAGAATATCGAAAGGGCATGGAGAGGGCTAAAAAACTACTTGGGAGTCTGCACGAGTATCATCCATGCAGACGCTTACATTGGAGAGTGGATGTATCGTCAGAACATTTTGGGGGACATTCAATCGCTGACGGGTCGATTTATGAGGTTTTGTCAGGATATAAAAAGGGCGTATCCTGGAATTGGCAAAATTTCTATGGCGGCTGAACTCCAAAATTGTCAGTGTCATGAATGTGAACCGTAACATTCATTCAAATTCAACTTCATCGAACGTCAGGGACTTCGAGAGTGTGGATTTCATCGACATCGTGGGACGATTCGTCGATTTTCCATCCAGGACAACGTGGGACGATTTGTCGATTTTCTTTAGTGATAGTGAAGTGCGTGTAGAATCGTTTTTTCATTGTATTTTCAGGGCGTCCGTTTCTCAGCCGTCAGTGAAAATAGTGAAACCGGGAAATAAACAAGGCCTGTCCGAATTTAGTGCCGCGTAAGTCGCGTCGGGAAGTGTTCGGGACGTGGTGGACAATACGTGTCCCTTTTTCCCCCACACCGCCTTATTTTTCCTTAACCGAATCTCCAAATTCCAAGCCACCTAAACGGGGAAATCGTCTGGTTGAAAGTTGTTAAAAGTAAAGTTAATTAAATACGGGCCACTCTCTGACCCAAATTGCACGGATGAAAATTGGTCCAGTTCGTCCATTTGTTTTTGAGTAAACCTAAGGTTTGTTGGTTACACCAAATTTCAAAATTTTAAGTAGAAAACTGTGGAAATTATCCGGTTTTCCACGAGATCCCTACTTGGCTAGTTTAGTCCTGACTTAAATGTACTTTGAGAGGTAACCAATTAGCTTAAAAATCTGAAATTTGGCACAGATGTCGCCAAAGGTGATACTTTTCGATAAAAAATGAAAAAATTATTACAAGTTATTGACAATTTCAATTTATTTACTATGTTTTCCAGTTTAACTAAACTTAAACGAATAGTAGCTTTGTGCATTCGATTTTTTAACAATTTAAAAAATAAAAGAGTAAACAAGTCACTAACTTTTGGACCCTTGACTGTGTCTGAACTAGAAATTGCTAATTCAATTTTAATAAAACTAGTTCAATTAGAATGCTTTAATGATGAGCTTCACTTACTAAATAAAGGAATTTTGTTAAACAAAAAACACAAATTATCTTCTTTAGCCCCATTTGTTGATGATAAAGGGGTGCTAAGAGTAGGAGGTCGACTGCGCAATACATATTTATCCTATAATGTGAAGCATCCTGTCTTATTACCGTCAGGTCATATCTTTACCAAGTTGCTTTTTCGACATGAACATAATATTATGATGCATGCTGGTCCTCAACTTCTATTAGCTGCAGTGCGTCAATTTTATTGGCCAATTGGTGGTAGAAATATGTCAAAAGAGATTGTAAAAGAGTGTGTTCCACTCCATGCATTTCACCAATGTCAAATTTGCCTGACAATAGACTTAAACCTAATTTTCCATTTATGACAACCGGTATAGACTATGCAGGACCTTTCTTTATTTTGAATGAACCTGGAAGAGGTTCTAAATTGGTCAAATGTTATTTGGCAGTATTTGTGTGCTTTTGCACCAAAGCCGTTCATTTGGAAATCATTACTAATTTGACTACTGAAAGTTTTCTTGACTGTTTAAAGCGATTTACGTCCAGAAGAGGTATTCCTGAACGTATTTATTCAGATAACGGTTCCACCTTTGTTGGTGCTAGTCATGAGTTACGTGACTTGGGTCAGTTTTTGCATAAGCACAGGGATTGTATCATTGATTGTACTAGTGATCAAAAAATTCAATGGGTTTTTATACCACCATACTCTCCTAATTTTGGGGGATTGTGGGAGGCAGCTGTCAAAAGCAGCAAGCATCACATAAAGAGAGTACTTATCAATAACAATGCTACATATGAAGAATTTAATACTCTTATTATCCAAGTTGAAGGTATACTGAACTCAAGACCTTTGTTTGCACTTTCTAATGATCCTAACGATCTCATTCCAATTACACCCTCTCACTTCCTTATTGGACGCTCTATAAATTTTCTTCCTGAACCTAACCTGCAAGAAAATAAGTCCAACCGTTTGCCCAGGCTTCAACATCTACAAAAACTGTGTCAACAATTTTGGTCACAATTCACCAAACAATATATTTACACGCTTCACCACCAGTATAAATGGAAAGAAGCTCCTACCAAGGCTGAGGTAGGCAGATTAGTTTTAATACGCAACGACAATTTTCCACCATATAAATGGAATATGGGTCGGATATTAAAATTAATTCCTGGACGAGATGGGATTTGCCGCGTTGCAGAAATCAAGACAGCTCATGGTATAACTACCAGACCTATTAGACATTTGTGTCCCCTACCCCTACAAGAAGACATTAACAATTAGTGAATCAACAGTGTTATTGGTTACTAGTGCCTTGTACATATTTGTATCGCGTTACATTACATTACATTAGGTCGTTTAATATATAATTCATACTTGTTACTCTTGTATGATTACCTTTTAATTGAAGGTTCCCTTCAATGAGGGGAGTTATGTTTATAAAACTTTGTTAAGTTCCTCCTGTGGCAGGTTAGATCTATTAGAATTGTAAAGTAGGTAGAAATTGGATATAACCTATACGAGACCACTTTAATTTTTCGCGCCTTTTTTTGTTGGATTAGTAATAATATAACCTCATATTTTTATGGTTCTATTGCAAGAATAGCAAGACCTCAATTCAAGTTTTCATATTGTTAACTATTTAAAACAATCTAATATGAATAAAACAAGTTAAAATACAGTCCACTGAGCAATGTTTATTAATGAGTCAGCGATTACAATTACGAACAGATTTAATTTTAGTATTAGCCATAAAAATTTTGGTTTTTAAGTGAATTCAGTTATTACTAATACTAAAATTAAATTATTTTTTTTATAAACTTCTTCGGTCATAAGCATTGATTCTATTCTTAGTACTAATATTAATACTATTACTAAAATTAAATTTTGTTTTACAGACTAGGCTTAAGTCCCTTCCATTTCATCAAATTTATGTAGTACCTACTTTAGAAAGACATTGTATAATACATATTAACTCAATGTTGAGCAATGCCGTTTACTTAAGTGTATAATGATAATTATTAAACATAAAACAATAATGAAAACTGCATTGGTTTTCATTTGAATGTTAATTTAAATAAAATCAATATACTGACCTTGAACCTTGCTTTTTTATTCACTGTTCTAATGAAAGTAGTTGAACTCATTGCACACAATTTTACTCTACAACTTGATTGATATGTTACAATCTTCTTAGTGGGTAATTTGTTCTTCGCTTAGGTCAATTTCTTCATAAAAGTTGTATTTTCTCATCCATATGGAAAAGTAGTGAAGTATTCAGCATATACAGGATACAGATCTGTGAAATAGGCCCAATTTGTTAGTTGAACCACCCTTAAAAAATTGTCAGACTAGACAAATGTTTAGTAATGTATACAAGTGATGCATCAGCAGAGATTATTTAGGTTAGGTATGAAATTGCCTAATTGTCATTGTAATCTTACCTGGTCTAGCAGGCGTTGTGTGCATTATGACCATTGAAAAATATACATTTACTTGAATTTAGTGTATAATCTTCACCAATTATTAAGCCCGGTTCAGAGTTCCGCAACAGTATGAGGTATCAGGTACCGATAAGCAGTAGGTAGATTAAACTATCGGTAAGTAATACATCCATTCATAGTGTTCCGCAAGAGGTATGAGGTAAAATGTATGCAGCAAGAAATTAATTAATTTCATTTCATACCGGTACCGCTACCTAATCGTAAACGATCGGGAATGACCGACTGCTTTCGGACACTTTTAAATGTCATTTTTGATCAGCTGTGCGCGGTGTTGCCGTGGTCTAATTTTATATTTATCTGTCAACTTGTCAACCCTCGTCCCGTCGTCCCTCACCCTTCGATGGTACGATGGTCTTACCATTTTACTAATCTAATTGCTATTTCTTTGTGTTTTCAATTTCAATATGTCTTACGACCAAGAACATATGTTAGTCGACCTGATTCAACATTACCCATTTTTGTACGACAAAAGTCTGAAGGAATACAAGGATGTGGGTAGGAAAGATTTGGCCTGGGAAGCCATATCAGCCGCCATGGCGATTACAGGTATGTGACTAGAAAGTTTTAAGAGAGATGTGACCATACAGTACGGTTTATTTTTTCAGTGAGTGATGCTCAAAGGATATGGAAGAATTTGAGAGACCGGTATAGCAAAGAAAGGAAAACTATTGTTTGTTGTCCATCCGGTTCAGGAGCTCCACCACCTGAAAGTATTTGGCCCTTATATCGGTACATGAGCTTTATGGCAAAGCACATGCTAAGCAGGAAGTATGTGATAAATGATTTATTGAAGTCCTACAACCATATCTTTATATGTATTGGTTTTAGGCGAACATCAAACCTTAGTCAGGTGGCTTTTCAAGACAGCATTAGTCGACCCAGCTCTGTGGCTTCTAACATAAGCCAATCATCAACTACTCTTTCATCTCCACTGATGTCTCCGAGAGATATGCAGAGTCCGACTCAGAGAGTCTTTGATACATACTCGGAAATTACTTCACCAAGGGATATAGTGAGCATTGAAGCAGTTCAGGAGGACATTGAGGAGAGTGAAGAAGATGTTCCACAACCAGCGAAGCAACAAAAGGTTGACAAACCCAACCCAGCTGTTGCCGCTGTTGGTCAATACTCCACTCCTAGTACCTCAAAGGTTCAGCAACAAAAACCACAAAAGACTACCACCACAGGTCCCCAAGTAGAAAAAACCCTGAACATGCTGCAGAGCTACCTAGTGGAGAAGCAGCAACCATCAAAAAATCTTGCTTTTGGTCAGTACATTGGATTAACTCTAGATGACATGCCAGCCGAGGAACAAAACTTTAAAAAACTAAAAATGGTGGAAATTTTACACAAACCATATAAACAATAATGTTTTGTTTTGATGTTTTTATAAATACAGTAATATTTAGAACAAACTCTATTGTTTTCTTTTTAAATATTGTAACATTCTAAATACCAAATAGTGCTGCACTAGTGCTAAGACTAAGTGAAGTGCTGTTTGTTCCAGAACGAAAAATAAACTTGTTTTCAATTGGGAAAGTGCTAGATAAAGGAATGACAATGATTTCAGATAGTGAAAAATGTGACATTGTAGACAGAAATGGGTTTGCTCAGGCAACTGCAAAGAGAAATGGTAAGCTGTTTTCAATGAATTTTAAATTTAATTCTACAGACTTTCCACAAGTTGATGTTTGTAACGTAGTTGAAAGTATAGATATATGGCATAAAAAAATGACGCAGTTGAATTTTAGTGGGCTTTCACACCAAAGTTGCATGCGACGTGCGACGTGCTGCCTGAAAGCAGGAAGCATGCCACTTATTTTAAAACCTATATAAATTAATGGTCGGTTTCATACCGGAGTGAAGTTGCTGGAATATATTTTTCTACAGGTAAGTTTATTTAATTAATAAGAAAAATATAATAATAACTTCGTGGTTTGCGTATTTATATACAAACATTGTTTTGCCATGGCAATGCATTTTCAGGTCTAGCAAAATATGCGCATAACCTATCTCGTAATTCACTAGCCGTTGTTGGTTGTCGTCCGTGAAGCTCTAGTTGTAGGCTCGGCATGGCATTGTATTTAGCAACAACATCTTTTTCGAAAACCTGCCATCGTGTTTTCGAATAAAGTTATGCAGAATACAAGCAGCTTTGACAATATGGCCAACTTTTTCTGGTTTACAGTCAATTTGTGTTTCAAATATTCTAAATTTTGAAACTAACATACCAAATGCACACTCAACACTTTTTCTAGCCCTCGAAAGTCGGTAGTTGAATATTCTTTTATCGTTGGTTAGGGTCCTTCTGGGGGTATGGTCGCATAATATTTTGATTAAGCGGGAATGCTTCATCTCCTACAAAGAACATGGGAAAGGTGGAACTGTTCCCATCATTTGGTAAGACATCAGGATGCGGAATGCTCAGCCTATTTTCGGTAAGAGCATTAAGAAAACCGGATGATTTAATAACACGACCATCACTATTCCTCCCATAGCCACCAACACTTATAAAAGTGAATATACCATCTGCGTCTGCACTTGCCAATAAAACTAATGAAAAATATCCTTTATAGTTATAGTATGCTGAACCTGACTTTTCAGGGCACTTAATTCTTATGTGCTGGCCATCTATAGAGCCCAAGCAATTAGGCATATTCCATAACTCATAATATCTATCAGAAATCTCTTTCCATTGCTCATTTGTAGGTAATGCCATATATTGCGGTTGTAAGACTACCCATAATTTCTCAGCAGTATCAGCAATAATGCTACTTATTGTTGAAATTCCTCGATAAAATTCAAAGTGAACTGCTGTAAACGACATACCTGTTGCTAGAAACCTGAAAAAAAAAAACAAAAAATATTTTTAAACAATATTAGTTCATAAATAAAAAAAATATATTACAGTTTCCTTAAACAGAGAGAGGTCCAAGAATTTTGTATTAGTATTAATAATTATTAGAACAACATACGAGATCATAACTCACCGAAACCCTTTTTATTATTTTAGCATCGAAATGCAAGAAAAAGTGGAAAATACTTCGCGGGTGTTTTACACGATATTTAAAACAACGTTCCGGAAAAAGTGGAGATTCAGCAAAATCAATAAAGAAATATTATTTATGGGGACGTTATGCAATTCATTCTTCCTTTCACCAAATCACGACCACAATCAGGAAATTTACCTTTCAAAAACAATGAAGATGAAATGTTCGACACTGCTCAGTGTACTATAGACAATGACGATATTGACTCAATAGCTACCTGTTTTGAAGAACCCGCTCCTGATGAACATCTGGAACCAAACTTACTAGATGCTAGTAATTTTTTACATACACCGTCACGTACATTGAGCAAAACTTCGACAAAAAGGAAGCAACCAAAACCTCCAGAAGATGAAATGAAGCAAGCTGTCATCAAATATCTTTCTCAAAAAAGTGCGCCACAACCTGAAAATCCAGATTTAGATTTCTTTAAAAGCATTCTGCCCGATGTTGCGACTTTAAACGCATCGCAAAAACGGATGTTTAAGGTAAAAGTACTTCAGATATTAGACGATATGCTGCAAAAAAGACATGTGCTGCAACTCCTTTCAACAGACAGGATAGTGATTCTCCATCTACTTCTGACGGTTTGGCATCAAACACCTTGCAAATATATAACAATCACCCTGGCAATTTTACCCCAAATCCATTTGATGAAAGCATGCTTGTTAACGAAGGAAACTATCCAATAAATTATCAGCTTGGATATGAGGCTAGTGCACCTAACCAAAATAAACCGTCGTCTGGTTGATCCAATAATTATTTTGTTGTACAGGGTATTTTGTAAATATGTTATATAATAAATTGATATGTAAAAATGTTGCAGGTATTTTTATGTTTATGCATTTATTATCTTATCATATACTTACTTACCTCAGTAATATAAGTAGTCTTTCTTCCACAGTAATAGCTCTTCTGTAGTTGGTATCTTGTAGTTGCATAGTCGGTTTCAAAAGAGCAACAAGTTTCTTAAATGTATCTTTTTCCATCCTATAAAAGTTCTGGAATTTGGCAGGATGCACTTGAAGCTCTGGGGATACTGTAAAGGTGCTATGTGCATCAGCATTATCTCGTAGGTACGGGTGAATCCAGATTTTTCTTCTTTTTTTAATCATCTTACTCCTTTTTGCAACCACAGCAGCAATCAACACAATACTGTCTTCTTCCGACGACATGGAAAACTGTTTTCTCAACGGATGTCTGTTCATAAATGGAGTCGCGCGTCGCTCTATGCGACTTTGGTATGAAAGTAAATCGGGAAGATGCAATTTGCCACGTGCTTCCTGCTTCCAGGCAGCACGTCGCACGTCGCATGCAACTTTGGTGTGAAAGCCCACATAGACTTACTAACTCAAGATAGAGAAGCTACCTATTTCAATTCACTGTTAAACAGTTTCAATTTGGTACAAGTAATTAAAAAACCAACGCGTCTGTCTAGAGTTAGCGAAAGCTTAATTGATCTAATATGTATTGACAAACAATTAAAGGTACACGAATCTGGTACTAGGGAGATGTACAATCTTACTGACCACAGATTGGTGTATGCAAAAATAGATCTGAAAGTAACTAAAGGAACAAGAAGGAAAAAAATAATGTATAGGGATTTTAGGAATTTTAATCAAATCAGTTTCAACACTGATATGTCGAAAATAAATTTTAATAACTGGGAAATGGAAAACCCTGACCTTACTGTCGAAAACTTGAACTCTTTATTAATTTCCAACTTTCAAATGCATGCCCCAACTAGGACAGTGTGCATTAGCCGTAAACCAAGGCCTTACATTACTGACACAATAAAGGAAATAATTAAATTAAAAAGAAAAATGTACAACAAATACCTGCAATCTAAAAGTACTGCTCATAAGAACTTATACATAAATTAAAAATTATTTAGCCTTTGCAATAAGAAGTGAGAAAAAAGCTTACATGACATATGAGTTGGATAAAGTAAAAAAGGACCCAAAAAAGACTTGGACTAAACTCGCGGAATGGAATATACACTCTAAATCAATATGTGAAATACCGGGAAATTTAAAAAATATAAATGCAATTAACACGTTCATTAACTGGGTTCACGCTCTCGGGAGAGCCTGTAACTCCTAGAGAGCGCGTCCCCGGGTGGCGGATAGGGGAATGCTTCCCAGATATGGGTGGTAGGGCGGAAATCAAATACGCCCCGCGGACCAACAGGCAAAATCTGCAGCGTCTGACCCAGAGTGGGCGGCTGCAAACAGCGACGGCTCCCCAGGTTAGGGGCGGCTGAACCTACACTCACCAAGACGTCTGGCCAACGTGGTGTTTTATGGCCAAACCCCTCTCATATGAAGACACACCAAAAACAAAGGCCCCAAAAACAAGTGCCCAGCGGTTCGTACGACCCTGGCCAAGGTGGCGGTCAGACCAGTCGTAGAGCAGGGGGTGCTAAGAATCCCTGGGTAAAACAAGGCTGCCAACTTCACATTGCAACTTATAACGCTAGGTCCATTGGAAACGAGGAAAGGTTAACGGAACTACAATATGAACTGGACAGAATAATACTGGGATATTCTGGGAATATCAGAAACAAGGAGAAGAGGTGAAGAATCCATTAGACTAAGATCAGGACATATCCTGTTCTACAAAGGAAGATAAGACAATAGTTTGGGTGGTGTGAGTTTTCTTGTCAACAAACGAATCTCCCCAAATCTTCAAGTACTTAAAGCCATATCAGATAGAGTAATATACATAACACTTAAGATTAACTCCAATATAACAATTAAAATAGTTCAAATCTATGCTCCAACAAGTAGCCATGAGGATGAAGAGGTCGAGGTGCTATATGATGAAATCACACAGAGCCTAACAGAAAATAAGACAAGATACACGCTGATAATAGGAGACTTTAACGCAAGAATAGGGGAGCAGTGTAATGGCTCGCAGTATGTTGGACAATTTGGTCCGGGGGAAACGGAATGAAAGAGGGACAATGCTTGCAAATTTCCTGGAAAAAGAACAACTATACATAATGAATACGTGAAATAGACTACGTGCTAACACCAAATAAACATATCGTCCAAGATGTTGACGTCCTGAACTCCTTTACTACCGGCAGCGACCACAGATTAGTCCGGTGCAGGATTGCATTAAACACAAAATTAGAAAGAGCAAAAAAATTCAACAGCACGCAATACCGTCTAGATCCTAGTACAATAAGAGACAACAAGTCAATATATAGCAAAAGATTGACAGAACGACTAACAAAGGAAACAATATCATTACACGAGAGCTTGGACGAAACGAACAATAGACTAGTAAAAACATTGAAAGAAACAACCGCAAGTTTAGTAACATCAAAAACTAAAAGAATAGAAAAGTTTACAACACAAACCAAACAGCTGCTGGAAAGAAGGAGAGAGCTCATTAAAGACAACAAAAGAAATACAGTAGAGTATGCCGAATTGAACAAAACAGCAAGGAGGATGGCCAAACAGGACATACGAAAGCATCAAGAGAATCGAATAGAGGAGTTGATACAGCAAAACAGAGGTCTAAACATCTTTAAAGAGGAAAACGCATACAAAAAACAAATGACCAAATTGAGAGACGAACAAGGTAACATAACAGAAGATCGAAGAGAGATACTCAAGATAACAGAGAAGTTCTACACAGGTCTGTACGAATCCAAAATAGACAATAAGGATGTTAGAAGAGCAAACAATGATCAGGAAAACAAGATATGTAACGTTGGCTCCGAGGATCTACCAGAGATTGTAGAGGAAGAAATTGAAAAAGCTTGAAATCAACTAAAAAACGGAAAGGCGGCAGGCGACGACAACATCATACCGGAAATGTTGAAGGAAGTGGAAGCCTACTGATAAGTGAGCTTAAATCATTATTTAATACATGCCTAACCGAGGGAAGAATACCACAGGATTGGAACACCGCGATAGTCATACTGATATATAAGAAAGGTGATCCAAGCAACCTAGAAAACTATAGACCAATCAGCCTACTATCACAGATCTACAAGCTTTTTATGAGAATAATAGCAAACCGCCTTGAATACAAACTCGACGCATACCAACCCTACGAGCAGGCGGGCTTCAGGAAAGGCATGAGTACAATAGAGCATCTCCACACCGTAAGGACACTGAACGAAAAAAGTAACGGAATATAACATCCCATTATGGATCGCCTTCATAGATTTTAGAAAGGCCTTCGACACAACTGAATTCTGGGCAATCATCAGGTCAATGAAAAATGCAAGAATAGACCAACGATATATTGACATTATACAGACACTAAATGACAACTCAAAAATGAAAGTAAGGCTATATGAAGACACCGAGGAAATCACAATTAAAAGAGGCCTTAGACATGGAGACATTGTGTCACCCAAATTGTTTACACTGTTGCTAGAAGACGCCTTCAAGAGCCTACACTGGGAAGACAGAGGAATTAATATATCGGGAGAAAAACTAAGTAACCTAAGATTTGCTGACGACATTGCCATTTTTGCCCAAACAATGAAGAATTACAACACATGCTTATAGAACTACAACAAGAAGCAAGAAAAGTAGGCCTAGAAATGAACATTTCTAAAACCAAATTCATGACAAACCAACGGACAAACATAGAGAGTATAAATGTGCTAGGACAACAGGTAAAGAAGGTGAACTCTTATGTCTACCTAGGTCAAGAGTTAACATTGGGCAAAGCCAATCAAGAACTTGAAATTAACCACAGAATACATCTAGGATGGGCGGCCTACGGAAAGATGCGTCACGTCTTCAGCTCCAACCTACCCCTCAAACTAAAAACCAAGGTTTACATGGAATGCATTCTCCCAGTAACAACCTACGGATGTGAAACATGGGTCCTAACAAAGAAAATCTTAAATAAATTAAAGATACACCAAGATCAATAGAACGAAAAATGATAGGAATAACGCTTAAAGACCATAAAACCAATGAGTGGATAAGAAATAGAACCAAGGTAGAGAACATAGTGAGGCGAATAGGCAGTCTTAAATGGAACTGGGCCGGACATGTTGCCCGAAACAAAAACAACTGGAGCGGAAAAATAACAAGATGGAGACCTTGGGGGGAGAAAAGAAGCACCGGCAGACCACAACAAAGATGGTATGATGACATCAAAAGAACAGCCGGACTTAACTGGAACCAAGTGGCACAGAACAGGGAAGACTGGAAAAATATGAGAGAGGCCTATATCCAAAGGATAGAAAACGGCTAGAAGAAGAAGAAGAAGAAGAGAACACGTTCATTGACACCTGATAATCAACCAAGATATTGAACAGGCATTGACGTGATTTGCCGCATTGCATTATGCTTGAGTATGGGCACTGACGGGATATCACGCGCTTGCTTTTTGAGTCGGTAACGGAGCTAGCGTGATACACCGACATTTTCACGTACATTAGATGGTAGGGTGCCGTGTGGAAAGCCATACAAAAATTAATTAGAATGGATAGTACCGCTGTTTTCCCCTTCCTCTGCTTTTAAAGGAGGTTACAACCTGCTCTATGTTTATTCGTTAGTTCTGGCGTTAGTTCGTTTTTAATTGTATTGGGACGTAGTTGTTTATGAATTTACGCTAATATGGATGAACGAGAACGCGAAAAATTATTGCAATGGTACGAAGAATGCGACAGTGATGGTTTCGAGTCTGAGCATGATCCTTATAGCACCGATGAGGACCCTGATTATGAAATAAGTGACTCCGAAATAGATGAGACATCTAGCGACAGCGACATAAATGATGAAAGTAAAAATACTAAAAAATAGTGTAGACTAAATAAAAAATTACTTTATTTATAACGTTTCACGAGTCGTCGAGTCCGACACACCGTGAGGAAGCTAGTTCACTAGCTGAGAGTGATGTAGGTAACCAAGCGACGTCGGAAACTACAAGCTTGGATTGGGACGCGACAGTTAAAGATCCGGTTGATTTCTCGTTTGATGCGTCCAGCTCTGGAATACAAGTTGATATTCAGAACTTCACACCTTCTCAAGTTTTCAACCTTTTATGGACAAGAGACATTATGAACCTTATTCTTGAAAAAACAAATGAATATGGAGAAAAGCTCAATTTAAAGAATCGACCCAAAAAAAGATGCGAGAGATTTAAAACTTTTCGACCTATCTCGATGGAAGAATTGAGAAAATTCATTGGTTTGTGCTTGTTGGGTGGCCAGCTAAAATGTCGTTCTGTAAGAAAATTATTTTCGCTGGATCCTTTGTATTATCACCCTATATTTTCTGCAACTATGACGGCTCGACGTTTTGAGCAGATTCTGCGTTGCTTCAATTGTTCTAGTGATAACAACGACGATACTTTAGGCAAAGTGAGCATTCTGCTAAATAAAATAATAAAAAATAGCCAAGCGATGTTTTACCCAAAAGAAAGTCTGTCATTAGACGAATCGCTTTTGTTATTTAGGGGAAGGTTAAGATTTAGAGTGTATATAAAAATAAGAAAACAAAATATGGATAAAATTTTATGAGTTGTGTTCCAGTGACGGCTATATTGTAAACACGGAAATCTATAAAGGCAAAGACAGAAGTACTGACGCGGATTCTTCTAAAGTTGATTCTCTTGTGTTTCGTTTAATGGAGCCTTACTTAAATAAAGGACATCACATTTATATGGATAACTACTACAACAGTGTGGCATTGTCTAGTAAACTTTTAGCACAAAAAACTCATTCAACCGGGACTTTGAGAAATAATAGACGCGGTAATCCCAAGGAAGTCACATCAGCTAAACTAAAACGTGGAGAACATATTTGGCGGCGAAATAATGAGATCTACGTATCCAAATGGAAGGATAAACGGGACGTCCTCTCTATTTCAACGGCTCATGTACCTCAGTTAGTCGAGGTACAAAACAAATTTAAAAAAAAAATTACAAAACCCTTAGACATTGTAAAATATAATGAGAATATGTCTGGGATTGACAGGGCAGACCAGATGATCAGTTATTACTCTTGTCCAAGTAAAACTGTCCGGTGGTATAAAAAAGTTATTTTCCACCTGTTAGATATTGCTATGTGGAATTCGTTCTATATATATAAACATAATTTAGAAAAAAAGCCAAGTTTTATTTCATTTCGAGAAGAAGTGTTAAGAGACTTGCTTGGGATTGAAGGTAAAACAGATGGACGGGAATTTGTTGCAAAAGTTGCTGTAAGAACCAAAAGAAGGTTGACTAGGATGAACGAGAAAGAAAATCATATTTTGGAAGAAATTCCACGACCTGAAAAGTCAACCAGAACCGGAAAATTTTACAAAAGATGTCGACAGTGTTCCTTAGAAAAAAATCGCAAAGAAACGGCTTGGCAATGCAACATTTGTGTAGGAAATCCACCTCTTTGTGTTGGGAAGTGCTTTGAAAAGTGGCACGAAAAATAGTAAAATAACATGTGTTTATTTAGTTACTTACTGCTATGTTTATTACTGTATTTCAAAATGTTCGTTTATTTTTTTAAGGGATAATTTAATACCTCTAGGGCAANATNACCCCCCCCTGNGGCNCCANGGGGTANTGAAGTGANGGNCCCTCNGNCGCCTTTGAGNTCACCGNNAGGCCTGGTCTAGNCAGCCGTGNTTCNNGCGNGTCTCGNTGNGAGTANATTGAGAAACNNTCGAGAATCATCGTTGCGTATTTNTNCNGANCNGGTAATCCACCNCNATCGCGGCAAAANGATAGCATAAAANATANNATNNGANTNTAAGGAGCNTCTACCNTGCGNACCCGCNTGCTTATGTTNNAGGACGACTATTNGTTANGACCCCNNGGCCATTGNTAGATGAGTATTNCNNCCGGAGGNCTCTCGCTNTCATCTCNATNAGCAATAGNTGTCNNATCNTANTTAAGTAAACCCTNCCNGNCAACTCNGTGAGGGACNTATAGTCNCCGNNGGACNGAAATNCCGCAGGGNGAGGATCNAGANTATNCTNTTGTNNATANGCCAGTCTTGNNGAAGAGCNGTGTTAGCNTCCAAAATTATAGGTCCCACAACTTTTACTTCAAAAAAATCGAAAAAAATTAAAATCTCTACGGATAATGCTACGGAAGCTCTATGGACTGTTACAATAACCAAGACGGTTTATTGTCTTTTTACATTTTTTTTTTAAATTGTTGATTACTGTCTAGTTTATTTATTGTCTTGATCTTGTGTTTCATAAACTCTAAAACTTGTTTCTTTTTATGCGCTTAAGGATCTATAAATTTCGTATTTCTTTTTTACCTTTTTTTCCGCGACAATACGGCACACTGTCTATCATAAGGGACACCTAGAACTGCGTGCGCAATAGCGACAGTACCATTCAAAGTGTCGACCTAGCAGCATCAAGCGTACTCAACTTATCACGTCTTTTTGACTTTTTTTTCGTATTACCGCGACTCGCGAGTGTTACTCACTCCAGTCCATCCAAGCCGACGAATCCACGTTTCTTAACGAGAGCGCTCTCCTTCAAGCCAGGAAGTCTTAGACAGGTGAGTCCCGTTCAGAAAGGTGGTGCGCCGTTTTCGAATTTTAATTATAGTATTTTTCGACAAAACCTAAACCAGCAAATTTTACTGGTCTTCAACGACATTTTTGGTCCTTCGAGCCGGATATCACTATCCACTTTTCCATTTTCTTTGAAAATTTTAAATTTTTACTTATAAAATACATATAAAATTAACTTAAACTTTTAAAACTAGCCATTTTGCTATCACCTCGTTCAAACTAACACTCTCTTCATTTCATTGTTTTTTTTATCAGGTCGAATAAACAACATTCCATTGCGCCCAGGTTTAGCAGAATATACCACATACCATATCGATTTTTAACTTTACACTTTGCAACATTGTGTTTGTTGGTGTTCGGAGATTTTTTAATAATTTTCTTCTTAGGTATAGTTCGCTCCGTGCGATTGATCTTCTGTGACTTTACTTACGATTCGAAAGTTTTACGTTTACATAATTAATTATGGCTACTTCTGAAAAGGAAATCGCAAAATTGACTTTTCAGCGCACGGTACATTTTAATAGGCTTAAAGAGATCTATGAGTATGGAACGAACTCTACCACGGACTCATTCTACAAGGAAAACTTACTTTCACGTGCGGAGTTTCTGCAGGAAATTTATGCTGATTTTCAATCAATTCACAATGACATTATTTCTTTAATTGCCAGTGATATTGACTTTGCTGCCCAAGACAAAATAAGAAAATTAGCAGATAAATATCTCTATGATGTAAAGTCCAAGGTCCGTTCTATTCAATCACCTGCACAAGCTCCCGCTGCCTCTGATTTTATCACTTCGCAAAATACTTTACCTCTGTCGGCCGCCAGGCTTCCAAAAACCAATATTCCTATTTTTGAGGGCAACATTAAAATGTGGCCATCATTTTTCGATTTGTTTAAGAGCATCATTCACACTAATGTTCACTTATCAAATGTTGAAAAGTTTCACTATTTGATTACTTCCTTGAAGCAGGAACCACTGAATCTTATTAAAGGCTTACCCCTAACTGAAGACAATTATGAAACTGCCTATTATTCTCTTGTAACTCGTTATGAAAATAAACGTTTTTTAGCCACTGCCTACTTAAATGAAATTTTTGACGCTCCTTGCTTACAAAAACAGTCTCCAAAAGATATTCGACATTTATTAAATACCTTTACGGAAAATATAGATGCTTTAAAGGCTCAAAATATTGATACGGACGGTTGGGATTTTGTGCTTTTCAATATTTTGGCTCGCAAATTAGATACAAAATCCAGAACAGAGTTTGAACTCCAACATAACCAAGAAACTATTCCCACGTATAAAATGCTTACCACCTTTTTAAGTGCCACGGCAATGGCTTTGGAGACTGTCCAACATGCTTCAATCTCTACTAACTTCAAGCACGTTTCCTCGGGTAATGGAAACAGAAAACCCTCCTCTGTCTTTCTGAATTCAGATGCTGTATCTGGGCGGTCTTCTTCAATCAAGCCTCCAACTTCAAATGTGCCTTGTGTGTTCCAAAGTCATGCTCTCTATCGTTGCTACATTTTCACTTCCAAATCTCCCAACGATCGTTTCAACTTTGTAAAATCTAATAGTCTTTGTCTAAATTGTCTGCACCCTCGTCATTCAGCACGCAATACAAGTCTTCTACAAGGTGTCGCGTGTGCAATCAGTTACATCACACCCTATTACATCCAAACCACAACCCTGCGGTTTCTTATCCCTCTAACGATATTACTGGCCCACAACATTCTGCAAGTACTTTTGCAGTTTCTTCTGAGAACTCGGGTTCTTTGCAAGCTTTGCAATGCAGCAGCAGTTCAGTTCCCCACTCATTCACACAATCTACAGTTCTCCTTTCAACTGCTGTCATTCAAATTAAAGATAATCAGGGTAACTTCCACAAAATTCGGGCACTCCTCGATACAGGGGGAATGGCTAATTTTATTTCGGAACGTTTTGTCAATCGCCTTGGTCTGCGACGCCAACATTCGTCCATATCGCTTGAAGGCATTAACGATCAACGTTCAATATCTAACAAAGGAGTTTACGCAGTGTCTCATAAAACCGTGTTCTAACCAAGAGCCTACTTTTAATTTTCACGCGGTCATTCTTCCAAAAGTCTGTTCAAATCAACCCAAAGTGCAGGTTATGAAAACCGACTGGAATCATATTGCTAATTTGCAACTTGCAGATCCTGCTTTTGATACTCCAGGTTCCGTGGATATGCTCATTGGGGCAGAACTTATGCCTTATATTCTCGGCCCGGGTCGCATCTTCGGAGAGCCTGGGCAACCTGTCGCGCTTGAGACAGTTTTTGGTTGGGTACTTCAAGGAAAAGCCGATATGCCTTCTGCCCAGCACACGTCTTTGTTGATCAGTCATGTGTCCTGCGAGCCACAGGTTGACCAGCTTATGCAGAAATTTTGGGAAATTGAGAATCCTTCTTGTCCTTCTGACATTATGTCTGCCGATGAAATTAAGTGTGAGAAAATATCTACAAAAGTTCTGTATACAGAGACTCGTCGGGACGTTTTGTTGTGTCTCTCTCCCTTTCGACATTCAAATCCTAACCTTGGCGACTCGTATACCCAAGCCTTGCGTCGTTTTAATTTTTTGGAATCCCGACTTAGTAAAAACCCCTGATTTATACAAAGCATACTCCGACTTCATTCGAGATTACATCGAACAGGGATATATATCTCAAATCTCCCCTCGCGATTATCAATGCTCTACAGCATTTTATTTGCCTCATCACTGCGTCATCAAACCTGACAGCGTCTCCACGAAGCTCCGAATAGTTTTTGATGCAGTGCAAAAACACAAGTGGTTATAGCCTCAACGACGTTCTATTTCCTGGACCTAAACTCCATCAAGATTTAACTGATATTTTGTTCAAATTTAGAACTCATCCTATTGCCTTTATAAGTGATATAAAACAGATGTATTGTCAGATTCTCGTTCAGCCTGAACATAGAAATTTCCAAAGATTTCTTTGGCGTTTTTCAAGGTCAGAAGCTCTCTCAGAATATGTTCTGAATAGAGTAACTTTCGGGATCTCCTCAGCTCCCTACCTGGCCCTTCGTACGCTTAAGGAGCTAGCTTTAATTGAACAGAAAAATAAAATTATCCATTAGCTTCGAAAGTAATTCAAAGCTCTGTCTATATTGACGATTGCGTTGCGGGTGCAGATGATCTTAAAGCAGCTCTAAACCTTCAGAACGATTTGATTTACTACTCCTCAAAAAGGGAGGTTTTGAGTTACGCAAATGGGCCAGTAATTGTCCAGATATTCTGTCTAATGTGCCTTCGGAAAACACTCAAATTAGCTTCGACACTGATGGTCCTACTTTCCTGAAAGTTTTAGGTCTACAGTGGGATCCAAAGTCCGACTTTTTTAGTTACTCGTTTAACCCAATTGACTCTCTCTGTACAAAACGAAGTATTCTCTTTCCCAAATCGCACGTATCTTTGATCCGTTAGGTCTTTTATCACCTTGTGTTCTATCGGCCAAACATATCATGCAGCAATTATGGCTTGCAAAAAACAGACTGGGACGAAACGCCTTCAAAGGACATCATACAAGTCTGGAAACGTTTTAAAGAACAATTACCCGATATTTCTAATATAAGAATTCCTCGTTTGATTGTGTCTGATTCAGTTTTACGAGTAGAATTGCATGGCTTTTGCGACGCCAGCTCCATAGGATATGGATGCGTTGTTTATTTTCGCTTAATTACCTCTTGTGGAACGCCAAAGGTGGTCTTGATTTCGGAAAGTCGAAAGTTGCACCACTAAAAGTTGTATCGATTCCACGCCTTGAACTTTGCTCGGCTCACCTTCTGACCGAATTGATCGTTTATGTGACGAAGTCATACTCCGATAAGTATGTTTTCGATGCTACTTATGCCTGGAGTGATTTCCAAGTTGCGCTCACTTGGGTCAAGGGCTCTGCTCATCGCTGGAAAACCTTCGTAGCCAATAGAGTTTCTTATATACAAGAAAATCTTAAAGCTTCTACATGGCACTATGTTCCCACGGAAATAAATCCAGCTGACTGTGTCTCCAGAGGTCTTACACCCTCTGAGCTCGTTAATTTTGACTTGTGGTGGCACGGACCTGAATTTCTTGAGTCCCCTCTCAAAATTTTCAGCCATTGTGACTGTTCAGCGCATTATCGCTTATATCCTTCGCTTCAATCCGAACCATAGACTTTTACACTCGAGAACTTCGAAAAATGTTTCACCCGACGAACTGCAAACTTCTATGCACGTCTTGGTGAAATTCGTACAGCAAAAATGTTTTTCTGACCTTATTCGTGCGGTTAAACATACCTTGACGATCCAGAAACCTTTTCGAAAACTTTCGCCTTTCCTGGATCACCAGGGTATCCTTAGAGTGGGTGGTCGATTGAAAAATTCCCTTCTCGCCTTCGAGACAAAACATCCTATATTGTTGATTGAGAAAATCTACACCCAGGATTAAAAACCCTACATAATATACTTCTTCAAAATTTCTGGATCATTAGCCCGCGAAGCGCAATTTATCGCTGTCTTTCGACATGCATAAAGTGCTTTCGCACAAAACCTCGAAGCTTGCAACCGCACATGGCAAACCTCCCGTCATATAGAGTTTCTCAAGTCAAACCATTTTCTCGCGTTTGTGTTGACTACGCAGGGCCCTTTGCAGTCACCCCAACCAAGCGCAGAGGCATCAAAAGTCTAAATAAAGCCTATATTTGCGTCTTTGTGTGTTGTGCCACAAAGGCATTGCATTTAGAACTTGCCTCAGACTTGACAACGGACGCCTTTTTAGCGTGTCTGCGCCGGTTTATAGCTCGAAGAGGCCGCGTATCTGACATATATTCAGATCAAGGAACAAATTTTAAAGGAGCTAGCAACGAACTATTTAGTTTTTGATTAAATTTTTTGAGACCCCCTATATGAGCTAGACAATTTATCACTTTTGGATCATGAAACTTAATCTGTTATCAGCGCCCAAATCAATTTTGGTCAATAAATCTCAAAGGAAGGTTGAATGTTTAAATGTTAACATTTGTTCTACATTTTTACAAATTAAGGAGTATCTGAGAAACTGTAAAGTTTAGACCTATCAAATATTAATTTTTATTTTCAACGTAGATTCTGAAAATAAAGTAATATACTAGGTGTTTTATTTGAAAAAACATGACTTTGATACTTTTTCAGCATTTGGGACAAACGGTACATCTTGAAAATATTTTTATCCATCCCAGAATCAAAACTTTTTTGAAAGTGAATAGTTTAGTCACAATCTTCCGTGTCGAATAACGTGAATAACCCTGTGTAGGGTGGAACATAAGTAATGGGACATAGAGCTACATCATTACTACTACTATTTTGCAGTAAGCGCCAGGCNGCGAGCTCCCNCTCATTNGATCANTCGACCNCCTTCATTAGCTCCGTNATCGAGAANCTTTGCAGATGAGTGCGGCTTTGANNNTCCAANGAGGAGTAAANAGTNACNTGCTNGATTTGCAAGGCNTTTTNCACACCCAGTATAGTNNCCNCGCCGAGGAGTGNCGANCATNCTGGGNGTCNTAGNCATGNCGGTACGATGTACGCACAATGAGTGAACAGNGCAGNAANTACCACANNNCTGCNCGCCACNACCGCCCCANNGGGGTNAGNTCATNNCNTTGACTGTGANTGNCTAGCGATGAAGTCATGCCAGNGCGCAGNTCTTGGGNANNNCTTACGTCNCGTGNNGACNGGNAAGAGTNNGNCGTNNTCGGACTNCCTATATNGTTGACCATANNACNCNNTGNANNTTAGCNGCAGGGAATAACGNCNNNCNTTTCNCGAAAGCANTCNGTATNCTCGTAGNCCNCGAAGATGTCNGAATGNAATAAAGGTACTCCGGATAAGCAGGCTAAAAGGAGCAAGGCCAATCTGGACAGGATGGCTTTATGCATAAGTGACCAAAGCCAGTGGCGGCTCCTCAATAAGTGCACATGTGCACGTGCACTCCCAAATTTTGAGTCCAAAAATGCATGTTTTTATTATAAATCTTATAATGATTGAAATAATTTTCTATTAATACCAAGTATTAATCTTGGAAATAAATAAGCTTTTATTAATAAATAAACGAAATCTGGACGAATTACGGATCACCGCCGCCCCCGTGCACCGTGTGCCGTGGTAAAATCAAGTGCACAGCTCATGGGTATAGTAAATCTGATTGGTCGAACTTCCGCCGTCCGCCCCCTCTGTACCCCGCGACTGTCTAGAGTCAGTCGATGTTTTAAGCTGGCCCGTGAGCACAATTAGATCGTGCACTCGGGGTTTTTCTTATCAGTCACGTGTTATTTTTCTTAGCGACTTTTTAAAATGCCTCCAGTATTTCCTAACGTTAGTGTGCAATATTTGAAAACAATTACATATTTTAAAATTGTAGGAATTTTGGGCGTGGTCTCAAAAAATTTTTCGCCTGCGGCGCTAATTGCCCCTTATTTTGTGCACTACCTTTCAAATTTACTACGAGCCGCCACTGACCAAAGCATCTTGGAGGTGGAAGACATCATGAGCATTAAAAACGCACTTGCCAGTGCTGCAGGAGGACATCGGGTTGTGGAAGCAGAGGGAGAAATTTTCCTGATTCCTAAGCAAAATAGACCTAACAATCTAGCAGAAGCCCAAGCAGCTCCTGAAGCCCCCCAGCAACAGCAAGGCCAAGGGCCTCTCGCAGCAAGACAGCAAGCCGACCGAGACATGATGAACCGTATCAACCAACTAATTGACGCTGCCGATGGTGATAATCAGCCAGCTAGAGCTGGTTGGCCACGTTTGGTTAGGGGTGCTCCACCTGGCACAGTAAAGTTGTCCATGTTTGAGGCTGCACAATTGGTGAAGACATACCAGCTCGACAGTCAATGGATGGATGATATCAATTATGTGGCTGTGATCAAATGTCCCTGATTTCGAGACAAGAAGTGTTGCCGGTAATGCAAGACAATATGGTCACTTCTACGCAACGTAGGAAGGAAGTTTCTTTAGCATTTCGTGATGCACTGACCAGACTAGGATTCGATGTGCCACCAGAATGGACTAGAGCTCCAAACCCAATACCAGCAGTCGATGTAGATCTGAACGATCATAGATACAACGCCTATGTCAGGACATTCTGGCCAACTCGTGAAGAGCAGCAAGTCAATCAGGATCTACCCGGCACCTCCACCAAATGTCACGTTTAAATTGTAAAGCCCTTTTGGCCCAACAAGTTAAACGAGACGTGCCTTTATTACTTTAATAAACGCCTTTACCGAGATCTTGTTTTAGAGGTAGAATCAAACCACTTGGTAGAAAAATATAATTTAATAACTAAATAACAGTTAAAAGTAATTGACAAAATGGTTGGTTTATCAACTTAGTGAATCGGAATAAAACCTTCAACATAATTCCCAAAAGTAGCACTTTAAACATTACCTTTTACATGCACAAAATATTACAATAATAAATCTATACTTACATTAGTTAAAACAATTATGAGGGCAGCTTCGTGGAGGGTTTGGCACTCGCGATTTATTATAGTTTAAGATATGGTTTACTATTTAATTATTTTGTAAACCCGGTGCGGGTTGCAGAATTCAGGACGACTACATTCTGTGGCGTGAGCGGAGTCTTCTGGCTAGGTACTGCCTTCTCCGACGTGGTGCAGAGCAAAACTAGATTGATTGGAATGAACGTTATCTATAAAAAGGGTAAACTGAATACTAACGCTGACGCCTTGTCACGGATAGAAATTCATGTTAAAGAAACCCAAGACACTGAAGCATTTGATATCGACAAGTATGTAAATGATGTTTACAACGATCATATGGCACCTAGTACAAGTTACGATTTGGATCGGATTTCTGTTTATCGCTCAACCGGACGACGAGCAGCCGTGTATCCCTGACGATGATAATAACACCATTATCAATATCAAGTTGATCGACCAAAAATATTGAATCACCGATTGAAAGTTGTTGGTGTAAATGAAAATGAGTATGCTGTTGGTGATGAGCTTATCAGAGAAAAAATTATTAGACAAAATGACCTAAGCGCTGATAGAAGCGACTTTAAAATGAACTTACTCAGAAGAACCAACGTATTTAATAAAAGATTTAATTTAGTTTTTGAGGTTGACTCAGCCACATATGACAAAATTATTTCGAAAGAGAAAGTAAACTTAGGATGGAATCGATGCAGAGTTTTCATTGATTACGGGGTGATACGTTGTCTAAATTGTTGTAAGTACCGTCACTTGAGCAAAGACTGTAAAGATAAGCAAGCTTGTGGTAAATGCGGTAGTGATCATAACTAAATGTGTGTGTAAATAACTTTAAAAAATGTAAAAACTGCGAAGACTCAAATCAAAGATATGGGTTAAGTTTAAGCACGGATCACACTGTGTGGGATGTGCCTAAGTGCGAAGTTTATAGACAGAGTGAACAATTGCAACGTAGGAATTTTATACAATAGCAATTAAATTCTTTGGAGAATTATGCAAATTCCGATATTGTATACCTAAATTGTCAAGGTTTCTTAAATAATAAGGACGACATTCTATTGCTGATAAGGAATTGGAAACCGAAAGTTATTCTCATGTCAGAAACACACGTAACTGATGACATAAGTGAATCAGAACTGAAAATTGAAGGGTACCGAATCGAACTATGTAAATCAACAAACAAAAGAACGGGTGGTGTAATTGCGCTGATCAATAATGGCATTAAATACAAAATGCGCAATAGTGAGTGCGTGCAAGATTCGGTGTGGCTGTTGTCCATTGAAGTTATTGCGGCTGAATCAAAGTATCTCCTCAGTGTGTTGTACCATTCACCACAAAAGGAAAACGCTCAGTTTGTGGAATATTTTTCAGACTACCTGGAAAGGGTAAGTGAATATGATGGAATAATTGTAATAATGGGAGATTTTAATTTCGATTTACTCAAGCCTAATTTCTATGGTACCAAACTTATGGAAAAGGTGTATTTAAAAGGTTTCACGCAGTTGGTCAGCTCACCTACCAGAATAACTATAAACAGCGCTACACTAATTGATTATATTAATACAAACAATAAATATCTACCGCATTCGTGCATCTAACACCGAAAATCAGCGATCATAATATACTTACAACATCTTTAAAAGAGAAAATAAAAGATGATAATTATGTAACAATATACAAAAGAGTCATGAACAAATACAACCCAACTTTCTTACAAAAACTTCATTATAGGCAATAACTGGAATAATGACATAACGGATGTCAATGTGCTGGCTAACTCTTTTATTGACAATTTATCATATGTTATGAATGAAATGTGTCCAATACAAAAAATTGTTACAAAAAGGCAGTACGAAGAAAAAAAGTGGATTACTAATGATATTAAAAGTATGATGAGAGATAGAGACGTTTTGTATAAAAGAGCAATCTTAAGCAAAAACAACAATAATTGGAATGAATATAAATTCATCAGAAATAAAATTATCAAACAAATTAATATTGAAAAAAACAAATTCTATATAAACAAGATAGATAACATAAACATAATGCGTATGAACTTTGGAAACATTTTGAAGACTCTACTTCCAGAAAAAAATCCGTCTTTGCCAGACTTAATAAAATTTGAGGGAGGTGCAATTGTAGATGAGTCATGAATAGCAAATCAATTTAACAAATACTTTGTGAACAGTGTTGCCGATATAATTAATGGAATCCCACCAAATGCACATTTAGAAGATGTAACCGAGATTGTTTCTGGAAATAAATCATCTATTGATGTGTTTAAACAAATTTCTATGGCAGACCTAAAATAGCATATTAAACTTATGAAAAAAGTCGGAGGAGATGAAAATGGAATATCAACCAAAGTATTTAAGGAGGTCATGGACGTATCTGCAAATAGGATTTTAGATGTGATAAATGCATCACTTTCAAGTGGGGTGATTCCGGAGTTATGGAAATGCTCAACAATTGTGCCGATTCCCAAAGTGACAAACTCGAATTTATGCTCTGATTTTAGACCTATAAATAAAGTACCAGTGTACGAAAAACTATTAGAAATGGTAGTAAAAGAACAAGTCCAAAACTTTTTTAGTGAAAATAACATACTTGTAAGTAATCAATCAGGCTTTCGCCAGGGACATTCATGTGAGACAGTAATTATAAATATTTGTGACGAATTCCGTAAGAGCATTGACAAAAATAATTATATACTAGCAGTGTTTTTGGATTTCAAAAGGGCATTTGAAACGATAAATAGAGATACTTTGATTAAGAAAATGAATAAAATGGGTTTCAAAGGCAATGGTCTGAATCTTACCTGCATAATAGAACACAAACTGTAAAATTTAAAAATAGCACATCTGATTGCATTGTAATAAATAATGGTGTACCACAAGGTACTGTTCTCGGTCCATTTCTCTTTTATATATAAATGATATTGTTAAGACTGTAAAGTACACGAAAATCGAACTATTTGCAGATGATACCATGATTTACATCTGTGGACCAAACATAAGTCAGTTGCAAGATTATATAAATTATGACATTAACAGTTTAAGCAAATGGCTTTGTAGTAATAGTCTAAGTGTAAATGTAAATAAAACTAAATTTTGTGTTTTTGGAAAACAACATTTACTGTCTAAACTAGACATAAGTAATGTACATATTAGTTTAAGAAATCAACAAATATCGTATGATAAGCAAATTAAGTATTTAGGAGTGATCTTTGACGCCAATTTGACATTTACGAACATGCACTGTACATAACAAGAAAATTTTCAAAAAAGGTTAATTTTATAGCAAGGGTTGGGAGAAATTTATCTGTAAGCACTAAGTTATTATTGTATAACAGCATAGCGGCGCCACACTTAGAGTTCTGTAGTACACTTTTTTACAATTTGCCGGCATATATTTTAAATGATTTACAGACCATACAAAATAGAGCAATGCGTATAATTCTTAAAAGCAACCGGTACACGCCGATTAAAATCATGTTAAATGTGTTAGATTTCTTAACGGTAAAACAAAAAACCGTATTTAACACATTTGTGTTTATTTATAAAATTAAAAACAAATTATTACCATCTTACCTGTGTGGCAAAGCAACTAATTTTAGTGATGTGCATAATTATAACACAAGGAACAAAAACGATTTTGTTTTAACTAACAAATTTAATATGGAATCATTAGCCAGCACTGTTTTATGCAGAGGTCTGTATGAGTTTAATTGTCTACCTGTTAATATTAAAATTTGCGAGAACCTAGACAAATTTAAACAACATTTAAGAGAATATGTATTATTAAAGTATTGACATTAACTTGATTATATAAGGACATATTGTTATTATTGGCCTGCGAAGTCAGTTGGTGTAATAGTTGTGACTGCTTTTGTCGTTTTTGTATATAGCTTGTGTTGATATTTGAAGTGGACTGTATACACAAAATAATCTTTACTACCTTTTTTAGGTTACAACAGTTTTTATTATAATAAAACAAAAGAAATTAAACTTTTTTATACGTACTGCTAAAAAAAACATGAGTCTATTATTTCTAATTTTTTTCTGTCTGTCTTCTGTCTACACACACACTTCAGTCAGAACTGTCAAACACTGTTGCCAGCTTTCTCAAACGCTCACTAACACTTGATTTAGTTTATTCAGTTTAGGCAACCCACAACCCTCCGAATTATCAAGGCTTGGCAACAGCTTGACTAGCTAAATAAACGATATTATTATTATTATAGTTGCTTTAATCGTTTACCTTAATTCCGTTTATAGGATCGTCTCATTACGAGGTACAAATTTCTAGCAGACTGACTACGACTACTTTTTGAAACAAATATTGAACTGCTGAATAATTCAGAGTTACAAGTTACAAGCCCGATAAAGTCAAAATGCTCATAATTAAGTTATAAAAATAATTTACTTTTATTTGATTAAATGAATTATCCTACAGTAGGATATATTTTGTTTTTTTGTGCACATGAAAAAATGCGATATATAGGTATGTAACCTAACCAATTGATTAGATAATTCTTTTCTTATGCCGCATACAGTATGGTAATCACTTTGTTATTTAAGTCATCGTAGTAACGACGCGTCTAAAAAACTGCGTATGGATAAATATCATTGTAATTTCATTTTGACATATAGACATAATATTGTTCTCGGGAGTGTTTGTGTTAGATTTAGAGTTAGTTAGTCAGAGCTTAACATTAAAACTAGTTAGACGTATTACGTATTATTATTTTAGTATATTTTCTAATAAGGCTTAAGTTAATTATTTTTAAAAAGGTATTTTGCAACACCGGTTTTGTAATTGGCGCAGTCGGTAGGATTGGCAAAAATTGATACATCGAGTATTTTTTCCGGTACGGATTATTGCCAATCTAAGAACATTTCGAGTGAAGATCCTGTTTCCGAATGAAGATCGGTTAAACTGGACTATCGATCAGGAACCATCTGAAGAGTTGCCTTGTACCAAGTAAATTGGAAATTAGTCAACCATCGATTAATTTCACGGGCAAGACGGAATTTGGACTGGACTACATCGTCACCCAAACCTGAAGCTCATAGGATGAAGATATTAGTACTAGTGCTACTTATGTAAGTGCAATTTTCTAGATGTCACATGACGATTTATCGAATCTATTGAGTAATTTATCTATCGATAAGAAAGAACCTTCAAATAGTTCTGACTCCACTTTAGAAACTAAAGTGCTAACTAACTCAAAATCAAATTCGAATCAAAATCAAACAATTAATTTTAACGCTGATTTGTTAGCAGAAAATCTTAAAAAGCTACAAAACATCAGGTAATTTACAATTACAAACTAATATTAATACAGATTTATCTGAAATGGCTCTTCAGTTTAAGCCAGAATATATTAATTGTGTGCCTCAGTTTGATGGCAATCCAAGCGAATTAAATCGATTTCTAGCAACTTGCAAAACATTAATCGAACAATTTTATGATGTAACTAACAGAAATTGCTTCCAAAATACTTATTTATTACATTGCTTAATTGGAAAGTTTAACAGGAAGTGCAAGACTTGTTGTGAATGTCCAAAACGTCTCACCTGGGACGAACTAAAATGTACGTTGTATAGACACTTTGCGGATACTCGTGATGAGTCGTGCCTCAACAGAGATTTAGTTATGCTTAGACAGGGTAGTAACGAATCTCCCCAAAATTTTTATGATAGGGTTTTAGAAATATTGAATTTGTTAGTAAGTTTTGTTGATGCTCATGATACAGTAGAATCAGCAACAATTAAGCGTAGCTTGTATCAAAACTTAGCGTTAACGACATTTTTATCGGGATTGAAAGAACCCCTAGGAAATACAATTAGGTGTATGAAGCCAATTGATTTAGCTCAGGCAATCCAATTTGCCATACAGGAAAATAATGTTAGGTATTTCCAAAATAACACACACAACCCATTTAAACAACACCCACATAAAACACAAACAACTAAACCAGTTATAAACTATTTTCCAACCCATCAACCACGATTTCCTTCATTTTCGAACCCGTCAATGACTAATTTTAATGGTAACTTCAATACTAACACATCCCACAATCAATTCAGACAACCTTTTCCATCCCAACCTATACCTATAAGGCCAAATAACAATTTCCGACCTCAAAAATTTCCAACCAATTCTCAAGTGTTCGGAAGACCAAACACTAACGTTTTCAAACCCAATAGTTCAAAAATGTTACCTACTCCAACACCTATGTCGGTGTGCACCCAACAAACATTTAGAACTAATAGATCAAATCAATTTCCGGGACGTCATTCACAGGGCAATTTCCAACAATTCCAACCACGAAGGAATATGCCAACAAACAGTGATTTTCCTAACGAGGAACAAATCGACTT
Source organism: Ips nitidus (assembly GCA_018691245.2). Classification (NCBI taxonomy): domain Eukaryota; kingdom Metazoa; phylum Arthropoda; class Insecta; order Coleoptera; family Curculionidae; genus Ips; species Ips nitidus. The sequence goes on along the minus strand of CM042803.1, from coordinate 305,150 downwards.
TTCAACGAATAATCAATATCTAGATCAATCGACAATGGAAGACCCCCAAACGTCTAATGAAACTGAAAATTTTCACCAAGTTTCCAAGGACAATTTGATCACATAACAGACAATCCACTAATTTTTAATCTGAACCTAAACTCGTATAGTGAACTTGCTTATGTGATATTTCCAGAACAAAATTTAAAAATTTTAATTGATGATCGATCTAGTAGATCGTTTATGAATCCAATTCTAGTACAGAGGTTATTTCCAACGCGAATAATGTATGAACCATTTGTTGTAAGTTCAACTTTTCAACAATCAGCACATGACCATAGTGCATTAATTCCAGCTTCGAAATTGTTTAAGTTACCAGATCCGCAAGATTTAAAATTTTTCTTATTTAAATTTCATTCAATTTTTGACGGCTTGTTAGGACTTGATAACCTTAAACTTCTACAAGCAAACGTACATCTAGACACTAATCACATAATAACACCTTATGCAAAAATTCCTTTGCAATTTTATAAAACTAATTCTGATTTAAATTTAATCACGGTTCAACCAGGAACAGAACAAGTAATAAAAGTTAAAACGTCAATTAAAAATGGAGAAGTAATTATTCCACACACTAAAATTCAGAAATGTGAAATTCCAGAATCCTTAAGTTTAGCAAAAAACGGTTTTGCGCAATAACAACAATTTTAAATAATGGAAATTCACCAATAACTATCGACTTCTCAGACCCAATCGAAGTAGAAAATTTTGATATATCATATTTTGAGAACATTGACTTTAACAACTTTAATGACTGTCCATCACATGACTCAAACTTTGATATTTCTAAAATACGTGTTGACCATCTAAACTCCGAAGAAAAAGTAAAATCTTAAAATTATGTCAAGAATTTTCAGATATTTTCTATAACGAAAATGTGCCTTTATCGTTTACAAATAAAATTAAACATACTATCAAAACTAGTGACGAAACCCCTGTTTACACAAAATCGTACAGGTATCCTTTCATTCATCGACAAGAAGTTGACCGCCAAATTAAAAAGATGTTAGAACAAAATATCATTAGACCATCTGATTCTCCTTGGTCTTCACCCATTTGGGTTGTACCAAAAAAATTAGATGCGTCTGGTTAAACAAAAGTGGCGCGTCGTAATCGATTATAGAAAACTGAATGAAAAAACCATCGATAAAAAGTATCCACTGCCTCAAATTACCGACATTTTAGATAAATTAGGTAAATGTCAGTATTTTTCGACTATAGACTTAGCATCAGGTTTCCATCAAATCGAGATGCATGAAGATGATATTCCGAAAACCGCTTTTAACACAGAAAACGGTCATTTCGAATTTCTTAGAATGCCATTCGGTCTGAAAAATGCGCCAGCAACCTTCCAGCAGGTTATGGACTCTATATTACGCGGAATTCAGAACGAAAAGTGCTTAGTCTATTTAGATGACATTATTGTGTACTCAACATCCTTGCAAGAACATATGGAAAATTTAAAATTAGTTTTTCAGAGATTACGAGATTCAAATTTTAAAATACAGACAGATAAAAGTGAATTCTTACGACATGAAGAAGCTTATCTACGACATGTTGTCACTCCTTCTGGTGTAAAACCAAACCCAGATAAAATTTTGGCCATAACACGATTTCCAATTCCAAAAACAACCAAACAATTAAAAGGATTTTTGGGACTTTTGGGATATTATCGTAGATTCATTAATAATTTTTCCAAATTAACTAAACCATTAACAAAATGTCTAAAAAAGGGAGCCAAAATTGAGCATAACGATGAATTTGTCAATTGTTTCGAGACCTGTAAAAACCTTTTAATTAATGAACCAATATTGCAGTACCCCGACTTTAGTAAGCCATTTCAATTTAACAACGGATGCAAGTAACGTCGCGTTGGGAGCAGTATTATCACAAGGGCCGATAGGTCAAGATTTACCAATCGCGTACGCAACTAGGACTCTAAATGACTCTGAATTAAATTATTTCACCATAGAAAAAGAGTGTTTATGCTTAGTCTGGGCAACTAAATATTTCAGGCCATATTTATTTGGTAGGAAGTTTAATATAATAACCGACCATAAACCATTACAATGGTTATTTTCGCTAAAAGATCCATCTTCAAAATTACTACGTTGGCGAATCAAGTTAGAAGAATTTGATTATCACGTTATCTATAAAAAGGGTAAACTGAATACTAACGCTGACGCCTTGTCACGGATAGAAATTCATGTTAAAGAAACCCAAGACACTGAAGCATTTGATATCGACAAGTATGTAAATGATGTTTACGAATCACGATCATATGGCACCACATACAAGTTACGATTTGGATCGGATTTCTGTTATCGCTCAACCGGACGACGAGCAGCCGTGTATCCCTGACGATGATAATAACACCGTTCATACAAATGCTGATCAAGATCCTGTAGTTGGTATTCCGATTTCAGAAACTGCTGTTAATTATGGTGCAAACCAAATAATAATCCAAAAGGTATTTCATTCACCCGCGAAACACAGAATTACAAATTTGTTTGACAAGAAACGTCGAATTACTGTACAATTCTCTGAAAACGATTTTGAAAAAAGTGTCATAACATTCATTAAGTAAACTTTATTACCTGTATTTTGAAGATCCAGATATTTTTGAACCATTCGCTGAAGTAATAAGAAAAACCTTTAAGTGGCCATCTCTTAAATTCTTACGTTGTCTCAAAAAATTAATTGATGTTACGGATAAAAACGACATCAAAGAGATAATTCAAAATTAGCATGAAAGTAAATCTAACCACCGCGGCATCGAAGAAACGATTAAACGTTTAAGAGAAAGGTATTACTGGCCCGAATTAAAACAATCTGTTCAAACTTATATAAATGATTGCGAGATTTGTATAAGAAGTAAATATGAGAGAACCCCAGTCAAAATCCCAATGAATGTGACTCCAACTGCATCAAGACCTTTTGAAATTATTCACCTTGACACCTATACTTTTGAAAAAAACAAATTTCTGACAATTATTGACAGTTTCTCGAAATAAGCACAAGCATATCATTTAAATTCACTAGCTTCTGTGGAAATTGTTGATAAGCTTTTAATATTCTTTTCTCACCATGGAATACCCAAACAAATAATTGTCGACAATGGCACCGAATTTAAAAATTCAGTGGTGACAGAATTATTAACCTTGCACAAGATTAAAGTACATTTTTGTTCCCCACATCACCCAGAATCAAATGGAGTTATAGAAAGATTACATTCAACTCTTGCTGAACACATTAGATTACTTAATAATCAAAATTATTCAGCCGCTCCGATGGAACAAAAAATGATTTATGACATACTTGCGTATAATCATACCATTCACTCTAGTACTAATCTAAAACCAATTGATATTATACAAGGACACGTAACCTCAAATGACATTTTCGACCTAAAATTAGATCAAATCCTTGTCAATGATTATGTCAATTCACATAAAGAAAAAGCAAATATTCTCTATTCTCAAATTAATGATAAATTAATTAAAAATAAAGTATATTTGGCTGAAAAAAGGAATAAAAACACAGACGACCCTGAAATATTCCAACCTGACCAAACCGTGTACTTAAAGAAACACACTCGTCAAAAACACACAGACAAATTTACACAACCGACTAAACTAATTAGTATAAATACGAAAAAGAAAACAGGTGTTACGGAAAAACAAGGAAAAGTACATCTCTCTAATATTAAACGCCCTTTAATTAGGAAAAAATATAATTTTGAATAATAAAATTATTTTTCAGAATTCTGCAAAAGACCCGTGCAGTCGACGACAAAATTACATTCAAGACGTTATCGGATAACCCTGGACTAATTCCAGTTAACCTAGGGCACGCAAAATTAGAAGAGTACTCCTTTACACTTTTCAATTTCTACGACTTAAATCCAGTAATTATAGAATTAAATAAGTTACCGAATAGGTCTATAAACATAACCGCTTTAATAGATAGACACATAGAATATAGAATAGAAACGCTTAATTACATTAAAATATTATCGTTAATTCAAGAAAGGGTAGAAAATAAGCTAAAAGAGATAATTCCTCACCCAGATAGATATAAGCGCGGACTAATAAATGGCATTGGCTCCATTTTTAAATCAATCACAGGAAATCTAGACGCTTCAGATGGAGAACGTTATGATAATCTAATACAAGAACTGCAAAATAATCAAAATAAGTTAACTTCGACAATTTTGGAAGGAAATTCTGTATCACTCAATTTAATAAAACAATTTAATTCTACTGTTGAAAAGATCAGTTACAATGAAATGCTACTGGACTCGAGATTGCATCAAATCGAGTTAATCGTACAAAAAACCACCTTTAAGGAAAATGCTAACTATATTAAAGACACACTAAATCAAATTATTAATATCTATGAAATTATTGATTCTGTGTTACAAGATATTCCAAACTTAAAGTTTTGCATTCAAGCATTATAAAAACAGATGCTTTGTTTTACGAGCTACAACGTATTCAAAAAGTAGTTACTGCTAATCGAATGCCTCTAGAAGTTACTTTAGAGAATACACTTTTGTACGAAAAATTCATAAAAGTAGAAAGTTTTATATATAAGAACAAAGTAAATTTTGTTTTCAAAATTCCAATCACCCATCCAAACGAATTTAACTATTATCGACTCTATTCAACACCTGTACATCATCAGAGTTATTTTAAGGTTATCATACCAGAAAATAAATTTCTTTTAAAAAATAAATTGCACTTCTCATACCAGAGTACCGAATGTACTAAACTTAAAAATCAGTACTACTTACTTATGCGACAAAATGGAACTTCAAGATGATAGGCAAAACGCATCCTGAACCATTCAATTATTAGAAGATAATGGATTTTCACCTGCCTGTCACCAAATCGCACTACATATTGCCAGTCCAATAGTCAATCAACTGGATGACTTAAGTCAATGGATATTAGTGTTGCCCAAAGAAGAACTAGTTCAATTAAAGTGTACAAATCAAAATGAACGTCTAAGGCTACTGGGAACATACATAATGAACATACCAGTACATTGTGAAGTTCAGTTTAACAACATATTGATCAATAATCGGCAACCAGCAGAAAATTCCAATCAACTAATTCTTTTCCCTGATTTAACAGACAATTTGCCATTTTTACCGACGTTGAGCTTAAGTACTCAACCATTGGAAGAAATCAAATTGGACGATTTGCAGAAGCTAAAAAGCCAAATTTTGGAAACCCGACCTTCGTTAAGCTTTTCGGACATTTCCAAAACTCCAAGTTTTTGGACAATTGCAATTTATGGACTCTTGATCCTGCTGGTCATCTACATTGTCATAAAGAAACTAAACCTGATAAGTTGCAGTAAGAAGACCATGATGGAAGAAAATCCTAAGGAAATGGAGCTACCACGTGATGTTCAACTACCCCGTCAAGCCGTATAGTTGAAGCTTCCAGGGGAGGAGTTACGAGGCACCCTTTTATGTAAAATGCAAGTTAAAGCAAATACTTAGGTATCGCTGAATAGACATAATATTGTTCTCGGGAGTGTTTGTGTTAGATTTAGAGTCAGTCAGAGCTTAACATTGAAACTAGTTAGACGTATTACGTATTATTATTTTAGTATATTTTCTAATAAAGCTTAAGTTAATTATTTTTAAAAAGGTATTTTGCAACACCGGTTTCGTAATTCGTGTTTAATCTAAATTTTAGTTTACGAAATGGCTGGTCACCTGCGAATTCTTTTAGAAAATCTGTTCGAATTATTGCCCAAGTATTCAAAACATTTTTTGGATCATTTACATATTTTTGATACCAAACTTGTGCTGGTCCGTCCAAATAATTATTAAAATATGAAATCTTTAAAAAATAAGTCCAGTTGTTTAATCTTGCGGACTTTTCACTCACAATAAGAAAAATCAAAAATATTTTTTTCTGGTTTAAAAATTCACTTTTTTTTTAACAGTGTTTTTCATCTGCCTGAAACAACTCTACCAAACGGCGTTCTGAAATACGGCAAATTCTACCAAATGTCATTCTGACACAAAATCGGCACCTCCACCAAATGTCATACGGAGACCGTTTTACAACACAGTGTTCACTCGATTGGAAGAGAGAGCTGCTTGGTAGCTATTGCTTCTGGCAATCTCATGCAGGGACCCACGGTACATGATTTCCAAGCCCCTTTTAGCACACAAGCAACTGTCAAAATTGCTGAGGAGATTGTCACAAGGCAACGTGTCAATCAGAACTTGACAGTGGCTAGTACTAATGCGGCACAGGCAGAACAATTGACTGCTTTATGGATGGCCTCAGAACAAACACAGCCCATTGACCAAGAGGTTGCCATGCAAAAAGTTTTAACCATCTTGCTCCGACATCCTCCAAAAAGAAATCGCATTCAAGCCTATTATACCTATATGCTGAATAATCTGAGACAAGAGCAGCATGCAGCTTACTCCATCACAGCTGACGAGTGCCGCGCTCGGTTAAGAGTCGTGGATGATCAACACTTCAATATCCAACTACCTGCAGAAGTGCATCCTCAAAAGTTAAGGGCTATAGAAATTGGTGCTAATCGTGCCATCACTGATTTCCTTGTCGAAGATGATATTAAACGTATCTTCCAGGGAATGAGCAATATTGACAATAATGCTGTTATCATACCTGCCTTAGCAGAAGTTACAGTTATACAAGAGGACCAAATTGCTAACGTGTGGTCAGCACTTGGGGTTGATGACATCACACAGTATTTTCACATCATGGGAGACATTGAACTTGAAGATGTTTTCGTAAGAATGACAGCTTATTTGATCACAAGTCTGCTTAACCTGACAAACCAACCAACCATGACCAACTCGCTACAGAGTTTCAAGCCCAGAATCTTAATTTACATATTAATTCTGAGATCATCTCGGCCTATGCAAAAATGTTCCCAATAACCAACCTGACAGCAGATTATGTGTACAAGGTGCTATCCACCTATTACACAATATTCAAGGAAATTGATGTAGGTCCTGTAACCTGGATGATTGAGCAGTCTGCAGCTTCTAATGTTTCTGCTGCTTTGGCAATAGCAGAGATGATTAGAAAGAACCAATGTGCCATGTACCAGAGGCTTAAAATACTTTTGGGTAGTGATCAATTTGCTCAATGGGCAGGTGTAGTTGGGCACCTTATGTATGACAGATTTGCATCCATTGTGGCACCCCCAATTACTGTTCAAAAGTATGCTGACCTTGCGTACATTGGCATTTTTGTGGAGTTCGGAATGTCACGTCCCGGTCTGAACGCTGGTGGTTATAAATGTACTCCGGATAAGCAGGCTAAATGGAGCAAGGCCAATCTGGACAGGATGGCTTTATGCATAAGAGACCAAAGCATCTTGGAGGTGGAAGACATCATGAGCATTAAAAACGCACTTGCCAGTGCTGCAGGAGGACATCGGGTTGTGGAAGCAGAGGGAGAAATTTTCCTGATTCCTAAGCAAAATAGACCTAACAATCTGGCAGAAGCCCAAGCAGCTCCTGAAGCCCCCCAGCAACAGCAAGGCCAAGGGCCTCTCGCAGCAAGACAGCAAGCCGACCGAGACATGATGAACCGTATCAACCAACTAATTGACGCTGCCGATGGTGATAATCAGCCAGCTAGAGCTGGTTGGCCACGTTTGGTTAGGGGTGCTCCACCTGGCACAGTAAAGTTGTCCATGTTTGAGGCTGCACAATTGGTGAAGACATACCAGCTCGACAGTCAATGGATGGATGATATCAATTATGTGGCTGTGATCAAATGTCCCTGATTTCGAGACAAGAAGTGTTGCCGGTAATGCAAGACAATATGGTCACTTCTACGCAACGTAGGAAGGAAGTTTCTTTAGCATATCGTGATGCACTGACCAGACTAGATTCGATGTGCCACCAGAATGGACTAGAGCTCCAAACCCAATACCAGCAGTCGATGTAGATCTGAACGATCATAGATACAACGCCTATGTAAGGACATTCTGGCCAACTCGTGAAGAGCAGGAAGTCAATCAGGATCTACCCGGCACCTCCACCAAATGTCACGTTTAAATTGTAAAGCCCTTTTGGCCCAACAAGTTAAACGAGACGTGCCTTTATTACTTTAATAAACGCCTTTACCGAGATCTTGTTTTAGAGGTAGAATCAAACCACTTGGTAGAAAAATATAATTTAATAACTAAATAACAGTTAAAAGTAATTGACAAAATGGTTGGTTTATCAACTTAGTGAATCGGAATAAAACCTTCAACATAATTCCCAAAAGTAGCACTTTAAACATTACCTTTTACATGCACAAAATATTACAATAATAAATCTATACTTACATTAGTTAAACAATTATGAGGGCAGCTTCGTGGAGGGTTTGGCACTCGCGATTTATTATAGTTTAAGATATGGTTTACTATTTAATTATTTTGTAAACCCGGTGCGGGTTGCAGAATTCAGGACGACTACATTCTGTGGCGTGAGCGGAGTCTTCTGGCTAGGTACTGCCTTCTCCGACGTGGTGCAGAGCAAAACTAGATTGATTGGAATGAACGTTATCTATAAAAAGGGTAAACTGAATACTAACGCTGACGCCTTGTCACGGATAGAAATTCATGTTAAAGAAACCCAAGACACTGAAGCATTTGATATCGACAAGTATGTAAATGATGTTTACAACGATCATATGGCACCTAGTACAAGTTACGATTTGGATCGGATTTCTGTTATCGCTCAACCGGACGACGAGCAGCCGTGTATCCCTGACGATGATAATAACACCGTTCATACAAATGCTGATCAAGATCCTGTAGTTGGTATTCCGATTTCAGAAACTGCTGTTAATTATGGTGCAAACCAAATAATAATCCAAAAGGTATTTCATTCACCCGCGAAACACAGAATTACAAATTTGTTTGACAAGAAACGTCGAATTACTGTACAATTCTCTGAAAACGATTTTGAAAAAAGTGTCATAACATTCATTAAGGAAGCTGTTGTACCAAATAAACTTTATTACCTGTATTTTGAAGATTACCTGCGCCAGGTTATCCGGATTTGGGCATAGTGCCGAATTGCGGTCAACCTGACTTGCGTGTGACTCAGGTGGTCCAAATGCACCTCCAGAAGATGTGCCAGCAGAATTTATTTCCGATGTTTCATCCCTTTGCTGTGTTTGGGGTACTACTGGTACCCGAAATTGATATGTCATATCTGGTATATAAGCATGCGGATATGGCGAATGACCTGGTTGATTCAAAAATTGAGTTCTCCCGTACACACATGTAGCACAAGGACATCCTTGCACAAATACACCTTCCCATGCTCGCCAAAAATCCTCAGGTCGATATTGTGGTTGTTGGGGTGATATGCATATTGCACAATCACATGTCGAAAATGGAGTGCCCCCATGACGTACCTTCTCGTCAAGTAGAAGTATGGTATACTCCGTATGTATGATTTGAGTCCATAGGCCGAGTAGAGATTTTGTAATCCCTAATAGTTGTATTGGTACCACTCGATCAAACTCTCCTTGCAGTTCCCACAAGTGGTACAGTGCCAATTTGTATAAATAAAGTTTGGTGTTTATTTCAGTAACACACCTAATATAAAACAGAAAATTCACAATCCATTCCATTTTTGGCACTTTCGCGAAACTTATAGATTAACTTTACCCAAGTGTTACTTCACGACCGATTTCTAAAATTACACTGTAAATTGTTGTGCTATTCGGGTTTATTTAAACCAATCCGGCAATTAGTCATTATTCATAACTGCTCGTAGCGATGAATCAAATTTGTCTTATCGCTCGCGAATTAGTTTTTCACCAAGAATTTGCTTTCTTCACCAAATGCATAAACAACTATATGTTCAAGGTGATTATTACACCGACAATATCATATATTTATCTTTATTCGTTGGTAGGTACCTACATCACAATAACAACATTCAATATTTTTATTTTCATTGCATGAATTATCTCACCGCTCAGTACGCTAACCCTAATGAAGATTCACCGAGTCAGCACTGTCAGCAGATCCCCTCCACAGTCAGTGCGGACATTGGTCATTTCCATATTTTTTCTAGTTAGTCGGTAAAATTTATTAATCTAGTTAAGACATATTCTTTAACTGTATCTTTTGGTATTATTAAAGCTTTTTAAAAAGAAGTCTTCTGGTGCGTGACAGTTATTTGGCGCAGTCGGTAGGATATTTGGGGTCGATCGTATCGAACGATAGACTTTCGTGTTAACGATTTACCGAATATTGAATTTTTGAGACTTTCCGTGCCGTGGTGTGTTGGATCTATCGAAGACGCAGCAGCCATTTAAGAAGACTGGGACTTGGAACCAAATCGTCCAGCTCCGCAACGATAACGTTTAGAAGAGGACTCCATTGCCAAATTTAGACCGTTAGCCTTATAGTACAATACCAAACGCAATGAAGATATTGATGGTTTATTTTATGTAAGTACAATTGTTTGATGTCTTCCGATTCTGAAACCGAAGATTCACTTGAAACCGACTCTCAAATTTTTGAAACAGTTAATCATAAATATGATATTTCTTTAAAACCATCCGTTTTATCAAACGTTACAAATACATTTTCACAAAACAGTAACCAAGATAAAAATTTAGAAGCAAATATGTCGCAAGCATTTAACTCTGAATATCTCAAATGTGTTCCTGTTTTCGATGGAAACCCGAACGATCTGAATAGATACTTAGCAGTTTGTGAAGCCATTATAAATGAATTCTATGATAATACAAATCCCGGAAGCTTTAAAAATGTCTATCTACTAAATTCGTTAATTTTGAAACTACAAGGAAATGCTAAGTTAGTTATTAATATACAAAACGTAGCTACTTGGTATGATGTAAAAAGTACATTGACTCGAAATTTTGCAGACCAAAGAGACGAAAGCTGTCTGAATCGCGATCTTGTTATGATGAGGCAAAATCCTCATGAACCTCCTCAACAATTTTACGATAGAATTTTAAATATTTTGAACTTATTGTGTGCATACATTGATCTTCATGAAACTACTGGTTTAGCTAAACAATTAAAACGAGATCTATATCAAAATCTGGCTCTTAAGACATTCCTTTCTGGATTAAGAGAACCGCTAGGGACAACATTAAGATGTATGAAACCTGTTTCTCTTAGCGAAGCTTTACAGTACGTGTTGGCCGAAGATAACGCTCATTATTTTCAAAATCCATCCTTCAAACCACCTATTAAGAATTCCTTTGGACCAAATGCTCAAAATATGACACCAGTACGCCCACACATAAAGCAAAATCAACCAATTCAAAGACACAGTAGTTTCCCAATGAACTTTCCTTTTAATAATGGAAATAATTTTAACAGAATACAAAATTCATTTCCCACTGGTCCAATTCCAATTCAACCTAGACCTCCAATGAGGCCTCAAAGATATTTTACTAATTCTCAAGTATTTGGCTCACCAAGACCTCAAAATTCCAATTCAATTCGTAATACAAATGTGTTTAAACCTAATCCAAATAGACAACTTGACAAACCAACTCCAATGAGTTTATGCACTAGAAATAGTTATTCAACCAATCGTTTTCCACGTTTTCCTCAACCTTCCACTTCTTATAACCCACCTGCAAACCAGAATTTTATTTCTGAGGAGTTATATAACACAGAAATTCAACAAGTAAATAACATGGAAGAACAGTTTACCGGAGCAGTTTCTAATCAATATGCATATTTTTATGATGAAGAAACAGGTCAATATTCAGTAGATGAAACCTCAAATGACACTGAGTTGAACCAAAATACCTGTGAAATTGACAATGAAATTGCAAATTCAAATTTTTCAATAACGTCTCTCGAGAACGAACAAACTTAATATCACCACAAACGCCTCAAAAATTTTCATTTAATTTCAACAGCTCAAATGCAAGTGAATTAGCTTACATTGTTTTTCCTGAGTATAATATTAGAGTGCTCATTGATTCCGGCTCAACAAAGTCATTCATTGACCCTGAAATTGCATTTAGGTTTTTTCCAAATTCTATAGTAAACGATCCATTTATTGTATCAACAGTTTTCAATCAATCTCAGAATGATTACAGTGCAATAATACCTGCATCTAAAATTTTCAATCTACCAGAAAATGTTAAATTGAAATTTTATCTATTTAAATTTCATGAATTATTTAATGGACTTATTGGTTTAGACATCCTCAAACAGTTAAAAGCTAATGTCGATTTTGAAAGCAGTTTCTTAACAACTCCTTATACTAAAATAAAAATATCATATCATAAACTAAAAAATTCCCAAAATTTAATAACTGTGTCGCCTCGAACTGAACAGGTTATTAAAATTCGAACTTCAATAAAAAACCAATTGTACTTTGCATATTCAAACAACCCCTGCAAAGAAATATATCCTGAGCATTTCTTTTGCGCAAATCAGGACATCGAACCTTTAAAGGCAAACAATCCCTGTGAAATCCAACTGTTGGGAATGAAAGATACTTCAAATTGCCAAAAAATGCCAATCAATCTATCTGGCACAATGATCACACGATTAGAAAACTCGAACCAATGGATTATAACGGTACCTAATGAAGAAACGTTCAAATTGAAATGCAATTCACAAAATGAAGTTCAACGACTTATCATGGGAACTTACTTGTTCGAAGTACCTGTAAGCTGCCGATTTAGTTCATCCAAAGGCACGGTAACTAACATCAAGTTTTTTGTTAACCAAACTCAACCCATGTTGTTTCCTGACCTGGTCAACAAACCATCTAATCAACCCAAAGTGCCCAAAAACTTCATGGAAATTCAACTCACCGAAGACATGAATCTTGATGACCTAAAATCAATAAAAACTCAAATGTTGAATAATCCGCCGTTTCTATCTACAGAAACAATATCATATGTACCCAGTGTATGGACCATCGCCTGTTCCTGCCTTATGATCATAGTGGTAGCCTACCTCATTTATAAGAAGATGGAACGATCCCGTTGTTTGCCAAAAAGCAGAAGTAAACCAGCGGACAAAGAAGCTAAGGATCGTTTTAAAATAGAGCTAGCTGATGTCCAACTACCTCGCTACCCTCGTCGTTGGATCTCAGGGGGGAGGAATTATCTCACCGCTCAGTACGCTAACCCTAATGAAGATTCACCGAGTCAGCACTGTCAGCAGATCCCCTCCACAGTCAGTGCGGACATTGGTCATTTCCATATTTTTTCTAGTTAGTGGGTAAAATTTATTAATCTAGTTAAGACATATTCTTTAACTGTATCTTTTGGTATTATTAAAGCTTTTTAAAAAGAAGTCTTCTGGTGCGTGACAGTTATTTCCTGCTTTTTCCATTTTGATATTAACATTGGGTTTTGATTAAGTTTTTTTCCCCTTTGAGAATAAAAAAACCAAGCAACCTGTCATCTTAAAACCAGGACTGGGTTTTTTGATCAAGGTTTTTTTCCTCTGTGTAGAATAAAAAAACCAATCACCACCTTGAGTACATCTGGGTTCAGCTGTCCCCCCTTGTAGAATGACAGCCAGCAGACTAGTGATCTAGTTAAGGTAGGCTTCCATGTCCTTAGTTTTGTAAGTAATTAACTAACATACTGTACAACTTTCAGCCTCTGAAGATGGGTGGCTGAATACACCCGAAACATGTTAGGCAGATAACAACTTATTTAATATATATTTGTGGAGATCGACTCTGAGTTTTGCTTTCCCTTACACTCACTACTCCACTGTGGGCATATGGACTACTACTTTTCGGTTTAATTTTCTTGTTGTTTATTTTTCAAAGTCAAAATTTCAATCAAAATTAAATTAGTACTTACGGAATTAGTTTGAGGCACATCTGAACAGTACAAGACACAACGCTTAAATAAAAAACTAGTTTGAAAGAAAAATCTGACTTTAAATCCTAAGGCAAACCTCTAAAAGATTTAATTGGCCGGCGTCATTAATCCACAAACGGGGATATATTTTTATTGGTCGGTATTTCTAAGAAAAAGAATTTTTCTAAGTCATACTGTCGCCACAAATTCTCACCTTTTTGACCCCAAGCAAAAATGACTTGGTTCCTTTAGAAATTGGGTTGATTTGAAAAAAATTCTTTGAATTTGCCGGTACAGGGTGATTGATTGAATTTTGACCACCCCCTTAACTTCCATAATTTTGATTTTAGCAAAAAACGTTAAATACAAAACTAGTAGATATTTAGGTCTACTTTATTCTTAGCTAAACAATTAATATACAGGGTGTCCCAAATTTGAGTAACTAACCAAATTTAATTTTTTTTAAATACAATGACCAACTTTTTGTCCGATATTTGAATTCTACGTCAAATTCTGGGCCTAATTGATGTCAAATGTCTGTATCGATAATAAACTGTTTCCGCAGCAGCGTCCTTGATTGATTGCATTTTTACCACCCCCTTAACTTTGATTTTCGAAAAAAACGTCAAATACGAAACTAGTAGATATTTAGGTCTAATTTACCCTTAGATAAACAGGTATTATACAGGGTATCCCAAATTTCAGTAACTAAATTAACCCTTAACCACATAGTCGAGGCAACAGTGTTAAAGTAACATATGTTGCTGCGGAAACAGTTGAATATCGATACAGACATTTTACATCAATTAGGTCTAGAATTTGACGTAGAATTCAAATATCGGATAAAAATTTAGTCATTGTATTTAAAAAAAAACATAAGTTTGGTTTGTTACTCAAATTTGGGACACCCTGTATAATAACTGTTTATCTAAGAATAAAATAGATCTAAATATCTACCAGTTTTGTACTTAACGTTTTTTCCTAAAATCATAATTAAGGAAGTGACTCCCTTAGGGTGGTCAAAATTCAATCAATCAAGGACGCCGCTGCGGAAACAGTTGAATATCGATATAGACATTTTACATCAATTAGGCCTAGAATTTGACGTAGAATTCAAATATCGGATAAAAAGTTGGTCATTGTATTTAAAAAAACATTAGTTTGGTTCGTTACTCAAATTTGGGACACCCTGTATAATAACTGTTGTAAGAATAAAGTAGACCTAAATATCTACTAGTTTTGTATTTAACGTTTTTTGCTAAAATTAAAATTATGGAAGTTAACGGGGTGGTCAAAATTCAATCAATCACCCTGTACGTAGTGGCATTTATTGCATCCGGCGACATGTTTTTGAAATTCTACCTTTTGACCTGACGCATTTCTGCTCCCAGAATGACGTGAATTTCGTAGTATAAATATTTCCCCAACTCTGCCAAACAGTCAGTCAGAATTGAAACGTCGTCAAGTCGATGACAAGTGGGAAAATTCGGTTAAAGTCCAAAAAGGCCCAAAAAGGTCTAGTTCTAGTCATGTTCAGTAGTGCAAAATAAGTTCCACCAAAATCCTTAAGTGTGCAAGATTTGTGAAACTGAAGTGTTGGGAAAACCCTTAAAAATTCTCGTAAAGAAACCACGTAGCCGCTTGACCTAAAGCCACTACAACTTAACTTAACTCAACATGTCCAAAAGGTACGTTAAAGCCAGAATTGCTAACTAGACCTAAGACTTTGAAACCGAACCGTACCTAGCTGAGTATTTATCTATGTTTTTGGAGCCTGAATAAATGTTTGATCCGAGATTGGTGGTTGTGTCATTTAGGGTATAGCGCTTGCCCCTCGAACCCCAAAAATAAGCTTGTAAGACCCAAAAACTGAAAGAAGGCATTTTTGGGCCATTACACCCTGTATCTTGAAAACTAAGCATTGGCGGACCCATGGATATATGAAACTTTAGCAATTAAATATGCCAAGGAATCACCCCATTTCGTTTGTACATGATATTTAGGAACACCCTGTATAATAAGAAAGTTCTAAACTTTGTCGCTTTGTACCTCTTGCGTTTAGTTATGCTACGTGTCCTTGCAAACTCCATAGGAATCAAATCTCTGCAGAACCGCAATCTTCTATTAATTTTAAAAATGTCAGATGCTCTAAGCTTATAAGGTGGTATTCCAAAAACAAATCCATATTTATTGTGACTTAAAAGTCTTTTGACAACACCTAAGCATACTAAATGCATGTAGTCTAAAATAACATTGTGTACTAGGTCAAAATTAGGAAGGAGCTCCATTACTGTGTTCCCAATATCCCAGGTCTGAATTATGTTTTTCACGAAAACCATTGTCGGTAGGTTTGCGACAAATAAATAATATAAAGTATAAACATAAATATTATTAAATATTATGCCCGAAAAGGACTTTTTTCCACTTATCGTTCATAAAACATCTCCGTTTGTTTCTATACTTTATAACTTTTACTTTTTCAAAGACTTAAAATTTTGACATAGTCTACAAATAAAATTTTCTGGTTCAGTTAATAATGGGTCGTACTCAAAAATGCAATTTTCATGCCACCAGCGATTACACATCTCACATAATAAGGAATTCGAACTTCCCTCATTTGTATCATTGCCGCACTTTGTACATAATTCTTTCATATTTCCTGC
Source organism: Ips nitidus (assembly GCA_018691245.2). Lineage (NCBI taxonomy): Eukaryota > Metazoa > Arthropoda > Insecta > Coleoptera > Curculionidae > Ips > Ips nitidus. The sequence goes on along the minus strand of CM042803.1, from coordinate 288,604 downwards.
AGAGTTTTTAATAAAATTTTGAATTTCGATCCTAAGCAAATTTGCATCAAATGTAGTTAAATTCACTCTTTCATTCGATAAATAACATTTACCAAAATATATGAGAAATATTCCACAATTATATGAATCTTTCTGCTGAGGAACTTTCCAAAACGTACTTTGTTGGTTTTTTATCGAAAGAAAATGTTTTATTAAATATCTTTATAAAATGTTCAAATTCCTTTTTTCCTCAGTTTTCTCTCTGGGGTTACTTTGATTTTCTGCAGAATTTAAATAATGAAAAGATCAGTTTTTAAAGTCTTTAGTTATATTATCGAGCCAGTATATCCTAGTAATTTTCTCGTAAGGTTGAGGTATTTTTAAAGTTGAATAACTCTCGTAGTTAATAAAATTCACTAAATATATATCTGCTATTTCCAAATTTACTCACAATAAAATTAATATTGATATTTTGCTGATAATAAGTAATATGATTTACAAGACCATTACACAAAAATTTTACAATTGTAAATTCGTTTACTTTGCTAAAGTCCTTTTCCTTAAGAAACATTTGGCTGGTAGCTGCTTTATAGTACTACCCTATTTTTTCACTTTTTTACACCAACTTTCTACATGTTCTTTTCGTTTTCTTTTATTTACACTGCACGATTTTCTACTAGTCTCAAATTCCATCGTTTTATGTGTAGCCAGAACATACTCCCGAACTTTTCTACAAAACCTTGAAGGTTTTTGGCGCAGTTGTTTTTGAAGAATTTGATTTTTTAAGTAGTTAAAATAATTTTCAATTGGTGCGTTCGACTTCTTTGTTTAACAATAGTTGCCATCCATAAAGGTAAATAAGTGAGATATCTTTTTAATAGAGTGTTTAAAAAAATCGGGTTGTAGTATTTATTTAGGTTATCAATTCCATCATTGCATATAAGAATGCGCTTTTCTTTAGAAAACAAAATTTTGATTTACTATAAAATGTATCTCTTTGATTAAAAATCTTGTAGTTTCGTCCGTCACTATCAATAGTATCAATCTCATCCGATATACACTTGTAAGTTGGCATTAATTTCCCAAATATATTTCTCCGCGTTTTCTACTGATAAACTTAAATTTCGAATCAAGTAATATGGTGAAATATTCGAAAAACGTTTCTACCTCATGGTGGTCAGTATTTATAAAGTCTCTTTGAGTATGGTTCTAATATTTGTTTCTTTAAAATCATCATTTACTAAAGTCGAAAAAATTTTCATCATATGAGCGCAACGTAACTGTATCGGAGTAGTACAGGGTGATTATCGAAGTAGTACAGGTGTGACACCCCCTTAACTTTCTTAATTTTGCTTTTAGCAAAAAACGTTAAATGCAAAACTAATAGATATTTAGGTCTACTTTATTTTTAGATCAACAGTTATTATAAAGGGTGTCCCAAATTTGGGTAACAAACCAAACTTATGTTTTTTAAACACAATGACCAACTTTTTATCCGATATTTGCATTCTACGTCAAATTTTAGGAATTGACGTAAAATGTCTGTATCGATATTCAACTGTTTCCGCAGCATCTGTTTCTTTAACAATGTTTCCTCGACTATGTGATTAAGGGTTAAGTTAGTTACTCAAATTTGGGGCAGCCTGTATAATGTTTATCTAATAGTAAAAGTAGACCCAAATATCTATAACTGTTGCTACAACTAGTTTTTTTACTAAAATCAAAAATACGGAAGTTAAGGGGGTGATTAAAATTCAATCAATCAAGGACGCTGCTGCGGAAACATTTTAATATCGATACAGACATTTTACAACAATTAGGCCTAGAATTTGACGTAGAATTAAAATATCGATTAAAAAGTTGGTCATTGTATTAAAAAAAAACATATTTGGTTTGCTACTTAAATTTGGAACACCCTCTATAATAACTTTTTATCTAAGAGTAAAGTAGACCTAAATATCTACTAGTTTTGTATTTAACGTTTTTTGCTAAAATCATAATTAAAGAAGTTAAGAGGGTGATCAAAATTCAATCAATCAAGGACGTTGCTGCGGAAACAGTTGAATATCGATACAGACATTTTACATCAATTAGGCCTAGAATTTGACGTAGAATTCAAATATAGGATAAAAAGTTGGTCATTCTATTTAAAAAAACATAAGTTTGGTTCGTTACTCAAATTTGGGACACCCTGTATAATAACTGTTTATCTAAAGATAAAGTAGACCTAAATATCTTCTAGTTTTGTATTTAACGTTTTTTGCTAAAATCAAAATTATGGAAGTTAAGGGGGTGGTCAAAATTCATCAATCACCCTGTACATTGCCGATAGAACCTTATTGGTAAGCTAAGTCATAACAATAATTATTAATATGCACTAACAGTGGCTGTTCATTAAATGAATTGCATATAATGTAATTGTTGTAATTGTTGTAAGCATGTGAAAAATCTGTCACTACTCGATCAAAAATCGGCCAACTGTTTTTAAATTTGAGTAACCAGTTAGCTATAGATGTCGTGTCATAAGTAGATGAGATCAATTCGGCAACTGGACATGCGCACTTATTACCCGCTATGTCTGACTCAACTTGAATAGCACCGGCGTTATTTAAGATTCGCTTTTCTCTACCAAAGCGATTAAGTATGGATGGGTGTCGTATTACACTTCCAGTGGCATCTAAAAACAAAACTATTTTCTTTTCCTCTGACTTTTTTATTTATTGAAGTATTATCTCATTTTGTTCCCTGCTAAACATATACCAGGTGTCCAAGAGCACCTTGGACATAGGAGATTAACATGGGAAAACGGTGTTGATTTTTTTGCGCCTGTACGGTTGATTTTTTTCAGATCCGTAACTTGAGCCCTTTCGTCGTAAAACACGAACAAAAATGCGAAAATTTTAACTTTTTACCTGCACTGTATAAGCGGTTGTCGAGCAACCCAACAATTACAATTAGTCATTTGTCATTTCCAACTTTCGTTATTTGATTTTGATATAGGCTTATTTGAATTGGGTAGCAGGTAGTAATGTTACTGTGTTTTATTAGGTGTACTGCACATGGTGGGTTGTCGGTCATTACTCTAGTTGGTGTATCACACAAGTATTGATTAAGGGCAATTTCAAAGTTTCGTATAAAACTCTTGATTTGAATGACTTTCTCTAAATATAAAATATTCTTTGACTCAGCACTTATAGGCAATTTACTGTTTTGTATTTTTGAATTGATTTCAGTTATTTTCGAAAGAAGTTCGGCTGGGTTTATTATAGAATTATAAAGTACATTGATCTTAGAAAATGTTATTGCAACTTCGATTTTATCAAGGATGTTATAGATTGATTGATATAGTAGAGTCACTTAATTAATTATATTGAATATTTGATAATACTGTCACAGATAACATAAATTGCACTATGTTCCGTTACCTAGTCTTGCCCCGGTCTCCCCCAGTACAATGTCTGAATAAGCAAAACCGGCAAATTGGGGTCATGATGTGAGTATTAGCAATGTCTGTATAAACAAGACCGGCGAATTGGGGTCATAATGTGGGTATTTAAACAGCGTCTCAAACCATCTAAGATCACTGGTCTCCAGGTCGGTCTTCGAGCAACAGTCCCAACTTTCTAGTGTCCGGACGGCTCGTTACCTTCTTGGAAGCCCAGGCTGAAAAGATAAGGGTTCATTCGCATACCACGAGGTGACCGTCTGAACTCTTAACCCTGTCAGTACCTAAAGTAAGTCCTTTGGGCGTGTCGGTCATAGGGGCTCCCTGCTCGTATCGAGCGGGTTTCGCTTGGCGACACTTCAGGAGGGCTTACGTACCTACACCCATACACACACACACACACTCCCCTCTCGGTCAATGTTCGATGCACGCTCCGCCAGCGGTAAAAGTTAGCTTAATAGTGATTCGCTGCCTAATAAAGAAGACATACTTGAGCTACTTATTCTTCGGCGGAGATAAGACGAAGAATAAGACTAACTTGGGCAGCGTTCGGAAAAATGAAGCATATACTTAGAAATAGTACCATCCCTATTAACCTTAAAAGAAAAGTTTTCGACACCTGTATAATGCCGGTGGCAACCTATGGCCTTGAGACGATGGCAATGACCAAAAAAACCGCAAATCGGCTCAGAATAATGCAAAGAGCGATGGAGCGGGCGATGCTGGATATTAGTCTCAGGGACAGAAAGAGAAACGAAGAAATCCGAGAAAGAACTAAGGTCGTAGATATAATAGAACGTATTGCAGAACTGAAATGGCAATGGGTAGGACATGTGGCCCGACAAGACCAAATTAAATGGTCAAATAGATTAACACACTGGCGACCAAGGGAAACAAAGCGCAGCACAGGAAGACCTCTTGTCTGTGGTCTTCCTGGCTTGATGACATCAAAAAGCAAGCGGGAAATAGGTGGTTCCAGATGGCACAGGACAGGACGGCATGGAAAAACATGAAAGAGGCCTACGTCCAGGAGTGGACAGGAAGTGGCTGAAGAAGAAGAAGAAGAAGAAGAAGAAGAAGAAGAAGAAGAAGACTTGAGCTACAGTCTTGTTTCTCTTCCTACCTCTACTACGCTACCCCCTAAACGTGACAATATTGAGCCAATCTAGTATTTTGTACATTGACTTCTTTTAATACATATTCAATTTGAGCAATGCGAGCTTTTAATTTCTTTTGATTGTGGGCAATGTTTGGTACAATTTCTTTAAAATTATTAATTGCTTGGTCCATTAGAGATATTTGATTAATGGAGTCTAATTTTAATTGGTTTTCATTACTTTCGATTTGTTTTATTTTATTATTCAGCATTTCAGCATCATTTTGATCTAAGTTGCCTGTTATGCATTTAATGAATGAACCTAACGGATTGAATAGTCCTCGTTTGTTTCGCACATTTTTTGAATTGGATATTAATTGATTTATAATAATTGGTTTCAATTCGTTTCTCACTAGTGTAAAGTGGTACAAGTGAGTTGTGATATTCATCTAGAAATATGGTGTTATTTTCAGAATATTTTGATATTTTCAATCAGTTGAATATCGAATCAGTTGAATATCGAATTTTTGTACAAAGGTCCAGTGATTAGTAATTATTTGGGTTGTTCCTAATCTTAAAGGAAGCAATCCTGGGTAATGGTTTAGTTTGTTGAATTTTATGTTGATTGCGAAGATGATCCGGGTACAGGCCTATCTGTAAAAACAGGTATTATTTTACTTTCATTTATGTGAATCACTTCTTTTTTATTATTTTTGGGATTTGTTATTTCAATCTTATTATTTTCTAAAATATTTGATAAAATAAAAAGTCCCGACAATTTACTTGTTAATTTACCTGTTCTCTTGTCTGGTTTTTTGTAAACTTGAGAACCAATTATTCATTTTTGTGAAGGTTTTGATTTATTTCGCTTTTTTATAACCTTTTCTATTAGTTATTGAGAATCATGTGTTACTTTGTTATATAAAATTTGAGTTTTGTTTTTATGAGAGTCTAGATATTCAGTGAAAACGTGTGATGCAACCAAATTTATAGGATCTCTCGAATTTGTATGTCCATGAACCAATTTGAATGGTGTAAAATTTGTACTTGAGTGTAAAGTACTGTTATATTGTATTATTGCATATGGCATTAAACTGATAATGTCCGAATTAGGGTCGGTTTCTTTCAGTAATTTTAGATGTTCGATTAAAGTAGGATGAAAGCGTTCTACAGGTGAGTTCGACTCATGATGTGATGGTGTAGTGAAATGTATTTTTATGTTATGGCTTTTCAGTAAGCCTTGTACAACTTCATTTTTAAACTCTGAACCATTATCTGAAACAATTGTTTTTGGAACCCCAAAAAATGAGAAAAATGTATACAGTTCATTGCTACACGATACAGCATTTCCAAAATAAGGAAGAGCTTGTCTATATTTTGAAAACTTATCAAAAAGTGTCAAAACTTTTGACTTCTTGCTGTGAAAATGAGTCTATGTGAACAATTTCAAAAAGTTTACTTGGAGTTTCCGTTAGTACTAAGGGTTGATCAGGAGGTTTTCTATTATATTTACATCGTTGACAAATTTCACATTGATTAATGTACTCGGTAATATCTTTTTTCATACTTTTCCAATAGTAATTAGCTTTCAAAAATCTGAAAGTTTCATCGATCCCGCGATTATTTGTCTTTCCTTCATGTTTGTGTTTTATTAATAAATGTCGTTCGTCATTTTCTACATTGTTTACAAATTTTGAGCATTCTATTAATTTGTAGTTTCTGAAATGATTAGACATTACATGTTGAAAATATTGTCTTAGATGTTTTGAAAAGTAATATGTATGTTGTTGAGTCATTTAGATATTCTTTTATAAATTTACAAATTACTTCGACGTTTGCCGGGACAACAGCTTGAATGATTTTATATTCGACTTTTAAGTAGGCATTGTAAGGGGCTTCTTTAACAATTAATTGTCTATATTTTTGTTATTAATTATATCGTCAGGAAGAGTAATTTCCGTGTAATTTTGGTCATTATTCGTGGTGTGAATAGTATTAGAAGGCTCAGATTGGTTTCCAATTTGATTCACAGGTGGTTGAATTTGTATGTCTGATAATATGTTTATTTTTTTGGTGTTTGGATCGTCATTATTTTTTGCTTGATTGAAGACGTTATCTATTAAATCAGTAGTTACTAAATTTGGGTCAAAATTTAGAAATTGCGTTATGTCATCGGCTATATTACCAGCATTATTGACAATTGACTCCGTTTCAAGCGCGTTTAACTGAATTCTAGACAAAGCGTCAGCATTAGCATTTTGTTTGCCTTTCTTATAGCAAGTTTCATACTCGTACTCCTCTAGTTTTAAATGCCATCAAACTAATTTACTATTTGGATCTTTAAGATTAAATAACCAGATTAATGGTCTGTGATCTGTATATATCTTAAATTTCCTGCCATAAAGTTAAGGTCTAAAATATTTACAGGCCCACACAATTCCCAAAAGCTCTTTCTCAATAATAGAATATCTTTGTTCGGTTTCGTTGAGTGTACGTGATGCATCAGTTGTTAATACAAATTGCTTATTAAAGTCAGGATATTTCAAAATTGGGGCATTAATTAATAATTGTTTCAAATGATTAAATGAGTCGACAAATGCAGTTGAATGAACCACTTTTGTGCCTTTTTTGAGACAAATTGTTAAAGGTTTGGTTATTTTAGCAAAGTCTTTAATGAAGCGGCGGTAATATCCAGCTAGTCCAAAAAATGATTTAATTTTCTTTTGTGTTTTTGGAATCGGAAAATTCTTATCAGCTTCAACCTTGTCAGGGTTTGACTTTACGCAAAGGGTGAGGTTACTAATTCGAAAAGGTCCCAATGTTGATTTTTATGTATTACTGGTATTTTGACTAATACTAGGATTCTATTTTGGAAGAATCAGCATTCTGAAATTGGGAGTTCGTAATACGTGGAGATTTGTGCTAGGGGGATTGCAATGCCTTTTCTAATTTTAATTTTTTCAAATCGCTTCCTAGAACTGATGGGTTGATGATAGAGGGTGGGATTTTATGATCATTACATTGGTCAAGGATGGTGTGTCTTCGTAAGGCTCTCTTTATCACGATTATTCGTTTGAGGTTTTGAAACTAATTGTATGCCAGCACTGTCGTAATTGGCTTGGTGTCCCAGATTTATTATTTGTCGACGAAGTTCATTTGTGCTGCCTTTTATGTATTTTATTCTATTCTCTGTCTCCTTGAACGATGACCATATGGCTTTCTCGTATTCCTTAAAATGCATAGAGTTTTCGCTAATATCTCTTGTTTGAAAGCCCTTTTCCTAGTGTGTTGAGTCGATTTTTTTATCCTCTCTTCATTTTATGTTAAAAGTGTAAGTTTATTTTCTGTAGCCAAACCACAACACCACGCGAATCCTTCTCCGATGAAATCTAGTGCCCTTTTTCCTCTAAACTGGCTATACTCTGTTTTCTCTTCTTTTTAGTGTTTGTCCATTGATTTTATACTCCAACTTTGAATAAACTGAATTCTTGCGTAAAGGCTTCAGATAGTTGGTGTAAATGATGCTGAAATATAAATTCTTGGCTGCTTTCTTGGCATTGTGTTTTCAACAGTTTTTACTCTTAAAGCTGACGTCAAAACTTTCATTATATTATTTATTGTGTATGACAGCGGTTTCCAAAACGCCCCTGCGCTCACTTCCACGTGATATTCCAGTCCCTCATATTGGTATAACAGGGTCGTTCATCTGTACAACGCAATGNNCCCGCATTAACCGCNTCNAAGNGATTCGAGTTGGACTACTCNTCCCGGATCNGCGNCCCCAAAATGNTGNACGCTTTGNGNGGTCAATTGNCGATCAGTAGNNCCTAACCCNGTTANGNNCNTCTCGACANTANCNGGAGAGCACNNGTCNTAGGTGACTCCCNCTAGCCTTGGTGCTNCGGCAATGCAGGTNCTANNGTTTCATGNCTGACTNTNTNTNACNAGNGCCCATTNTCNNATNNCGTATNCGGTTATNCNACNACCACCTTACATCGCNNCATCCAACNATACAACGCGCCTNGCAGNCTTGTTATCCNCAGACNATGAANGNTCGTNCCACATTCTNCTCNCATATGNTTGGNTGNCTTACANGAGNCACANCGAAAGGCTNACATAGCTCAGCANATCAATANTTANCGNACNCGAGGAGCACTGTCTGTCTCTCNANNNNGATACATAACTCGCCACNTANCCTCNCTTAANAGNTCATGNTACATTCATTCCATTTGACTCTATGATCATTATCAAACGCGTGTTGGCATAATATTAGATTTGTGAAAGTCTCCAGTTCTTAAATAATTTTGGTGTTCTTTAATACGTTTTTTAAAGGTCTGGAGTTTCACCAATATAAAATTGATTGCATTCGCAAGGAATTTTATATATCACGTTTCTTGTAGATTCATTTTCATTGTAAGGTTTTGTTTTAGTTAAGTGTGATCTTAATGTGTTTTGAGTTCTAAATATTGTTCTGATGTTATATTTTTTAGCTATTCGTTTGATTTTGTCAGAAATACCTGGAATGTAAGGAATAAAAAGGTTAGTAAAAGGTAAAATTTGATTTTGATTTCCAGATTGTTTTGGATGTTCTAAATCCCTAAAACATTTATTAATAAATGTTTCAGGATAGTCATTTTCTTTTAGAACATTTTTAATGAATAATTTTTCTTTATTAAATTGTTCATTATTGCAAATAATTTTGGCTCTATCAAATAAACTTTTTACAATACCTTTTTTTACCATTATTGGATGATTGGATTTGTAGTTTAAATATCTATTTGTGTGGGTTGGTTTTCTGTATACTTTTGTTTGAAATTTATTTATGTCTTTTTTGATTAGAATGTCTAAGAATGGAAGTTCGTTATTTTGTTCAGTTTCTGTTGTAAATTTGATTGTGGGTTCTATTGAGTTTATGTGAGTTAGAAATTGTTGGAGATGATCATTACCAAATGGATATATTGTGAAAACATCATCAATATATCTCCACCAGATTGTTGGTTTATAATTAAAATTATTAATGTTATTTTCTTCGAAATGTTCCATAAAAATATTACTTAATATTTAACTAAAACAAAACCTTACAATGAAAATGAATCTACAAGAAACGTGATATATAAAATTCCTTGCGAATGCAATCAATTTTATATTGGTGAAACCTCCAGACCTTTAAAAAAACGTATTAAAGAACACCAAAATTATTTAAGAACTGGAGACTTTCACAAATCTAATATATGCCAACACGCGTTTGATAATGATCATAGAGTCAAATGGAATGAATGTAGTATCATAGACAAAGAAACTTTTTCAAAAAGACGTAAAATAAAAGAAAGTGCATACATTAGATTAAACCATGACTCCTGTGTTGCTACATCCTCTATTAATATTGACCAAACTTGGTTAAATATTCTAGAGGAGGAGATAACACTTGGTCATATCAAACGTAACTGAAATTTCTTGTAATTTTGTTTTCATTATAAAACCACCTTTCACTACAACAATAGATAACCTTTCCTATTGGAATGACAAAAGTCAAAATTTATGTCAATTTTTATTGACAAAACCCTTCTCAGAGTTCCATATTGAACATTATCAGGTTTAATATTTATTAAGTTGTTGTTTTCTGTGTTCTGCCGTTGTGTTCTTTCTTTTTTAGATTCTCTGAAGACGGTGGTAGATTTTCCACCGAAACGTCAGCGTTTTTAGGTAACAAGACCGAGCCTAAGTCAGTGGTCTTGTGTTGGGACGACTAGGTTAATGTTATTTTCAACTTAGTTGAAAATAGTGCGAAATTCCATTTTCCCAACAAACCTTTTTTTCTGTGAGACAGAAGACCCAATAAACAAAGAAAAAATGAGTAACTCGTCTCAACAAACATATAGAACATATCTCCAATATAGTAATCCTATTTAATCAGTAATGTAATATTTACAACTGTAAAAAAAACCTTTTTTAACGATTTTTCCTGTTACCTCGTGTTACAAAAGAGATAGAGAACTGCAGTTTTCATACCACGATAGATAATTGGATTCTTTATGGAATAGGTAAGAAAAAGCAATACCATTGCATTTGATTTTTTTCGAGCTATCTAGGATAAAAGCGTAAATTTTGGAAAAACGACCTCTACCGGAAAGGTAGAGACCGCTTTAAAGGATAGCAAAAGCTCTTTAAAATGCCAACATAAAGTCTCTACCATCAGTTGTTTTCGAGATATTTCATTTCTTTCAAAGCACACTTTGAACCATCCCCAAAAGTTAAATAGCAAAATAGTTCGAGAACAGGTAATTAAGTTTATCTACAACAGTTACATAATATCGTAATTTCGCACTATTTTCAGTGTCATAATGACCTTTATTACCGCACTATAAATACCACCGTTAATAATCGGTGAACAATTTGATTGTACATCTGGAGTTCTGTTGCCTCCACTATCTTACTTCTTGTTAATATTAATATTAAAACTTTCAGTTAGTTTTTTTTAAATTAAAAAACATGACATACAATTGCATGAAAACTCAATTATTATTAGGATAAATATTAATGGTAAACTCTTTGCAATTGGATAAATTAATGCCAGATGTTGACATGCCTAACAAGTTGCTGGAAATATTTTTATATTTTTTTATTTATTTTACTTTTTTTTCAATTAATCCTTAAAATAATAATCGGTGTAGATAAAATGTTGTACGTAACACGTAGGATATGTTATTAACGCACTGTGTGATTACACGACTTGGCCTGCGGCCTCGTCGTGCACATTTTCACATGCGTGCGTTAATAACATTCATATCCTACTTGTTACGTAAATAACTGTTATCGTATTTTTGCAATACCACTTAATTTATTTGGGTTATTTTTCATTTTAGTGGTATCGGAACGCCCCCTAGCGGTGGGTTTAGAAAGCTGAAAATTATTTCCAGAATTTTCTCGTGACCACATTTATATATAGGGTGTCCCGCGAGGTAAGGGACACAATTTCACAAAACATAAATTTGAGTCAAAAATGTCCTATAAACATGGGTCCGCAAATGCTTCCTTACCAAGATATGATTGTTTTAAATTTTATAGTGTTATTGTGCCAAAAAGTACAATGCTATAATAATAATTATCTCTAGTATATTAACAAGTATATTAAGCACATATAAAGAGTTTAGTGTATGTAGAAAAATCACATACCAGGGCTGAACTGCTTCGTGAAATTAATAATATCGCTGACGACCTAAAATAAAATAACCCCCGTGTTAGGAAAAATGGGAAAAGTATCAGCCACATCATTAAAAAGCCTAAACTATGCTTACAATGTGAAGGTGGACACTTTGAACAATAATTGTAAACAGGTTTTTTCGCAGTAGAAGTAATTTTTTGTTAAATAAAATTATTATTTCGCAATTATTGTAGTTTCCGGCACAATAAGACTATTAATTTTTAAAAAATCATATTATGGCAAGGAAGCATTTGCGGGCCCATGTTGGTAAAATTTTGTACCTTTCCTCGCGGGAGACCCTGTAAACAGGGTAATTCAAATTCGACCCTCACCATTGAGATCTCAGAAACCATAAGAGATACGAGAAAGTTTAAATTGGCGCAAAGTTGAGCAATTTAAAGCTCAACCAAATGCTGTTTTAAAAAATTCGAATTTCCCAGTACTTCCAAAGATATCCGAAATAAACTGAAAATTAGATTTTTTGTTTTTATTTATTTCTAACCTTATTTGAAGAGATACCCCAAAACTAAAAGCATCTTTTCATTGCCACTTTTTCCCAGCTATTCGATGATAGATTCAAATTTTCCACACGACGTTTCGTTTTTTGGCAGTCATCCTCAACTTTCTTTTTTCTTATGGGCACCATATTGGATTTTTAGCCTACCAAATTGCTACATAAATGACAATATAATTCAATAAAAACTAATCTTACTTTAGTTGGCCTTGAGTTAATGGGACGTTTTATGAAATGTCATTATTTGACAGGACTTGTCAAACACCACAACTCGCACGATTATTAGAGCGAGTCAAGTATAGTTAAAAATGTATCTAGAAAAGAAACTGCCGCACAAATGGTTATTATATTATACAAGCGTTTCTGAACTATTTCGGTTAATCAGAAGAAGAGATTTGTTAGCATTATCTCTAACTTAAACAGCTCATTTATGTTTCCAAGAGAAATATCATCATTTTATGAACTTTATTTTTTGCCAAATTTTATTTTTTTATAATGTTAAGTGCAAGTTTATAGTTATTTATACAGCAAGTGACTTAAATCATTTTTAGTTAAGTCACGTGTTTTATACAGTATTTTATTAAATTTTGACGTCTTATATTTAAAAAAAAAACTAAAATTACAGTTCCATTAAATTTGCACCGCGCCCCGTAGATGTAACATTGATGTTTGTTTGTTTACATTTGTAAGTTGTTCTGTGTTCAGAGTGATTTAAAAACTTTATAAACATCTAGTGAATAAAAAATTTTTTAAATCGTTGCTAAGTGTTGAATAATTGACTAATAATAGGACGTGTGGGACTGTTGGCTTACTGATTACAGTTGGCTTGCTCTCATATTATTAACTTAGTATCAAATTTGTGATAAAGCTTAAAATAATATTGCCTCGCTTTTTCTCATTGTGACTAAGTATGTTCAGGCCAATTGCGTGTGACAAGTACTACCAAGTAATGTTCATAAAACGTCTCATTAACTCAAAGCTAACTAAGGTAAAATTAGTTTTTATTGAATAATTTTGTTATTTATGAAGCAAATCAGAAGTCATTATATATCACTAAAATCAGAATAAAACTTACTATTTGGTAGAATAAATATCCAATATGGCGCCCATAAGAAAAAAGAAAGTTGATGACTGCCAAAAAACGAAACGTCGTGTGGCAAATCTATCATCGAATAGCTGGGAAAAAGTGGCAATGAAAAGATGCTTTTAGTTTTGGGATATCTCTTCAAATAAGCTTAGAAATAAATAAAAACAAAAAATCAAATATTCGGTTTTTTTCGGATATCTTCGGAAGTACTCGGAAAATCGAAATTTTTAAAACGGCATTTGGTTGAGCTTTACATTGCGCAACTTTGCCCCAATTTAAACTTTCTCGTATCTCCTATAGTTTCCGAGATCCCAATGGAGAGGGTCGAGTTTGAATTACCCTGTATATGTTTCCGAAAAACAGACGACTGCACGGCTTATTGGAACACCCTGTACAGGTGAATCAATAAATAGAGTTTATTATCTCATTTATTTTGAGAAATACAAAAAAAAATGAAATACATATGTTTTAGAGAATAATGATATTTATAGTTTAAAATTACTTTTGGATATACAGGGTGTCCCACGACGAAAGACATCGATTGATATTGGAAAAAGTATAAATAGGAGAGTTTTGAAAATTTGGCAGGATACTGATGTGGGCATGCCCATCCTATGCCTATCTCTAGCCGTTTTCGAAATATTTGATGTTTTTCCAAAAAAATGACAGTTACAACGCTCAACATATTTTTGTACTATGTTAAAACCGTATTTCATTTTGCAACGAAACTTTGGGTTATTGTAAATAAAGGATCGTTTTATTAAACTGAGGGTGCGTAATGACCCATTTGTATACAGGGTCGTCAAAAAAAAATCATAAACTTGCCACTAAAAAAAATGAAAAATCTCAAGTTTTTTAAATAGAAACCCACATTTTTTATGACGGAATCATTTTGAGCATTAAAAATTACTATGTTTCAATTTACTTGCCTATACCTAAATCCAACCCATTTTATTTGAGAATAAACATTTTTTTATTATGCTGCACGGTTGGGATTATGTGGTGTTCTAGTTGGTCATGCTTTTTACACACGGTGATATTGGAGACCTGCAGCGCATGTTAATAACACTAGTTATGAGTGTTTTGACAACTGCAAATATGCCGTCGCGGTTACGTTATTCAAACCAAGATTGCTTAAATTTGTTTATTATTTACGGCGAATTTTTAAAATTTTAAGAATACGGGATATGTGAAGATAAAAGCTATTAAAACAAAACCAATCTGTAAAGTAATGCATTTTTTTGAGGACCGAACCGGTCAACGATCGATGCCACGGCTAGACGATATTTTTTCTCCGTCATATCAGGGTGTCTGCGTCGCACTCATGCGTTTCTTAAAACCTGGAAAAATCGAGCAGTCGGAAAGTAGTAGTAAGCCGAATTGGTCGTTGCGCTCTCCGTTCTTTTCGCATTTTTGTTTGTCAGATTATACAGTCCACTAATAAAACTAAACCAAATTAACCAACGGGGTTTTATTTAAAAACTGGGTAGTTTTACCCAAGGGAAGAAGGATTCAACATTTTGGTACTTCGAGCCAGATGATTAGAAGTTCTAATCAATTTATCCAGACTTTGGATTAGCGGTGACTTTATTGGGAAGTAACACCGTTAGGGCAGAAGCGAAAAGACACAGGAAGGCGACTAGGTGCTACTACGATAAGGATTCAAGGCAGGGCCTCTATGGAAGCTGATAGAAGGAAGGAGAAAAAGTGTGCGTATTGAGGTAGAGTACAAGCCGTAGGGTAAGTACGATTAACAATTCATTTTGTGGGACATTATTAGGTTTACAAAGGTCATCAAGGTATTAAATGTAAAAGGTTTCACTTGAGTTGGGGTAATACGTTTAAGGTTGACTTATACAATACAAAAAAAGGGTACATTTGTTTATTAATTGTAGTTACAATGTCGGATTTAACTAGTTTAAAGCGTAAACGGGGCATTATTAAGGGAAATATTACAAGACAAAATACTTTTATCAATAGTTTTGATGATTCAAAGGTTAACGAACTTGCAGCGCGGCTATCAAGAGTCAATGAATATTGGGATGAATTTGAAAGTGTTCAGTATGCTATTGAGGAGTTGGAAAATGGTGAAGAACAAGATGAAGAAAGAAATGCTTTTACTAAACTATTTTTCGAAGTTGTTGGAAAACTAAATAGTTTAATGCCAATTAATAATGCAGCTACATCATCCTCCAGCACTCAATCAAGCAATGTAAGGGTAAAAACGGAAGTTAAGCTTCCGCCTATGGAAATTCCGTTGTTTAATGGTTCCTACAAGCAGTGGCTTGAATTTCATGATACATTCCATGCGGTTGTAGATAGTAATACAAATTTGTCGGATGTTGAAAAGTTTTATTATTTGAAAAGTGTACTGAAAGGTAACGCGGCCGATGTGATTCATTCTTTGGAGGTTTCGTCCACGAATTATCAGGAAGCCTGGAGTTTATTAAAGGAGCGGTATGAAAACAAAAAGATAATAGCTTTAAGCCCTCTAGATTCAATGTATAACTTTCCACCAATGGCGAGAGAATCAGCTCCGGAGCTTCGTAAATTCGTTGACGAAATCAAAAGAGATTTGAGGGCTTTGAAAACGCTAGGGTTAGGAGTGGATAGTTGGGATGTTTTGCTGATCTATATTTTTGAAAGAAAACTTGATCCATTGACTAGAAAAGAATGGCAAAAGCAGAATGCTACAGATTTTTCCGCGGACGATTTTCCAACAATAAATGTATTTTTAAAATTTCTGACAAATAAATGTTCAATTTTAGAAACTACCAATAAGGTTGTGCAAAACTCGGAAAATAAATTCGGAAAAATTAATGAGAGAGCACCAAGGTTAAAGGGACCCACATTAAATAGTTATGGCGCCTTTCAGAATTTTCGCTGCGTGGTTTGCAAATCGTCTGAGCATTATATTCAGAGATGTAAACAATTTCAAGACATGTCATTACAAGATAAAAGATTAGTTGTAAATAACAACACGCTGTGCTGGAACTGCCTGCGGACCGGGCATAGAGTACAAGATTGCACATTTTCAGGTTGCTCGTACTGCAAAGGTAAACATCATAGGCTATTGCATGTAGAAAGGCAGGAAAATTCAAGAGAAGTAGAGGCAAGTCAAGGAGGTAGGGAAAATGAGGACAATAACAATCGGAGTTTTAGCTTTAATGGGCATAGTAGAAATAGTGAAGGTATTCAAACAGTTAATAGTAAAGCAAAATATCAGGAAGTTCTACTGTCAACGGCTTTAGTTAAAATAAAGGATGCAGAGGGACATTTTCATGAAGGTAGGGCTTTGTTAGATTGTGGATCGCAATCATCGTTTATTACCAAGGAATTTAGGAACAAATTAGGGCTCACTATGAGAAGAACAAATATTTCTATTTTGGGTATAGGAACAGGGGCTACAAATATTTCACAGATGACAAAGGGTAGGATTTTTTCAAAGGTGTCAGAGTATAGTGCAGACATAGGACTTTTAGTGATCGACAAAATTTCCAATGACATTCCACTTACCAAGGTTCAATTAGTTAATATAGACTTACCCCAGGGATTTCAGTTGGCAGACACTAATTTCAATTGTCCTGGAAAAATAGACCTTCTATTAGGAGCTCCCGTATTTTGGGACATTTTAGGAACCAACAAATTTAAGTTACGTGAAAATGGTCTTATAATGCAGGAAACAAAGTTAGGATATATTGTAGCAGGGCCTATTAATTTTGATTTTGAAAATGGTGATTCTGTTAATTCGAGCTCATGTCATCTCGTTTTGAAACAAGCCGTGCAAGACCAACTGGAAAAATTTTGGGTTATGGAAGAAATAAGTAGGGATCAGCCAAGGTCAAAGGAGGAAGAAGAGTGTGAAAGCTTCTTCACGAAAACAACTGCTAGGCACACGGATGGAAAATTAGTGGTCAGGTTACCATTCCGTCAGAATGCAGTTGGATTAGGTAATTCAGTAGATAATGCGTTGAAAAGGTTTCATTCTGTAGAGAGGAGAATGGAAAGGGATACGGCGTATAAGGAATCGTATCATAAGTTTATTCAGGAATACATCGGGTTAGGGCATATGACAAAGCTTGAAGGAAATTTTGATATTGTAGGGCCGAACATATATTATTTACCCCATCATGCAGTTCTGAAGACAACGTCGCTCACCACCAAATTGAGGGTTGTGTTTGATGCTAGTTCGCGTTCCTCCAATGGAGTTTCGCTAAATAATAATTTATTGGTTGGGCCTAGGTTGCAAGATGACATTTTTGCTATACTTTTAAGGTTTCGAATGCACAAGGTGGTGATAACAGCAGACGTAGAAAAGATGTTCCGGCAGATTTGGGTGGCAGAGAAGGATAGGGATTTTCAGCGTATATTATGGCGTTTTGATAAGGACCAGCCTATAGAACATTACTGTTTAAATACAGTGACGTACGGAATGTCGTGTTCTAGTTATTTAGCGGTAAAGGGTCTTCAACAGGCGGCAGTGTTGCAGGAGGAGGTAGTCAAGGGAAGTCACGAGATAATATTGAAGGATTTCTACATGGACGACCTTTTGACTGGTGCGGAGGATGAAAGGAGGGCCAAGGAATTAAAGGTTGAAATTAGTCGCTTATTAAATGAGTTGGGATTTGTTTTAAGAAAATGGGGGTCGAATGTTCCAACAGTCATTGAAGGAGATAAGGAAGCTGAAGAGATTGAGCATTATATTTCTAGCGGTGACAGTTCAACTAAAACTTTGGGAATACTTTGGAATTCCCGGGCAGACGTTTTGCAATTCGGCTATAGTGGAGAAGCTGAAATGAATAGATGTATGAGTAAACGTCAAATTTTATCATTAGTGTGTCGAGTCTTCGACCCATTAGGACTTATCGCTCCTATTATAATCGGGTCAAAGATACTTCTTCAAGATCTTTGGAGGAAGAAACTAGGATGGGACGATGAGGTTCCGGAAGGTATAGCGGGTCAGTGGTATCGACTGGAGGAGGAACTACAGAAATTAAGTTCGTTGAAAATTCCTAGGTATGTGCTATGTGATAATCGAGAGGAGATTCAATTGCATGGATTTTGTGACGCATCCTTGAACGCTTATGGGGCGTGCGTTTACGTTAGGTCTTATGACCTAGAAGGAAATTGTAAAAGCAATTTGGTTTGTTCAAAATCAAGGGTGGCTCCCTTGAAAACGGTCAGCTTGCCCAGGTTGGAACTATGCGGAGCATTGTTGCTTTCAAAGCTAATTGAATCAGTGGTAAAATCTTTTCGAGTAGCTCCTTCAAGCATTCACTATTGGACTGACTCATCCATCGTATTGTGTTGGCTAGCAGGGGAACCTTCGCGATGGACTACCTTTGTTGCGAATAGGACAGCGGAGATCCAAACTCTGACGAAGGGCCATAACTGGCATCACGTGTTGTCTGAGGATAATCCTGCTGACCTCGTGTCGAGAGGTGTTGATTGCAACTCGTTACGCAACAGTTCGTTTTGGTGGACAGGACCTGATTGGTTGTCTGATTCTACAGACTTATGGCCCCAGGTTGACGAAACAAGTATGGATAATATACCGGAGCAAAGGGCGATTGTGGTTCAGGGATTCTTGGCAAATACTAATGCATTTTGCGAACTCTTATTCTCTCGGTTTTCCAGCTATAATAGGCTACTTAGAACAGTTGGTTACTGCCTGAGGTTTATCAAAAATTGTAGGATTGCTAGGGAAGAACGCACAATAGGTATTTTAACCGTCGATGAATTAAATTCAGCAGAGAAAATCAGTATGATATTAGTACAGAGTCAAGCGTTTCATGCAGAAGTTATTTCTTTAAGGAATGGAAAACCTATTTCGCAATCAAGCTGCATAATGTCATTAAATCCATTTTTGGACACTGAGGGGATTTTAAGGGTAGGTGGTAGGTTAGGCAACGCTGACATAGAATTTGATCAGAAATATCCAGTTATATTACCCAGGAGACATCGTATAACAAAATTGTTAATAATGCGTGAACATCAAAACCTTTTACATGCAGGTCCCCAGGCATTGCTAGCACAAGTCCGCTTAAGGTACTGGCCATTGGGAGGCAGACAAACAATAAGAAGTGTTTTACGAACATGTATAACTTGCTTTAGGGTTAAGCCTTTCACTTGTCAACAATTGATGGGTGACTTACCAAAATCCAGATTAAGACCAGCTAGACCATTTGCAAACTGCGGAATTGACTATGCTGGACCATTCAATGTTAAAGTTAGTAAGATTAGGGGTCACGTTGTAGTCAAGGCTTATTTGTGTGTATTTATATGCTTCGTGACGAAGGCAGTACATTTGGAATTGGTGTCGGATCTTACTACTCACAGTTTTTTAAACTGCTTTAGGCGATTTGTTGCTCGTAGAGGGTTGTGTAGCAATGTTTATTCTGACAACGCCACCAATTTCAAAGGTGCTGACAAGGAACTTCAAGATATGTACAATTTCTTAAAAAATAAGAAAACCCAAGACCGTTTCTCTGAATACTTTTCACAGTGTGGTATTAAATGGCATTTCATACCACCTCGCTCACCGCATTTTGGCGGGCTTTGGGAATCAGGGGTAAGAATGGTCAAATATCATTTAAAGAGGGTTGTAGGGGACCAGCATCTTACCTTTGAGGAACTATACACGGTAATAACTCAAGTGGAATCTTGTCTGAATTCACGCCCGATTACACCTTTGTCCGAGTCACCTGATGATCTTGAAATATTAACCCCTGGACATTTTTTGATCGGAACGTCCCTACGGTCTCTACCTCAAGAAGATCTTAATGATCAAAGGATTTCACGGCTTCAGCGGTATCACTTGTTAACGCAACTAATTCAGAGCTTCTGGAAGAGGTGGACTAAGGAATATCTTTCCCAACTCCAACAGAGAACCAAATGGCGTGGTGAAAAGGCGTCTGTTAAAGTGGGTGATATGGTGATAGTGAAGGACGAGAATTTGCCTCCATTGAAGTGGCAATTAGGTCGCGTTGTTGAGGTGCATCCAGGCCGTGATCATAGATGTAGAGTAGTTACTATTAGGACCAGCAGTGGTACTTATAAAAGAGGTATTTCAAGGTTATGTGTATTACCTTTAGATACCCTGTAGTTATAATTTTAGGATATTAATTATTATGTTTAAGTAGATTATAAGTTTTGAATTTTTGAAAGACGGAGCTTTCAAGGGGGGGTGGATGTAAAGTAATGCATTTTTTTGAGGACCGAACCGGTCAACGATCGATGCCACGGCTAGAAGATATTTTTTCTCCGTCATACCAGGGTGTCTGCGTCGCACTCATGCGTTTCTTAAAACCTGGAAAAATCGAGCAGTCGGAAAGTAGTAGTAAGCCGAATTGGTCGTTGCGCTCTCCGTTCTTTTCGCATTTTTGTTTGTCAGATTATACAGTCCACTAATAAAACTAAACCAAATTAACCAACGGGGTTTTATTTAAAAACTGGGTAGTTTTACCCAAGGGAAGAAGGATTCAACACAATCCTTAATAATACAAATGTAGAAATTGCAATTTCTAACCAACTTTTGTGTACAATGCCCTATTCCTATCTCTAGCCGTTTTCCAAATATTTCATGTTTTTCCAAAAAATTTATAGTTGCATTGCTCAACATATTTTTGTACTTATATTAATAATTAATTTAACAAATGTTCAAAATTTCGACCTTCAGCTTCGTGACACTTTGCGCACCTTAGGATCAGCTGCTCATGGGTTGCTGCTCTTATTGCGTTTGGGCTTAAACCACGAAACGCGTTTCTCACTCTTTCAATACAATTTTCCTTTGTTGTTAAAGGAAGATTGTAAACTTCATCTTTAATTGCCCCCCATACAAAATAATCTAAAACTGACATGTCTGGCGAGCGGGGTGGCCATTGAAACGGTCCGTTGTTAGCAATCCACCGGTCGTCAAACGTAGCTTGTAGAAAATTATTGACAATATGACCATTATGAGGAGGTGCGCCATCATGCTGATAAATTACCCGTCTTCTGTCGGCTAGAGGTAAATTATCCAAGTATTCCCTTTCTAAATCTTGAATTATAGCTAGATATCGATCACCTACAAAAAAAACATAGCATTAAATTAAGTTTCAGAACTTCACAATTGGTCGTTTAACATCGTCGATATACCGTTTAAATTTTCTTCATAAAAACGTATCATAACAATTTGGTCATTCCTCACAGCACAGTAAACATTAAAACTCCAGATTTCTTGAAAATTTCTCTCTCTAATTACGTGTGGATTTATGTCACACCAGTAGTGTGAATTATGTCTATTGAACATTCCATTTTTAGTGAATTTGGCCTCGTCGCTCCAAATAATATTATTCAAAAACAATTCATCTCCATAGTGACTAGTCAGCAAAAACTCACTAAAAACAACTCTCTTCGGAAAGTCAACCTCTTTTAAGTGTTGCACTAATTTAAATGAAAAAGGGTGAAATTTATGTTTCTTCAGGATCCTCTGAATTGCGCTTTTGAATATGCCTGATTCTACGGAAACTTGTCTTATTGACAAAGTTGGATTTGCAACAAAATAGCCCAAAATTGCAATTTCTACATTTGTATTATTAAGGATTGGTTTTGTTTTAATAGCTTTTAACTTTCACATATCCCGTATTACTCACAACTTTATCACATTCTCCGTAAATAAGAAACAGATTTAAGTAATCTTGGTTTGAATAACGTAACCGCGACGGCATATTTGCAGTTGTCAAAACACTCAAAACTAGTGTTATTAACATGCTTTGCAGGTCTCCAATATCACCGTGTGTCAAAAGCATGGCCAACTAGAGTACCAGCTAATCCCAACCATGCAGCCGAGCATGCAGCCTAATAAAAAAATGTTTATTCTCAAATAAAACGAAATGGGTTGGATTTAGGTATAGGCAAGTAAATTGAAACTTATAGTAATTTTTAATGCTCAAAATGATTCCGTCATAAAAAATGTGGGTTTCTATTTAACAAACTTGAGATTTTTCTTTTTTTTTAGTGGCAAGTTTATGATTTTTTTTTGACGACCCTGTATACAAATGGGTCATTACGCACCCTCAGTTTAATAAAACGATCCTTTATTTACAATAACCCAAAGTTTCATTGCAAAATGAAATACGGTTTTAACATAGTACAAAAATATGTTGAGCGTTGCAACTGTCATTTTTTTGGAAAAACATCAAATATTTCGAAAACGGCTAGAGATAGGCATAGGGCATTCTATACAAAAGTTGGTGAGAATTTTGTGAGGAATCCAAATATGTAATAATATATAGGGTGTTCTATTTAAAATAAGAAAGTTGTAATCGACTTCCGGTATAAACGGAAGTGCAACCATCTTGAAAATATTTTAGTTGGATTGGGCATGCCCACATCAGTATCCTGGCAAATTTTCAAAACTCTCCTATTTATACTTTTTCCAATATCAATCGATGTCTTTCGTCGTGGGACACCCTGTATGTTATGTTAAGATCTGTTTTGTTTCTGTAAAATGTCATATTTAGTTTTACTGTCTTTTGTAACACGTCATGTGTCAGGTAGGTTAGATTTGATTCCCGCTTTTATGAAAACGTGAGAACAATCAGGTTAGATGTTAATGAAGTAGTAGTCCAGCTTTTTCATTAATTTGATTACCATTAAATAATGTTCATGTAACAAGTGATTATTCTTGAAAGTCTCCAACCCATCTTACAAATAAACCAAAACAGGTTATGGGCCCAGGTCACGTTTGGTAAAGCAGAAAAAGTGTGTTTGTCCGTTTTTCTCCTGTGTGTGATCTGCACGTGGGTTGAGGTTATTGAACTTAAAAAGTCTTTCAAGAATCCTGGTTTTATCAAGCACGTTGTGGTGTGTCCAATAGCCAGTTAATCTAACATTAACCAAAAACCAAGATGGAGAAAACTGAACTAGCTAGCATTACAAAGTTCAATGGACAAAATTATATGCAGTGGAAGTTTCAAGTAACATGTGCACTTAAGGCAAAAGGTGTTTATGGAATTACAGATGGGACAGTGCTGAAGCCACCATGAGAACGAGTGGAGGAATTGCAAGCTTGGTAGAAAAAGGATGCCATTGCTATGTTTACCCTTACTGCTGCAATGGAACTAACTCAGATCAGTCTTGTAGAAACCTGTGAAAGTTCTCAGGAAATGTTGACCAAATTATACTCAATATACATGTTAAAGTCTGATACCAATAAAATGTTAGTGCATGAACGTTTTCACCAGTATAAAATGAAACCAAATGACACAGTGGCCCAACATATTGCTAAGGTAGAAAGTCTAGCGAAAATGATAAGAGAGACAGGTGAAACAGTTAGTGACATAGCCATAATGACAAAAATTCTTAATTCATTGCCATCTAAGTTCAGAAATATTCGCCAAGCCTGGTTATCACTAGATGAATCAAAACAAACCATTCCCAACTTAACTGCACGCTTATTAGATGAAGAAAACAGTTTGACATCAGTAGAAGAGACAGAATTCGCCATGGCAACATTGCATATTAAACCAGGTGGAAGTAGACAACAAAACTCAGTTCGTCTAGGTCAAGGACAAGCTGGAGATAATGACAAGAACCGAATAGTGTGCTATAATTGCAGAAAAAGAGGACATTTAGCCAGAAATTGTAGGAGTACTAGGAGTTTTCAAAGAAATCAGTCATCTAGTAGAGGTCATAGTTATAGAAATCCTCAAAATCACAATCCAGGACATGGAAGAGGTCATATGGATAGATAATGGATAGTGGTGCATCAGCACACATGACCTACAGAAGAGAATATTTTTCTTTTTTTTCAAGAGAATCAGTCAAGTGTAATGCTCGGTGATGGAAGTACCTTAAAAGTATTTGGAAAAGGAACTGTAAACATAAAAAACTTTTAAATGGCATGTGGCAAGATGGAACAATTAGTGACGTTCTTTATATACCAGATTTGAATAAGAATTTGTTATCTGAAGGAGTACTTACAGGAAAGAACATGCAAATCTTAAAAGATGGAGACAAAGCCTTAGTGTACCAAAACAACAAAGTTGTAGCAGTTGCTGTATGAGATACAAACAACATATACAAGATGCTTTTTCGAACTGTCATTCTCAATGTGAATTTAACATCCCATGAGTGTCTTAAAACATGGCATGAGAGACTAGGACATATAAACCTTAATTCAATTCGTGAAATTGTGAAGAAAAACTTAGTGGACGGTATAAACATTGCAAATATGGACAAGTTTGTGTGCGAAGGATGCTGTTATGATAATGGTACCGAATACACAGGAGCAGACTTCAAACAGTATTTGAGCCAAGAAGGTATTATTGCAGAAACGACAGCACCATATACCCCAGAACAAAACGAGTGAAACGTGACAATCGCACAATAGTGGAGAGTGCCCGGTCTATGCTGTACAGTGCAAATGCACCGAAATTTCTGTGGGCTGAAGCGGTGAACACAGCTGTATATATCCTGAACAGAACGCCAACCAGCCAGACACCAGATTCGACGCCGTTTGAAGTGTGGACAGGTAATAAACCAAGTTTAAATCATCTGAAAATATTTGGATGTGATGCTTTTGTTCATACACCTGATCAAAAACGAACCAAGTTAGATCCAAAAGCCAAGAAGTTGATTTTTGTTGGGTATGACAAAAATTCAACTAATTATAGACTGTTTGACCCAAACACGAACAAAATTACTGTTTCAAGAAATGTAATTTTTAATGAATGTAGTAGAAAATTCCCTGACAAGCAGCAATCAAGACTGACCTTTGATGTATCCAGCGAAGACGACGTAACAGAGATGATGCAAGCTCCCGAGGAATCAGTAGATGAGTCCAGAGAAAGTGATAAAGTAGAAGGTCATCCAGAAGTACTACCTGAAGAAATTTCCAATCTGCGACCACAAAGGCAACTGAGATTACCCAGACGACTTGATGATTATCAACTTAACCTGATTGAAATTGACGTTCCTGCGACCTTCGACGAAGCCTTACAAAGCCAATCTTCCAAGGAATGGAAAAAAGCGATTGAAGAAGAACTTACAGCCTTAAATGAAAATCATACTTGGGACATAGTCACAGTGCCTCCTGACAAGACACTGATAGGTTCAAAATGGGTTTTTAGAGCTAAAAGAGACCAAACTGGAATGATTTGTCGATACAAAGCTCGACTTTGTGCAAAAGGTTTCAACCAACAACAAGGAATTGACTACGAAGAAATCTTCTCACCGACTGTAAGGTATGATACTATAAGAGTTTTACTTTCTATTGCAGCCAGAGATGACTTACAAATAATGCAATTTGACGTAAAAACTGCTTTCTTACATGGTGACCTACAAAAAGAAATTTACATGGAAATTCCTGAAGGTGTGACAGTAAAAAATTAAGAAAACAGACCTTTAGCATGCAGGCTAAACAAGTCCTTGTATGGTTTAAAACAAGCACCTCGTTGTTGGAATCGAAAATTAAATTCTTGTCTAACTGACTGAGGTTTTAAACAGGGAGAAGCTGACAAGTGCGTTTACCATGCAATAATGGAAAATGAAAAAGTATTCCTAGTAATCTACGTGGACGATGGACTTGTTATTTGCAAAAATAAGCAGATAATCATTGGTATACTTAATCAGTTAAAGACAATGTTTCAAATAACTTTCAGTGAGCCATACTACTTTGTGGGACTTGAAATATTGAAAACCGACACTGGAATCTCAATATCTCAGATGAATTATATACACCAAATTATACAGCGGTTAAACATGAGCGATGCCAGTCCAGTTAGCATTCCCGAAGATCCAAATCAGAATCTCACAGTTAATTGCGGACCTGTTCTTGGAGAAAATGATGTGCCTTATCGGCAAGCAATAGGTTCTTTTTTTAGCTACTGTCAGTCGTCCAGACATTTCACATGTCACAAATAAACTTGCATTAGATGCTACAGGGCGTTCAATTTTTTTAGAATATATTTTGATTATTTCAATTTAAAAAATGTCAACATTTATAAATAAATAGAACAAGATAAATAGAACACCCTGTACATTATTCGTTTTTCTGATAGGTTTTTTTAATTTTTACCTTTGAGTTTTGTGTTCTTTACTAAACTAAGTTTATAACTAGCTTACGACAAACCAAATATGCAGGTATTGTCAAACGTTGGATTTTCAAAACATATTATGTCAAATTAATAAGTTTAAGTTTTGCTGTAAGTAACGTTCAAAATTAGAACAAGATTAAAAATGTTTATTCTTGTTCAATTGATATGTCAGACCATTTTCAGATTTTAGTTTACTTAACAGAAAACGGAGGTCAAAGTTAAAAACATAAATAAATCGACTATTAAAATTAGGTATATGACATACTTCATAAAAGTTGAAGCGTTTCGTAAAAGCTATCAGAAAAAAGAATAATACACAGATGAGTATTTAGTTATAAAATGTCGAAATTTCTTAAGTTGAATTAGTCAACATATGCAAAGTGTTGAAGATTTCATTTTTATTCAACTTTTTTTCCTGTACTGTGTTTGTAATTTTTTCTTAAAAATTCAAAATCTTTATTTGATTAAAAAACTTTTTTAATAATAATTAATAACTTATATAAATTCAGCAATTAAAATGTAGCCATAATGAGTAGATAATTAGTTGGATATAATTTAATAATTAGGTTCATTGCTCCTTCGAAAAAGTGAGATTCATTTAAAAAACAATATGTTTTTGTAAGTGAAAGCAAAACTCAACGAGTTTTGTTTTCACTTTCACTTTTGCTTTCACTTACACTTACTACTCCACTGCGTGCATATGGACTACTACTTTTCAATATGTTTTTGGTTAGTTATTTATTTTTCAGATACTTACATGTTTGAATTCGAGGTTGAACTTTGATGAAACAGCTTAAACTTTATTTTTAGTGTTAAAAAGAACAAAACCTAATTATTAAATCATATCAAACTAAATTATTTACTCATTATGCCAGCATATGAATTCCAAATGCATATTAAAAAATAAACAAATACCTAAGTACATTAGGTATACATTTTTGACGTGTGACACATCATTAATTTCGGTCTGTAGCTACCAAAAAAAACGAAATAAAAAGTTGAGGTCTGTATTTGAAAATTTGAAGTTGATGATAGTATCTAAAAAACGAAACATCGGAGCTGAAAATTAAAACTATTTTCTTAAGTAGCATAACAAAATGCCTTTAGAAGGTGCCATTGGTTTTCCAAAATAATCAATAATAAAGTGGAAAAAAAAATAAATAGAAATATTACTTTTTCGGTTTTTTCAGATATCTCCGGATGTAATGAAAATTTTTTCAGTTTTTTATTTAGCAGTAAAATGCGCAACTTTGTCTGTATTTAACTATAGCTCTATCACCTATAGTTTCTGAGATAGCAATGCTAATGCATCGAATTTGTAACACCCTATATACTTAAAAAATGGTAGACAAACAAAATTTGTAGTAATGATGCATCTGCAGGGTTTATTACATAAGTATAGTGGTAGATAAGTATAAAATTGCCATTGTAATCTTATCTGGGCCAGCAGGCATTATGTCCATCAAAAAATATACATTTACTTGATTTTACTCTCAATTTCTCACCTATTATTGGAATATTGTATTAAAAATATAATTATTACATAGCTGCATGCTGCAGGTTAATCTTTTTGACATAACAAGACAAAAACAAAAGCAAAGTGACAAGTTGGAATTTTTGTTGACACAACAGATGGAAGTGTGCTTGATTAGCCCAATTTGATTCCTCAAAGCAATATGCCACGTGACATGACAGTGAGTGCTTGGCGGCACAATATGCAATTAAAATGTATATATTATTTATTACATTGAACAGTAGAGACTAGAAATCTACCTGCACAGAATGGATGCATTACTTAAAATATCTAAAAATTCAACTTCATTAAGTATTGGATTGTTTTAAAAAACATTGTAGCTGCACAAAGATGTTTGCTTTACAATCAAAGTACTAGATAGGCAAATATTCTATCATGTAAGTGGATTCAGGGCTATTATTTGATCTCACTGTAAAGTACATACTGCCTAAATTCAATAAAAATTAAAAGACTAACTTTTCACAAAAATGCTCAAACCCCTATGTTTTTATTTTTAAGGGCTGGCTTGTGTTATGTGAATTGGAATTACACAGGGTAGCCGAAAAGGGTATTTAAAAGATGTATGTTCTTTTAAATGGCAACCCCTCTTTATTATTGTATAAATTGGATTCTAAAAAAAATGTTCCATGCAACTTGTACCACAATTGTCCTGCAAATATTGATATTTTGAAACCAATAATTTTCCAAGAAGTCAGATTATATCTGCAAAAATTATTGATAACATTTAAAAGTAGTTAATAAACAGTCTTGGTTATTGTCAAACAGTTGATAGAGTTCATATTAAACAGCTGATTTTAATTTTTTACTATTGTTTTAAGTAAAAGTTAACTTATAGTTTTGAAAAAGGAGTTTTTGACATTTATTTGAAAACAATTGAATATCAGTATGGAGTATGTTGCATGAAATATGTTAAGAATTGTTTGTAAAATCCAAAACCTCCTTTAAAAATTAAAACATAAGGTTCTAAGTGTTTTTTGCAAAAAGTTGCTTCCATTTTATCAAATTTATGCAGTGTACAAAGACACTGTAACATATTAACTCAAGGTTGAGCAATGCAGTTTACTAAAGTGTATAATGATGATTATTGTGTCAAACATAAAACAATAATGAAAACTGCAATGCTTTTCATTTGAATGTTAATTTAAGTAAAATCACTATACTGACCTTAAAACTTCTTTTTTTTAACCACTGTTCTAATGTAAGTAGTTGAACCCATTGCACACAATTTCACTCTTCAACTTGATTGATATGTTGCATCTTCTTAGTGGGTAATTTGTTCCTCGCTTAGGTCAATTTCTTCATAAAAGTTGTGTTTTTTTATCCACATGGAAAAGTAGTCAAGTATTTAGCATATACAGGATACAGATCTGTGAAATAGGCCCAATTTGTTACTTGAACCACCCTTAAAAAAAATCTAGAAAAATGTGTAGAAATGATGCATGAACATGGTTTATTAAGGTTAGGTATGAACTTGCTATCGCAATCTTACTTGGGCCAGCAGGCGTTGTATCCATTATTCCAGCAAGCCGGAGCCGAAGATGCCCGATTGGTCAGTGGCTGCGATTTATTTTTTTCTATTGGCAAATACATTCAAAAATTTGTATATTTCTAATTACTTACATGTTATAGTACTTATAATCATCTGAAACAATACACATTAAAGCAATACAATTATGTTTTATTAAGTTACCACCTTTAAACTCAATTTTTATTAAAAGTGCACATTCAACAGACTGATAAATAGTAAACAAATCTACGAATATTGTCACGAATAACATAAATTGCACTATGTTCCGTTACCTAGTCGGGCCCCGGTCTCCCCCAGCACAATGTTTGTGTCAGCAAGGTTAACGTAATGAGGTTAGCTGACAAGTATAAAAGGATGCACCGTAGCTCGTCTAAACCACCGAACTCTGGGGTCATCCCCAGAGGGAGGTTACGAGCGACAGTCCGAACTTTCTAGTGCCCGGACGGCTCGTTACACTGTTGCGGTGCCTTAAGTAAGTCCTTTGGGCGTGCCGGACATAGGGGCACCCAGCTCGTATCGAGCGGGTACCGCTTGGCGGCACTTCAGAAGGCCTTACGCCCATACCCCCACACCCACGCATCTACACACCCCCTCTTGGACGGTGTTCGATGCTAAGAGTAATACAGTGCCTAAATAAAGACGACATACTTAAGCTACGATCTTGTTTCTCTTCCTACGCCACCCCCCAAACGTGACATGGTGGAGGCGCCCCGTTCAATCCCCGTCTATTAATCTTCATATTGATAGACACACCCTCGCAAATTGAAGCCAATTAAGTCACAGGGAAAAGATGAAGGAATAACAGAAGAAAAAGAAGAAAGGCAAAGACCAGAAGAAAGAAGAGAGTCAAAGAGAGAGAAAGAAAGAGAAATCAGGAAGACGACTCAACAATGCCCACCCCCACAAGTTCAAGCACACCCCAGAAGAATCAAGCGAGTTTTGAAGGACCAGCCTGCAGGTCCGCAGTTGCTTGAACTGAGTAGGGCAATATCAAGAGCGGCCTGTAGGTTGCCCTAAACATTTTAGTGCATAGGAGCACATATTAGTTTTGTATTTTATTGGGTAAGATAAAACTAAATTTTTTGATGACTTGGTTTCGTAAAATAAGTGTATGTATAGTTAATGCAATAACAATATCTCGATTTCTAGACCAATGACGCCATTCCCGACCTAGGTACTTTGCTGAGGTAGCAAAATCGCGCAAGTATCAGGTGTTTTGTTTATAAATACATGTTATGTCTATTTATGTTATTGGAGTCGGGCTTGTTTTCTAATTAATTGTTGACTTTAGGGGCCACCTAATTACCTCGTTGCGTCTATCGACAAATTGACCTGATTAAAGAAGCGAGAAGAAGAGGAGCAAGCCTAGGAGAAACCAGCATCTTCGGATGGGTTCCGCACCGACGGTTCTACACCAGCGTGCACCCAGAGACCCTTAAATGACGGGCTGAAGAAGGTTCTCCAGATGGGCTTAGAAATCACGATGTATAGTAGTCCAAAGCAACGTGTGCTAAAAAGAGAGCACGCAATGGACCAAAGATGTCGAAGCTAAGCGATGGATTCCCGCTTAGACAATGTAGTGCCGAGAGAAGGTACTAGAAGATGGTGCCCGATGCAGGGGACAATTTACGCTTAAATTAGAAGGCAAGAAGATAGACGCAACAACAAGGTTGAAAGGTGACCCAATGAAAGGAATAATTGTTTTTTGATTATGCAAACATGGCAACGTCTAAAAATCGAGAAGTAGTTAAGATATTTGTTCAATAAAGTTTTTCCACCCCTTTTCTAGAAGATAAGTAACATGTGTTAGTTTTAAGAAGTTGGTTTGAATAAAGTACATCCCCACCTGCTTTATAAAGTAAGAATAGAGAATAAGTAAGTTGCTCTAGGAAACATAAGCTTTTAGTGTTCGGGGCGAACACTTGTTGGAAGGGGGAGATGTCACGAATAACATAAATTGCACTATGTTCCGTTACCTAGTCGGGCCCCGGTCTCCCCCAGTACAATGTTTGTGTCAGCAAGGTTAGCGTAATGAGGTCGCTGACTAGTATAAAGGATGCACCGTAGCTCGGCTAAATCACCGAACTCTGGGGTCATCCCCAGAGGGAGGTCACGAGCGACAGTCCGAACTTTCTAGTGCCCGGACGGCTCGTTACCCTGTTGCAGTGCCTTAAGTAAGTCCTTTGGGCGTGTCGGACATAGGGGCACCCTGCTCGTATCGAGCGGGTTCCGCTTGGCGACACCTCAGAAGGCCTTACGCACATACACCCACACACCCCCTCTTGGACGCTAAGAGTAATACAGTGCCTAATAAAGAAGTCATACTTGAGCTACGTTTGTTGTTTCTCTTCCTACGCTACCCCCTAAACGTGACATGATGGAGGAGCCTGGGTATAGACATAGACTTTTAGTGTTCGGGGCGAACACTTGTTGGAAGGGGGAGATGTCACGAATAACATAAATTGCACTATGTTCCGTTACCTAGTCGGGCCCCGGTCTCCCCCAGCACAATGTTTGTGTCAGCAAGGTTAACGTAATGAGGTTAGCTGACAAGTATAAAAGGATGCACCGTAGCTCGTCTAAACCACCGAACTCTGGGGTCATCCCCAGAGGGAGGTCACGAGCGACAGTCCGAACTTTCTAGTGCCCGGACGGCTCGTTACACTGTTGCGGTGCCTTAAGTAAGTCCTTTGGGCGTGCCGGACATAGGGGCACCCAGCTCGTATCGAGCGGGTACCGCTTGGCGGCACTTCAGAAGGCCTTACGCCCATACCCCCACACCCACGCATCTACACACCCCCTCTTGGACAGTGTTCACTGCCTAGCCTAATAAAGAAGACATACTTGAGCTACGATTGTTGTTTCTCTTCCTACGCTACCCCCTAAACGTGACAATATAAAATACTCGAATACTCCAAGAAAGAAAATGACAGCAAATACAACGTTGCCACATTTACTTATAGGCGCTTTCTGAAAAATTGTAGTAGGTACTTTGAAAATTGAACATAATGAATACGAATACTAAGCGTATATTTTGATGGTTTTTCTTGGTTTCTGGACAAACTGTCCCGCCTCCCACATTGTCTTTCTGGCCTTTAATAGTGACTATTAGTAGGTACATTTGGGTACCAATCACTTGTCCTTGCATGCCGTAGGGACTTTGAAAATTGAACATAATGAATACGAATACTCAGAGTATATTTTAATGGTTTTTCTTGGTTTCTGGACAAACTGTCCCGCCTCCCACATTGTCTTTCTGGCCTATAATAGTGACTATTAGTAGGTACATTTTGGTACCAATCACTTGTCCTTGCATGCCGTAGGGACTTTGAAAATTGAATATAATGAATACGAATACTAAGCATATATTCTTGGTTTTTCTTGGTTTCTGGACAAACTGTCCCGCCTCCCACATTGTTGTTCTGGCCTTTAATAGTGACTATTAGTAGGTACATTTTGGTACCAATCAGTTGTCCTTGCATGCCGTAGGGACTTTGAAAATTGAACATAATGAATACGAATACTAAGCGTATATTTTGATGGTTTTTCTTGGTTTCTGGACAAACTGTCCAGCCTCCCACATTGTCTTTCTGGCCTTTAATAGTGACTATTAGTAGGTACATTTTGGTACCAATCACTTGTCGTTGCATGCCGTAGGGACTTTGAAAATTGAATATAATGAATACGAATACTAAGCATATATTGTTGGTTTTTCTTGGTTTCTGGACAAACTGTCCCGCCTCCCACATTGTCTTTCTGGCCTTTAATAGTGACTATTAGTAGGTACATTTTGGTACCAATCACTTGTCCTTGCATGCCGTAGGGACTTTGAAAATTGAACATAATGAATACGAATACTCAGAGTATATTTTAATGGTTTTTCTTGGTTTCTGGACAAACTGTCCCGCCTCCCACATTGTCTTTCTGGCCTTTAATAGTGACTATTAGTAGGTACATTTTGGTACCAATCACTTGTCCTTGCATGCCGTAGGGACTTTGAAAATTGAATATAATGAATACGAATACTAAGCATATATTGTTGGTTTTTCTTGGTTTCTGGACAAACTGTCCCGCCTCCCACATTGTCTTTCTGGCCTTTAATAGTGACTATTAGTAGGTACATTTTGGTACCAATCACTTGTCCTTGCATGCCGTAGGGACTTTGAAAATTGTACATAATGAATACGAATACTAAACATATATTGTTGGTTTTTGGTTTTTGGGATAGAAACTTCCAGTTATTGTTACATTACCCATAGTAGAGCCATGTTTAAGAATAATTAGATTTTTTGCAAGTATAGCGTCTAATCGCAAAATGTATTTTGCAAATGTATGTGGTTTAACAAGTTCAAACTGAAAATTTCCACTCTGGCGCCATATAACAGACGTGTACGTGCCTAGAACAGGGAGCGGTAAATCGGGGGATAGATATCAAAACAGTTTTTTAGTGGCGTTTTGGGTAATTCCATGAAGGCAAGAATGCAGGTCTTCCTGTACGTGCCGATACAGAGGATGGCAATTTTGAATTATCTATTCTAGCGAAAGCAATTTAATCTAATAAAATCTGGCAACTTTTTTACAATGGTATGGTTATACAATGGGAATTGGTCAGAATTGTTCGTTTTGGCTCTTATCTTTGTTGCTTTTAAGGCTTTCTCGGTTTCGTTGGGTGTTGGGTGGCTTCATTTCTGTTTTGATCTTAGTGTTGGTAGTTTGTAGTGTTCTGAAAAAATGTAAGTAATTAAATAGGTACTCGTCTAGCGACAATAATATCTAGTGTTAATTAACTAAATTGCTGGCATATGGTTGAAAGAAACCGCTCGATTTCTTTCGAAGAAATTTCAGTTAAATTATTTTGAAGTGATATGTTTTAACTGTCCAGCGTTTAATTTAGTAAAATTAGACTAGTAGTGATCGACCGATACTGATATATAGGCTATAATCGGTATCGGCCCGAAATTTCATATCGGTCGATCACTAGACTAGACTACATTGTTGTTTTTTTAAATTACTCGCTTTGCAATTACTTTACCAAATTGTTTCAGGAGCCAAAACAATAATAAAATTGAGATACCAGAGACTCTGGCATCCATCCCCGAGGAGGACGAGGAGGAGGAGCTTCTCCAGTTACATGGTATGTAGAATTAACATGTACAACGACAAATTTATTGCACCACCAAAACTGAATAGTTATTTATACAGCAAGGCAGTTAAACCGGTTTAAGTCACGTGTTTTATACAATATTTTATTAAATTTCGACTTCTTATATTAAAAAAAAGTAAAATTACAGTTCTATTAAACTTGCACTGCGCCTCGTAGATGTAACATTGATGTTTGTTTGTTTACATCTCTAAATAGGCGAATGTCATTAAGAGTGATTTAAAATTTTTTTAAACATCTTGTAAATAATTTTTTTTTTAAATCGTTGCTTAGCGTTGAATAATTGACTAATAACAGGACGAAATTTAATAAATAAATTTATGTTGTATTGTTGTTCGTAAGAGCTAGCTTTAGAGAATTTAATGGGCAATCTAACATCGTTTTAACCACATTAAAAGTTACATGTTACAAAAAATGTTTGTTTGTATGTTGAAAAAGCTGGAAAATAGTTTATTTTTGTTGGCTTTGACTTTGGCGGCCATTTGCAGTAAAAAGCAACATAGTGCTCAGTCGACATTCTCAAAAAAGTAGTTTTTTATTTGGTTAGTTTTTCTTTTCAGTTTTTTAATAATATTCTATTATTTTTTTAATGAACCAAAACCTTATATTTCAGAAAATAAAACAAACATGTATTTAAATATTTTTTGACAATAGTAAATTAACGTTCGGAAAAATTTATTATTTTTTTTTTTGCAGATGCGATTTGTATGTTCAACTTCTGTACAAGCCCAACCCAGTGCCTACAGCCCCCCCAGTGCCCCGAACGTCCCCAGCGACCCGAACCTGGCCAGGTCCGTCCTATAACTGGCCAGCAGCCCCGGAAGGCCGGAGACAACAACAGTGGCTCGGCCCGGGGCCGGGGAGATTGGGGCCGTGGATGGGGCCGGGGCCGTGGACAGGACCGGGGCAGTGGACAGGGCCAGGGCCGGGGCCGTGGATGGGGCCGGCGCGGTGGAGGCCTTAACCTCAGAAGGAGTAAGCTTACATCAATAAAACATTTTCTTTTAATACTAACTATTTTCTTCTCTTTGCAGACCAATTAGCTGCCATTTTTTTACAACATGTGTTTGGAAAATAATAAAATTGATAAAAAAATACCATATTTTGTTTATTTACTACCAACTCGTTGCAGCCACCAGAACAGCAAAGATTTTGAAACTTATTTTTTGTACGAATGTTTAATAATATACTATACAGTGGGTCCGTAAATTCGCGCATAATAGTTATTTATGTATTAACCGCAAAAAGTATGACTTTTATGCTCTGAGAATGACGTTTGCTGCGCGACACAAAGTGGAGCGCAGCAATCATTCGAGCGCATTAAAGTCACATTGTGCGCGTAATACATACTGTTACGGTTTGGGCCTACTATACTCGAGTCAGGATGAAACCGATGCGCCGCAATATCTGGCCGGGCGCGTATTAAAGTAGGCCACAGTTAGGAAGCGCCGCCTAGAAGATTCTTTAATGGTCAAGACAACCCGCGAAGCGTTTTGCGGTCATTCTAGAACGTGGTTTGCGAATATACAAGAAGCGGCATCGTCGACGACAGGTAGTAGTTAAGAGTAGTGTAGTAGTGAATTTGGGAACGCGGTAAAGTTTAAATAGTGGAATAATTGTGGAATTGTAGTAGTGTTTTTAGTAGCTGTGTTAATTATTGTACGGAGTGTTTTGAAGTGTTAATAAATTTATTAATTGTTCAGTTAAACTGACTTTGTGTGAACCCACGGGAAAATCGTAACAATTGGTGTCAGAAGTGGGATCAGACTTTAGTGCGACGTGAATTGGAACTAAACTTCGGGTTAAAGACTTGTGTTCAGAACCGGACTAGAGATTTTCGGAACAGTGGTGTGTTAAATTTATTTTATGCCAGTAACAAGACGTCAAAGTGCAAACATGGAGGCCCAATTTGCAGCTATTATGGAAATGCTTAAACAAAATCGACAACAAGACAAGGAAGAACAAGAAAGGATTCGACAACAAGACAAGGAAGAACAAGAAAGAATTCGACAAGAACAAGAAAGGATTCGACAAGAACAAGAAAGGATTCGAAAACAAAACAAGGAAGAACAAGAAAGGATTCGACAACAACAAGAAAGAATGCGACAACAAGATATAGAAATGCGTCAAGAAGATAGAAGGCGGCAAGAAAAGCGTAACGTAGAAATATTGAACGCTCTAGCGGGGACCAAGACAGACATCTATGAGTATGTAACCCATAGTCTCAATAAAATTCAGAATGATGTTCGGGAGGACATTAATAGAATTCGGAATGATGTCGAGATAAAGCTACGCGACTTAGAGCTAAAAATTGACAGCAGAGGAGCCAGCTCTACAGTGATCACCGGAAACGGGCTAAACAAGATCAAGCCTCCCACATACGACGGTCAAACTTCATGGGCAATGTACCAACTCCAATTTGAGGCCGCTGCAAATGCAAATGGATGGAGTAACGAGGAAATGGCTGTAGCACTAATAGTGGCATTACGAGGACCTGCATTGGAGCTGTTACAGACTCTGCCTATCGCCCAACATAAGAAAGGACTGTATCGAACGCAATTAATGACAAGACAGCAGAAAACTGGTGAAAATCTAGAAGAGTTTGAGACCGAAATTCGTCGCCTTGTGCATCTGGCTTACCCAGCCGTCCCGGATGAAATCCAAGAAGAACTTGTGGCACAGTATTTTGTAGATGGGATTCGAGATCCGGAGGTAAAGAAATGGCTGAAGATGTTCAAAGGGAGCAACAACAGCGAATTACTGGTTCGAGCGCTGGAAATTGAAGCTGCGTGCAATGACTTAAAGCCAGAGACTATTCAAGAGGAAAGAGTACCGCCAGCCGATGATGTTACTACATTAATAGATGAAACTAAATCAATGTTCGGCCAATTAATGCAACAAATGGCAGCATTAGGAAATGGTCAGTCCACACAGTTAGAACGGTCACGTCCGATCACTAGAGTGGAATGTTATCGATGTGGACGCAAAGGACACTATAGAAGGAATTGCAGACAGCGGTCTTGTTCTCCAAACCCACAGTGTCGACGAAATCAGGACATCAGAACAAATCACCGGAACTCCTCTGCTAAAAGAAACATTACATGTTATATTTGTGGACGTAAAGGACATTACCAATGGAATTGCAGACAGCAGTCTCGTTTACCGACCCCGCAGAACTGGCGTAACCAGGAGCAGGAAATGAAGAATCCAGAAAGACATTTACCGCGATATGTAGAGGATCGTCAAGCTTTGGATAGTGATTTAAGGTACCGGAAAGGACAAATTCATAATGGTTGGAGGATTGGTCAAATCGCGATGGTGACAGATAAAGAGGCTACAAAAAGAATGAAGAGCAGCGTTTCTAAGGAAGACATATTGAAAGGACAGCGCTCAGACTCTGATTTGAAAGTAATCAGAAGATGGTTGGAGAAGGATTTGAAACCGGATTGGCAACAGATTTCCAGATATGGACCAACAGTAAGGGGTTACTGGTTGCAGTGGAATTCGCTTCGACTGCGAGATGACTTAATTACTCGCAAATGGGAAAGTCCAGACGGAAAACGCTTTGTTTACCAAACGATAGTGCCCAATTCCTGCAAAGAGAATGTGCTGCGAGAACTACATGACAGTTGCGGAGGAGGACACTTTGGAGTAAACCAGACTTTGGCTAGAATAAGAGATCGGTTTTACTGGATTAACTTCAGAAAGGACGTTGAGGAATGGTGTAAACGGTGTGACCAGTGTTCGTTACAGAAGGGATCCATCACAATTCGGGAACTTGAGAGAGAGAAGATGAA
Organism: Ips nitidus; assembly: GCA_018691245.2. Lineage (NCBI taxonomy): Eukaryota > Metazoa > Arthropoda > Insecta > Coleoptera > Curculionidae > Ips > Ips nitidus. Next base: position 250,183 of record CM042803.1, on the reverse strand, counting down.
ACCAAACAACGACCGTATGAAGATGACACTGGACCACAGACCAACTGGTGGCAATTATAAGGAAGGTGATGCTGTGTGGATGTTTCAACCCAGGAGGAGCAAAGGATTAAGTCAAAGATGGCAACGACACTGGGAGGGACCTTACAATGTGGTAAAGAGGTTAAACGACGTCGTGTACAGAGTCCAACGCAGCCCCAAAGGCAAGATGAAAATTGTCCATCTGGACAGACTCAAGAAATACCAGGGATTAGATGAAGCGGATCGGGACGATCAGCTTTAAGAGGGGGGCAGTGTTACGGTTTGGGCCTACTATACTCGAGTCAGGATGAAACCGATGCGCCGCAATATCTGGCCGGGCGCGTATTAAAGTAGGCCACAGTTAGGAAGCGCCGCCTAGAAGATTCTTTAATGGTCAAGACAACCCGCGAAGCGTTTCGCGGTCATTCTAGAACGTGGTTTGCGAATATAAAAGAAGCGGCATCGTCGACGACAGGTAGTAGTTAAGAGTAGTGTAGTAGTGAATTTGGGAACGCGGTAAAGTTTAAATAGTGGAATAATTGTGGAATTGTAGTAGTGTTTTTAGTAGCTGTGTTAATTATTGTACGGAGTGTTTTGAAGTGTTAATAAATTTATTAATTGTTCAGTTAAACTGACTTTGTGTGAACCCACGGGAAAATCGTAACAATACAATATTTTTTCTACAAACCGCTAAATATCTAATACAACTCACCTTACTGCATAGGTACTCAAAAACGAGATCAAAACTATACACAATTGAATACTGACATCAAACTGGTGACACTGACATTTCCAATAATGGCATGCATTGTGGCCGTTGCTCTAGACAGCAAGCGAAAAAAATTTTATCGCTCGCTACCCTTGGCAACACGATAAAGTAAACTCCTCAGTAAAGGGTACCTTCTGAGAGAGAGTTTCTGATTTTTAATAGAATTTATGCGTGACTACGAACACAGGGTTTATTAGTTACAACGGCTATAGTGCAGTTACACCAAAAAAAAGTAGGTATTCTAAGACAATTACAAAAATTATCTGGCTAATTCTGAGCTCTTCTGGTATTAACCCCGATAAAACTATATTTTTTGTACGACTGTCTAAAACGATCTCGGTGAAAAATAAAATAAAATCCTGTATGCAGACAGATTTTTTATTGATCCTACTTTTGTAATAAATAACAATAGTTTTATAATAATATTATATGTTTATTTGCTGGTTAACTACGTAAACCTAATATGAAAGGAAAAGAGAAAACATTCGTTACAGATAATATGACATTCTTTACAAAAAATCTTTATAATTATAAAAATTTTTATAATATTATCTGATAGTACTTTTCAATTAAAATAAAATTTTACATTCAATTATTGTTACATTTTCCAGAAATCAAAGAATCAAAATTAGTTTCTGGTATTCTAACTATGACTAGGTACGTTGATAATATAGCTATGTAACTCGTTAAAAAAAGTTTATGACAAACAGAATTGGCGTATTATTGCTTTTCAAAAATATTTACAAAAACATATAACATAGGTTTAAGATAAAACTATATAAATAGTAACAAAACATTGAAAAATCACTTCGAAATCGGGTACAACAAATTCAGCATTAATCTTCCTTGCAATTTGAGAATGACGGTTTTCGGTTTTCTCCGGAATGCCACATAAAATCTCCTTTTTCTATTATTTCCTAGTGCACTTGTACTTTTCTAGTGTTATTTCTTTCGGATATATAGAAGTTTCATTTCAAACCATAAGACTGCAGCTGTTGGGCTTTTTCTTCTGATCGTATAAACGATTGTTACCAAAGCAAAACGTGTCCACCATATCATCAGAAACCTAAACATTTTATAAAATATAATGAATGTTATATTTTTGTAAACCCTTACCTTCTTCTGAAATACTTTATTGCGACAAGGTAGACGGACTCTTGCAATATACTCTCACGTTTCCTATAGAATAAAAAGATTTCAATGAGAATGAAATTTGTAGTCTTCATATTGTAGATACTATCATACTGATCAAAAACAAAAAAATATATCGAAAAGTAGTAGTAGTAGTCCATATGCACGCAGTGGAGTAGTGAGTGTAAGTGAAAGCAAAACTCAGAGTCGATCTCCACAAATATATATTAATAATAAGTTGTTATCTGCCTAACATGTTTCGGGTGTATTCAGACACCCATCTTCAGAGGCTTAACTAGATCACTAGTCTGCTGTCTGTCATTCTACAAAGGGGGACAGCTGAACTCAGATGTACTAAGGTGGTTCTTTAATTCTACACGGGGGAAAAAACCTTGATCAAAAAACCCAGTTCTGGTTCTGAGGTGACAGGTTGCTTGGTTTTTTATTCTCGAAGGGGAAAAAAACTTAATCAAAACCCAAGGAAGTTGAATGATGTAAAAGCTGCATGATTATCTGAAGGAGGCCAAATAGACACGAAAGGGACGTCACACAACAAAAACAGCGGTGGACATTCACAAGTTGGACATTGAACAGATTAAAACGGTGCGGCCGGACATGGAGTGGCCAAAAATTTTGGCCACTCCATGTCCGCACCCAAGCCATGAAGCCCCGCACGGTCACACTTCCACAGTGACAAAAAAGAGAAAGTCGCCCTTATTTTTGAATAGTCACTATTATAGGCCAGAACGACAATGTGGGAGGCGGGACACTTTGTCCAGAAACCAAGAAAAACCATTAAAATATACGCTTAGTATTCGTATTCATTATGTTCAATTTTCAAAGTCCCTACGGCATGCAAGGGCAAGTGATTGGTACCCAAATGTACCTACTAATATACACTATTATAGGACAGAAAGACAATGTGGGAGGCGGGACAGTTTGTCCAGAAACCACGAAAAACCAACAATATATGCTTAGTATTCGTATTCATTATGTTCAATTTTCAAAGTCCCTACGGCATGCAAGGACAAGTGATTGGTACTAAAATGTACCTACTAATCGTCACTATTAAAGGCCAGAAAGACAATGTGGGAGGCGGGACAGTTTGTCCAGAAACCAAGAAAAACCAACAAAATATACGCTTAGTATTCGTATTCATTATATTCAATTTTCAAAGTCCCTACGGCATGCAAGGACAAGTGGTTGGTACACAAATGTACCTACTAATAGTCACTATTAAAGGCCAGAAAGACAATGTGGGAGGCGGGACAGTTTTGTCCAGAAACCACGAAAAACCAACAATACATGCTTAGTATTCGTATTCATTATGTTCAATTTTCAAAGTCCCTACGGCATGCAAGGACAAGTGATTGGTACCAAAATGTACCTACTAATCGTCACTATTAAAGGCCAGAAAGACAATGTGGGAGGCGGGACAGTTTGTCCAGAAACCAAGAAAAACCAACAAAATATACGCTTAGTATTCGTATTCATTATGTTCAATTTTCAAAGTCCCTACGGCATGCAAGGACAAGTGGTTGGTACCCAAATGTACCTACTAATAGTCACTATTAAAGGCCAGAAAGACACTGTGGGAGGCGGGACAGTTTGTCCAGAAACCACGAAAAACCGACAATATATGCTTAGTATTTGTATTCATTAGGTTCAATTTTCAAAGTCCCTACGGCATGCAAGGACAAGTGGTTGGTACCAAAATGTACCTACTAATAGTCACTATTATCGGCCAGAAAGACAATGTGGGAGGCGGGACAGTTTGTCCAGAAACCAAGAAAAACCAACAAAATATACGCTTAGTATTCGTATTAATTATATTCAATTTTCAAAGTCCCTACGGCATGCAAGGACAAGTGGTTGGTACCCAAATGTACCTACTAATAGTCACTATTAAAGGCCAGAAAGACACTGTGGGAGGCGGGACAGTTTGTCCAGAAACCACGAAAAACCAACAATATATGCTTAGTATTTGTATTCATTATGTTCAATTTTCAAAGTCCCTACGGCATGCAAGGACAAGTGGTTGGTACCAAAATGTACCTACTAATAGTCACTATTATCGGCCAGAAAGACAATGTGGGAGGCGGGACAGTTTGTCCAGAAACCAAGAAAAACCAACAAAATATACGCTTAGTATTCGTATTCATTATGTTCAATTTTCAAAGTCCCTACGGCATGCAAGGACAAGTGGTTGGTACCCAAATGTACCTACTAATAGTCACTATTAAAGGCCAGAAAGACACTGTGGGAGGCGGGACAGTTTGTCCAGAAACCACGAAAAACCAACAATATATGCTTAGTATTTGTATTCATTATGTTCAATTTTCAAAGTCCCTACGGCATGCAAGGACAAGTGGTTGGTACCAAAATGTACCTACTAATAGTCACTATTATCGGCCAGAAAGACAATGTGGGAGGCGGGACAGTTTGTCCAGAAACCAAGAAAAACCAACAAAATATACGCTTAGTATTCGTATTCATTATGTTCAATTTTCAAAGTCCCTACGGCATGCAAGGACAAGTGGTTGGTACCCAAATGTACCTACTAATAGTCACTATTAAAGGCCAGAAAGACACTGTGGGAGGCGGGACAGTTTGTCCAGAAACCACGAAAAACCAACAATATATGCTTAGTATTTGTATTCATTAGGTTCAATTTTCAAAGTCCCTACGGCATGCAAGGACAAGTGGTTGGTACCAAAATGTACCTACTAATAGTCACTATTATCGGCCAGAAAGACAATGTGGGAGGCGGGACAGTTTGTCCAGAAACCACGAAAAACCAACAATATATGCTTAGTATTCGTATTCATTATGTTCAATTTTCAAAGTCCCTACGGCATGCAAGGACAAGTGATTGGTACCAAAATGTACCTACTAATAGTCACTATTATCGGCCAGAAAGACAATGTGGGAGGCGGGACAGTTTGTCCAGAAACCAAGAAAAACCAACAAAATATACGCTTAGTATTCGTATTCATTATGTTCAATTTTCAAAGTCCCTACGGCATGCAAGGACAAGTGGTTGGTACCCAAATGTACCTACTAATAGTCACTATTAAAGGCCAGAAAGACAATGTGGGAGGCGGGACAGTTTGTCCAGAAACCACGAAAAACCAACAATATATGCTTAGTATTCGTATTCATTATGTTCAATTTTCAAAGTCCCTACGGCATGCAAGGACAAGTGGTTGGTACCCAAATGTACCTACTAATAGTCACTATTAAAGGCCAGAAAGACACTGTGGGAGGCGGGACAGTTTGTCCAGAAACCAAGAAAAACCAACAATATATGCTTAGTATTCGTATTCATTATGTTCAATTTTCAAAGTACCTACTACAATTTTTCAGAAAGCGCCTATAAGTAAATGTGGCAACGTTGTATTTGCTGTCATTTTCTTTCTTGGAGTATTCGAGTATTTTATATTCGTAGATTTGTTTACTATTTATCAGTCTGTTGAATGTGCCCTTTTAATAAAAATTGAGTTTAAAGGTGGTAACTTAATAAAACATAATTGTATTGCTTTAATGTGTATTGTTTCAGATGATTATAAGTACTATAACATGTAAGTAATTAGAAATATACAAATTTTTGAATGTATTTGCCAATAGAAAAAAATAAATCGCCGCCACTGACCAATCGGGCATCTTCGGCTCCGGCTTGCTGCCTTCACACCAGTTGGGCTAGCAGGCGTTGTGTGCATTATGACCATTGAAAAATATACATTTACTTGAATTTAGTGTATAATCTTCACCAATTATTAGACTAATAAAAATAGTTTATTTTTCTAGAGTGACATTTGTAACATAAATAATACCTAAGTGTCATCTCAGGAAAATAACTCATTTTAATTGGTAAGACTTATGTGCTGTCTTGCGTTATTATTTATGTTATAAGAGTTGAACTATACTATAATCATCCTTTACTGTTATGATACTGAACTAGACTAAAAAGTTAGAAACTTAGTTTTAATATGTTATATGTACCTGAATAATGTGCAAGTTAGAAAGGCCAAGCTATTAGCAAAACAATGCCATAATAATATATTTATATCTCTTTAAGAAAAACATTTTTTATTGTTTTTGAAACATTTTACAGTGCTCATTTCATAAATTTGTGAATCCAACCTGATACACAATGACGAAGGCAACATAATTATTAATATTAAGAGTCAAGTTTGAGATAGGGTAGGGTGGGGCAGGTACGGACACGGGGCACTTCCGGACAATTCAAATTGCCCGCCTTAAAATGGGCGGGTCCTACCAACACCGCCGCATTAATAGTCCTATTTAAGATGCGAGTGCATGGCAGTGTTGCTAGACGTACGATAATTATCGTTTTTGTACGATAATTCATTCCAATGTACGATGTACGATAATCTCGCATATATAAAAATATTTGCATTTTATAGTCAATATTCACGAAAGAATTAATATATTAATACTATTTTGAAAACGTAGTCACATTTTTTAAAAGCGGAATGCAATAGAAATGTTTGTTGAGTTGCGTGTTTGAAATGTCAATGTCATATAGCACTCACTTCTAGTAGAACTCTACATTGCCGGCATTGTCAACCGCTGTGTAAATCACCGACAGCCAACAGCCCGACTTTTGTCTAAAACTTCCCGCGATATGGATATGTTTGTGATTATATTTTTGGCCCTGCTCATTTGTTATTCACAGCGATTATTTGTGTGAGTTCTTGTAATGTGAATTTGTTTTTGTTATAGTGTGGCTATTTGCATACGTAAAATTGATATAGGCTTTAAATTCAAGTTAAGTGGTTCGATTTAAACTTTAGGTGGTAAAGGTACATTGAAATATTATTTGATATTAAATATTGAAACAGTGTGTCTATAGTTAGACATGTCAGATTCTGAATCAGAGTCTGAAGGACGGTGTTCAACACCAGAATATAAGAAGTAGAAACGCTGCTAGAGCTCGAAAAGTGTTGCCAGGCGAAAGCAAAAGTATCGAGTAGAATGGGAACAGGACTCGAGATTTAAAGGTTGGCTCGTCAAGTGTATTGGTAAACAAACAAAACAGCGTAACAGCGCTGGATACATGCATTTATAGGATCCTGGCAAACCATATCCCAGAGCTGCGAGAGGATGACACTGAGGACACAAACCCGCGATGTATCAGACTCTCGACTAAATACAAAAAAGAGGGCGCTTGGTTGGAGAGGCACCGAAACATCTACAAAATGATCAGAAAACTAGCTGAAATTGCCTCCAGCGGGAAAAACCTGAAAATAAAAATACACGGACCAAAATCAGTAATGGACAAGATACTTACCAAACAAGGACGCACCACATCGTTGAGGAAACCACAGTGGGAAACTGTTGGGCAACCCACCGTTACTCAACGTCACCCATCACGCAGACACCCAAAACTGGCGAAAACTTACCCGCAAATAAAGCCGTTTTTGAAAGATGGAAAGCCGTCCGAATGAAAAACAATCAGAGTTTGCACAAATGTCAGTTATGAGGAAAATAACGAAGGAAAACAAGAAAAAACCATCTACTTGCTGAATATTAAAAGCCCATCGGAAGACGAAGATAATTCGATAAACCTAGAGAAATGGACGAAGATATACGAAGGCATACAGCAACTCATCAAAACGGAAGCACAAACAGGAAGTGAAAATATCGTTCTTTGCAACACATCTAACACAGATGTAGTTAAAATACGTAGACTAACAGAAAAAATCCTCCAGAACATAAGTACAACGGTGACGGTGTACGGAAAAAACACAAAACAAAGGAAATCTGTAGCAAACGAACCAGTAATCCCAAGAACAGCAGAAACAGACAACCAGGACACAGCCACCACAGCCGACTCAACAAAAAACCCCTTTAATTGGACAACTGTAAACCGCAAGAAAACTAACACTCTTATAATCAAAGGAGTCAACGCAGAAAACTACGCAGGAGTCTTGCAAAACCTCAAAAAAAAAGTTAATTTCACCAGCATGGGAGTAAAGGTAAACAACATTAGCCACGACGAAAAAAATGAAATACATATAAAGTTTTACTCCGACAAGAAAAACGAAGAAAAGTTTTTAACTGAAATTAAAAATAACACCGAACCATACATGGAAGCAACGGTTAAAAAAGCCTCTAGAACGGTATTTATTAAGAACCTAAACTCTACAACGACCAGAGTAGAAGTAATAGAAGCCATAACAGAGACATTAACGGTCGACGAAGCGGATATCCAGGAAGTAGAAATGGCAAAAAAACCAAACAAATACAATAAACTATACGCATTCGTCAAGCTGTCCATTGATAAAGCTAACATTCTTATAGAAAAACGGAAAATACGTTGCGGCTGGCAGCTATGCAGAGTAGAGGAAGTCAATAGACCAACAATTTGCTATAATTGCTATAAATACGGACATGTTGCCAAAGTCTGTAAACAAGAATCCAGAGTTAAAGCATGCCTAAGATGCGCCTCAACGGACCAGGACGTCAAAGAATGTAAGGGCGAGCCGCAAGTGCATCAACTGCACTCAAAAAAATTACCACGTCACGTTTAGCTTTACGTGCCCGCTCTACAAAAAGGCAATCATGGAACTGAGGCAAAATCGACGAGTAGTATAAACTTATAACGGAACAACACACAACGAACACACAAACAAAAACGAGCTACAGCAAAAATATAAACACTGACAGGAACATAGACGACGACGACGACGAAAGTGACAATAACGGACTAAAAACAATAAAGGTACTCCAGCTAAATTTAAACAGAGCAAGAGCCGCACACGACCTGCTAGAAAAGAGCATCAACGAAGACGACCTACAAATTGTTATAGGTAATAAAACATCTATCAAAATGGCTCCCAACAACCAAAAATCAGAACTGAAAATAATCCAAATCAACCTAAACCGCTGCAAAGCTGCACATGATCTTTTACAAGCCAAACTTACAACAGAAGAAATTGACATTGTGATTGGACAGGAGCGATAACAACCGAGACTGCTTTATAAAAATCGACAGAAAACTTAAAATCCTTAATATACTGTTGGGTTATTAAGCTTTGGCAACAGTGTAATGTCAAATGCCAAAAAACGCAAGGTGTCATGTGTCAAAAAATTTAGGGTTAAGTTAGGTATGTTAAAATATAGGGTTTTTGGTTTTGTTTAAAGAAAACATTGAAAAACGTTGGTGGAGACGGGAGAGCAATAAAATCCAATCGGATGCCATCATCTTCATTTTGATATGTTTTATTTTATTGGTAAATTAACAAACCTGGTTGGAGAACAATTACATTCCTAAGCAGATCAATTGCGGGATAAAAAGGCCCCATCATATGGTCCTTCGAGCCGGATTCAAACACAATTGGATTGGAGTTTTCAAGTAAAACTTATGGTTTTTGGATTAATCATTAGTCGAGGATAGTGTATAGAACGTAGAAGTAGCAGTTTTAGTACACATTTGCTGTATATTATTGGAATTACTGGCAAAACTCGGCTCAAACTGTACAATCCCAAACTTGGTTGGGAAATTTGGATCTTGGAAGTGGTACTTTCTTTGGAAAAGAATCCTGGAGCATTCTCATTTGGGAGGGTGTCTAAATTACATGTCATGTAACCATTGGAACACTCAAAGAAACTGATGGTTCCTCAATTGATTGGTTGAAGTGGTGAACATAACTGAGCCTACTGTGGACTGGTGGTTTAGTATTAATTAGATATTATTGTTTAAGCTTATCTAGTAAGGGTTTATTTCTAATTTGTATTTTCTTTTGGGTTTGGTTTAAATAGGCAAGGTAGTAAAATGGCAGAAGACGAAACTAAGTTAAAGAGGCAACGTGCTGTACTTAAAAGTAAATTAACCTCTGCCAAAACATACATAACTGGAGTTATTGCTCAAAAAGTGGATGGTAAACTTGTGGACAAAGATATTTATTATGAAGTTGAAGCAAGGTATGATCGTTTGGTTAGTTTGTTGGAACAGTTTCAACAAATCCAAGGTAAGCTTGAAGATATTTTACCTCTTGAAAACTTGGCCTTGGAGGATTCTGAGTGGCTAGCATTTGAAAACTCTTATTACAGTGTGGTTGCATCATATAAAGGTGTTTTAGTTGATTTAAATCCTCAACCTGTTATTAATAATCAGGCAGATGGTAGCTGCTCAGAAAGAGGTAGTGTAAGTGTAAGAAATAAAGTTGCTGTTAAGGACCTAACCTTTATCGGTAGTGTTCCGCGAATTAATTTTGGAACGCATCCCAGTGTCGAGAGCGGAACGCGCAGACTAGACGTAACCTAACAAAATTTCAATAACAATGATTTGCATTCTGACCTTGAGTGAACTCTCACATGGTTAATTTTAACTGGTCTTTTTTACCCAAAAAAACGGGCTTTGTAGTTTGTAAAATAAATAGGTGTTAGTAAAGCTGTGGTTTAAAATCATTAATATATTAATACAGTTTGCTAGACGCAGGAGTTTCAATTCAAAATACAAGAAGTAAAACATCGATCGTCTACATGGTCCTTCGAGCCGGATTGTTCATTGTTAAATGAATCAGTGCTCAACAGATCACAGCAGAATAACGCCTCAACTAATCCCTGACAAAAACTGATCGTCAAATCCAGCAATCAAACACACAGCCTGGAGTTGAAGACCCTACCAGCAAGAACTGTAAGTCCGTTCCTTTTTATCCATCTTTAGCATTCAAACTTTACCTTGCTTATGTTTATCTTACCCTATCTTTATCAGTTTTGAGCAGGTAATGTCTGAATCACTTATTAGCTCTGATTTTTCTATGATAAACTTATCCTGAACCTTTACACTGTTTTGCAGTAGTTTAATCAGCCTCAACATAACTTTAGCAAACTTATCTTCTTATCTTAATCACTATCATGGCTGAAAACAGTCTAGACTCTTTAATTAAAGCACGTAAAGTCATAAAATCTACCTTCACTAGGTTTATCACCTACTTTAACTCGATAAAAGATACAGAATGTACATCAGACATTCTTATTCAACTTAATCTAAGGCTAGAACGCTCTGAGCCGCTCTTAACTGAATTTATGAATGTACAAGATTCAATTGACAACATCTTAATTAAAGAAATGCCTCAAAATGTCTCATCAACTGACAGGGCAACAATTGAAGCAGCAGAGCGAGCTAACTTAGAGAAAAGTGAGCAGGAACGAAGTAGTTTTGAGGATATTTATTACAATCATATAGCTCAAGTCAAATCCTACATTGTTAGAGCAAATCAAAGCACTACCACCTCAATATCTACTTCAAATATTCCTCAAAACAACTCTGTGGGCTTAACTTCTGGAGTTAAACTTCCAAACCTAAATCTGCCTACATTTACAGGTTCTTACAGTGAGTGGATGCAATTTAATGATATCTTTAAATCATTGATTGACTCTGACACAAGTTTATCAAATACTCAAAAATTCTATTACCTCAAAAGTTGTCTAGAGGGAGAAGCAGCTACCATTTTAGACTCTTTAAAGGTTACGGATTTAAACTACACTATTGCTTGGCAGTTATTGCAAGATAGATACCAAAACAAGAAAATAATTGTAAATAATCATTTAAAACATATCTTTGACCTTGATCCTATCAATAAAGAATCTCATCAAGCCTTAAGGCACATGTTTGACACTGTTACCAAGCATGTTCGCTGTTTAACATCTATTGGCCAGCCAACTGACCAATGGGACACAATCTTAGTATATTTAGTATCAAACAAATTTGATAACAACACAAAGCGAGCTTGGGAACAGTTCGATTGTGCTGGTGATTTACCAACCTTTGCGGAACTCAGTGCTTTTCTCAAGAAGAGATGTGAAATCTTAGAAACTTTAAGCTCAAACTTTAGAAAGCAAGAACCAAACATTTCTACTAAAAAAACCTAATATACACAGCTATCATTCTAACACAGTACAATCATGTGTTTATTGTGCAAAATCTCACAATGTATATAACTGTTCCGATTTCCTAAAGTTACCAATCACTGAAAGAATCAAACAAGCAAATCTCAAGAAATTTTTGTACAAACTGTTTGCGCAAAAATCATTCTACAAAAGATTGTAAAGCTTCAAATTGTAGAGTTTGCAACAAGAAACATCATACCTTGTTACATATTGTTTCAAATACAAATCAAACTCAAAACGGACAAAATTCAAATGTTGCCAATCCTCTGAATGGAAATGCTGACAATAACACACCTACTGAAAACTTTTGCAGCTTCTTCAGTTATAATATGGCCTCTAGTAATTTTAATAACATTTTACTAGCAACTGCTGTAGTTAAAGTACTTGATTCTAATGGCATGTTACATCCATGCAGAATACTTCTAGACTCTGCATCACAATCAAACTTTATAACTGAAAACTTATGTAAAAAGTTGAATCTCAAAATGCACCCAACTAACTCATGTGTTATTGGGATAAATCAAAATCAATCTAACATAAAATTTAAGACTGAGATTAAAATTGTCTCAAATCATAATGCATTCACTGTAGACTTATCTTGTTTAGTCTTAAATCAAATTACCGGTCATTTACCATCTGTATCCTTTGATGGTTCAGCCATACAAATACCACCAAATCTCCGCCTAGCAGATCCTGACTTTAACATATCAACTAAAATTGATGTCTTACTGGGAGCTTCAGTTTTCTGGAGAATTCTCTGTGCAGGGCAAATTGATCTCGGCTTTAACAAACCAATCCTTCAAAAAACCCAGTTTGGGTGGATTCTTTCTGGTAATTGTGAAACAAAACAATCATCTAAAGAGTCATCTGACTATGCATTTCTCTGTACTGAAGATCATTTTCTAGAACAGCAAGTTTCAACCTTTTGGGAGCTCGATTCAGTTCAAACAAAGCCAAATTTATCTCAACAAGACTTGATTGTAGAAAAACATTTTCTTGAAACTACTCAGCGAGATAACAATGGCAGATACATAGTTAGCATTCCCTTTAAAGAAGCTGTATCTAAACTAGGAGAATCTAGATCTTCAGCTATTAAAAGATTACAGAGTGTCGAACGTAAGTTGACTAATTACCCTGATTTATCAAATGACTACCATTCATTCTTAATAGAGTATGAAACTCTAGGACATATGACCAAGGTCATAGAGTCACCTAATGACTCAGAAACATACTATCTTCCACATCATTCAGTCCTAAGGCCAAGTAGTACTACTACTAAAATCAGAGTTGTTTTCGATGCCTCAGCAAAATCCAGCTCTGGTCTATCACTTAACGATCTTCAATATACCGGTCCAGTTATCCAAACTGATCTTTTCTCTTTGCTTCTTAAATTCAGAAGATATCCTTATGTCATGGATCCCTAAGGATCGTAAACTTCACAGGATTCTTTTCCGCAACAAACCTTCTGATGAATTGAGTTGCTTTGAACTTAATACCGTAACATACGGTACAGCATCCGCTTCATATCTCTCTACGAGATGTTTAAAGGCTCTAGGAGATGAATTTCAACAACAGTTTCCAAAAGCATCTGATATTATCAAGAATAATTTTTACATGGACGATCTTTTAGTGGGAGACGATTCAAAGAAGTCTCTAGAAATCATAAAAGATCATGTAACATCTATCTTAAAATCTGGTGGTTTTAACCTTAGGAAGTTCATGTCCAATGTACCCTCTCTATCAGATCAATCCCTATCTGAAGATCATTTCTACAACTTAAAGCTGGAAAGTCAACTTCAAGAAGCTAAGACATTGGGAGTTGCTTGGAATCGCTATACTGACTGTCTAAGTTTTACGATAAAGAGCTTTAGCAATGAAGTCGTATCAAAAAGAACGATTCTGTCTTCCACAGCTCAAATTTTTGATCCGCTAGGATTACTAGCACCCATAATTGTACAAGCTAAGCTTCTGCTGCAACTTTTATGGCAACAAAAATTGAGCTGGGACGAATCACTTCCTCTTAATTTACACACCTCCTGGATTACATTTAGAAATCAGCTTCAACACTTAAACTCGTTGGAAATTCCTCGATTTGTTTCTTATTAACGATTATACAACCATTGAATTTCATGGTTTCGCTGATGCTTCTACTAAAGCCTACGGTGCTGTGTTTACCTAAGAACTATAAACGCTAAAAAACAAGTTAAAACTCATCTCTTATGCGCTAAATCCAAAGTAGCACCTCTTAAACCCGTCACTCTACCTCGACTTGAACTTTGCGCTGCTTTGTTGTTAGCTCGATTGGTAGCTAAGGTCAGTGAGTCGTTAAATCATCTTTCTCGAATTTGTTACTATACGGATTCAACCATAACTCTCGCGTGGATACGTGCAGATCCACAAAACTGGAAGGTTTTTGTTTCGCACCGAGTTGCGGAAATACAAGAGTTAACCCAACCTCTAGATTGGTTTCATGTCGTTTCAGTGGAAAATCCAGCTGACTTGGTGTCAAGAGGCACTACAACCCGAAGCTCTAATTCATTCCAATTTGTGGTGGCACGGCCCTGCTTGGTTATCTGACTTTAATCTACCTGCTTCTCATAAAGACTATGACAGGCCTAAGAATTTGAACCAATATCCTGAACATCGTAAAATCGCCACCGTGCTGACTGCAAGCACCAGTAATTTCGATATTTTTAGTACATTTTCAAATTTTACAACTTTACAACGAGTCGTCGCTTGGTGCTTACGTTTTAGCACAAACTCTAAGTCTTCTAAAAATAAGCGCGTTCTGGATGTTTAACAGTACTTGAACTCCAAACAGCCACTTATAAGTTAATAAGTTTAGCCCAAAGACAAGTTTTTTCTCATGAATTCAGTGCTCTTCAACAAAACGTAAATATATCAAAAAAGAGTAAAATTCTAGCTTTGAATCCTTATTTGGAAAACGATCTAATCAGAGTGGGTGGTCGTCTCCAAAACTCAGAATTTTCTCACGACAAAATTCACCAATAATTTTACCTAATCACCATCCCCTTACAAAATTGATAGCACGTTATCATCATGAAAAACTCCTACATTGCGGACCTCAACATCTTCTTTCTTCGTTACGTCAACATTATTGGCTATTGGCGCCCGCAATATAGTCAGACAAATTGTACACTCTTGTGTAAAATGCAGACGTGTAAAAACCAAATAAGTGTCGGTTTTTAATGGGATCCTTACCTGCTGATAGGTTCAAGGCGAAGTTTCCATTTGAACATACCGGCGTCGATTATGCTGGTCCCTTTGTCGTCCGTGACAGAAGATCAAAACCCTTTAAGAAGTCAAATGCTATGCTGCGATATTTATTTGTCTTTTGACAAAGGCTATCCATATTGAACTTGTGACAGATCTTTCAACTGATAAATTCTTACAAGCCTTTAACCGTTTTATCGCCCGTAGAGGTAAACCTAGACTTGTATCATCCGATAACGGAACTAACTTTGTCGGTGCTCGAACTAAACTCTCAGATTTGTCAAAATTCATTTCAAATGAGAAAAATCAAAATAATATTATCAATGCTACCATAACTTGGGAATAACCTGGAAATTCATTCCTCCTCGCGCTCCTCACTTCGGAGGGTTATGGGAGGCAGGGGTAAAATCCTTTAAAGGACATTTACGTAAGGTAATTGGTTCTCAAGTTTGTCATACGAGGATCTCGCTACAGTTATGATTCAGATAGAATCTGTTCTTAACTCTCGCCCGCTACAATCTCTTTCCCCCGATCCTACTGACCTAAATCCACTAACTCCCTCTCACTTCCTGATCGGACGACCATCTGAGGCTATCCCGGAAGAGGATTTAAGAGATCAACCTTACAATCGCTTACAAGCTTACAAGCGACTTCAGAGGCTACACCAGTTGTTTTGGACTCGCTGTCAAATGATTACATTTCGGAGCTTCAGATGAGAAGTAAGTGGAAGGAGAATTCTTCATCGACAGTACAGCCTGGAATGATGGTAATCGTCAAAGAAGACAATCTTCCACCTTTAGCTTGGAGGTTAGGACGTGTTCTCGAAGTCCATCCTGGGAAGGACAGCATCGTGCGTGTTGTGACCGTACAGTGCGCGGAAGGTGCAATAAAGCGTCCGGTGACGAAAATTTGCCCACTCTTTTATAATGACTCTCAGCAGTCAGAGCCTGATTTCTAACTAAGTTATGGCCTGAGT
Source organism: Ips nitidus (assembly GCA_018691245.2). Lineage (NCBI taxonomy): Eukaryota > Metazoa > Arthropoda > Insecta > Coleoptera > Curculionidae > Ips > Ips nitidus. The sequence continues at coordinate 234,134 of CM042803.1, read as the reverse complement.
ACGTTGAAAGACATTTAGTCTTTCAAGGGGGGACTATGTTAAGGACCTAACCTTTATCGGTAGTGTTCCGCGAATTAATTTTGGAACGCATCCCAGTGTCGAGAGCGGAACGCGCAGACTAGACGTAACCTAACAAAATTTCAATAACAATGATTTGCATTCTGACCTTGAGTGAACTCTCACATGGTTAATTTTAACTGGTCTTTGTTACCCCAAAAAACGGGCTTTGTAGTTTGTAAAATAAATAGGTGTTAGTAAAGCTGTGGTTTTAAAATCATTAATATATTAATACAGTTTGCTAGACGCAGGAGTTTCAATTCAAAATACAAGAAGTAAAACATCGATCGTCTACAGTTGCTGAAGTGTCTGTGACAAGGCCTCAGTTGCCAGCAATACCAATTCCAAAGTTTGATGGTACATCTGAGTGTTAGTTGGAGTTTAGAGATACTTTTGTTTCTTTAATTCATTCAAATGAATCTATTAGTGATATGGAAAAGTTGTATTTCTTAAAGGGGGCTCTTGAGGTGAAGCCAAAGAAGTGATTCATTTGATTGATATGACTGCTTTAAATTATTCAATGATTTGGGATATGCTTTATGAACGCTACAATAATACTGTAGTATTAGTTAATGATCATTTAAAGTCGTTGGTTAATATGACTCCATTAGTTAAAGAATCTCATAGTGATTACGTCATATTTTGGACAATATTACAAAACATTTACATGCATTGGGCAAATTAGGTGTTCCTACTGACAATTGGGACCCTTTAAATAATTTTCTTGGTACGTTCAAAGCTGGACCCTGCTACTCAAAGAGTATGGGAAGAAAAAAGACCTCGTGACAAGCTATCAAGTCTTAGTGAATTTAAATCTTTTTGAAAGGTAGAAGTGACATGTTGATTTCATTGGAGAAAAGTAAAGGGGTTCAACCTGAGGTTTATTATAAAGATAAATTTGATTTTAAAGGAAAAAAGAAAGAAATTAGGACACGTGGTTTTGTAGGAACAACCTCATTTTGTTTTATGTGTAAGCAAAATCATTTTATTCAAAATTGCTCTCAGTTTCTAAAACTTACAGTAAAAATGAGGTACGAAAAGGCTAAAAGTTTGGGTTTATGCTTAAATTGTCTGAGGAAAGGAAAACCATATTAGTAAAGAATGTCAATTTGGAACATGTAGAAAATGTGGTCAGAAACACAATACTTTACTTTATTATGACAAAGAAAAAATTACTGATAATTCAAAATCAGATATTGGGGCAGGTCAAGCATTTACAACAATTGAAAATGACAATCAAGTAGTACAAAATAATGCAAAACATGAGTCAGTTTTGATTTCTAACAGTGGTATTCATCCAGAAGTGTTATTGTCAACGTCTTTAGTACAGTGTTACGGGTTTGATTTGGCAAGCAAGAAAAAATGGAGGCAATTCTATTTAGAATCATGAATTGATTCTACCCCACTGATTGGGACTTTGTATAGCCTCTGTTTTTATCAATTAATTGCCATAGTTTTGGTAGCATCGCCGTATGAGTTTTAGCGATCGCATTGTGTTCTGGAGGCAATTAATTAGCCGCATGGTGGCGTTATAAAGGTTCGAACTTCGGCCATTTTAAATCGGCTATATTATCGGCGGTTGTCATAAAGACGCGGATCTTTAATTTTGGTGTTCCTCGTTAAACGAGGTAAATAATTGGTTTTAGTTTGTGTATTTGTATTATATATAGGGTTGAACTTACAGGAACTAGTACCAGGACTAAGGTCATTTAGTCCAAAAGGCTTTTTCAAAGACGTTTGGATTAGTTCATATAGGTAAAATGGGAATTGTATTTGTCTATGGATGTACGGAGGGTCTGAAACACTGAGACCAGAGTTGGGGAGAACCTTTTTCACGCATAGAGTCACCTAACAAGTCACCAGAGTAATTCACGAGTTGACCAATCGGGATAGCTTCATATGTGGGTCAATAGATGGTTTAATTAATCTAAAACGTCACTAGATTCGGAGGTCTGTCAAGATAAGTACCTATATCTAAGTTTCTGTTAGTGTAATTTGATCATACTGTCACGAAGGATAATAAATCAAATTTATTACTTGAACGGAAACATTAAAATATGTTTATATTACTTGAGCGGAAACATTATGCGGTCGGAGTGCAACTGCAATTAAGATGCATTTGCTGAATTGCGAAATAATGTGGAAGGTTTTCAAGTACCGATGGTCGAAGGTCGTCACGAGTTGTCGGCTAGACGAGGCCAGGTCTGGGAGTTTTGATTGGTGGAACCAGTGTCTGGAATGCTATTAAAAGGAGGTTGTACCCTAAAGAGGGGTTCAGTCAGTTCAGTCCAGTTCTGTCCGGTCAGTCCAGTTTTGCTGTGCACCACGTTGGTGATCGAACCGCAAATGTCAATTAGACATGTCCGTAACGCTCAAGTAAAGTTAATCGCGAACCGCGCTCCAAGTGACCAGCCTCTCTCCAAGATTCTGTCTTCTATAGAGATGTAAGTATGTTTATTGTACTTCTATGTTGTGTATTAATTTACGCCTGGTTTATTATGATTTTATTGGGAATTAGTAACGTTTTCGCTGGGTTAGGAAACCTGTTATTTTACTAGTTAGTAAGTTAGGAGTTGTTAGGTTTAAGTACGTATTCAATAGAACTGGATGGTAAAGTTAACTGTGTTTTATTTTCACGCTGAAACGAGATCCCAGGCAAATAAGTTGAATTAAATTCAACACGTCACGCTAGTCGTGACATATGGGTGGAAAAAACATAAATTTTATTTTTTTTTTTAAATTTGAATTGTTCTATTTAAAATGGGGGGTTCTTCATCAAAAGAAGAAGAAATTATTATTTCTCAAGCGGGTAACAGCGGAGGTATTTCTAATACAGCGTCTCAAGAAAAAGATAATTCATGGTCGGCTAAGGAAATTTTGATTATTATTTTTTTGTGCATGGGAGTATTAATGCTGGTATATTTTAGCGTTAGAAAGATTATTAGTTTGATGAATAAACAAATTCGCAAAGAAATTGCTAGGAATAATCAAATCGTTTAAATTTTGTCCAAAAGCTTGAAAAATCGAAATAATTAAAAATACTGCCAAACATTTCGTATTAATTTTTCATGAGTGAACCAAGTGACAAATCACGAGTACGAACTCGCAGTAGAGCTCAAAGTGTATCAGACAAAGAAAAATTTGTTTTGCAACAAGCACTAGCCCAAGGGAAAAACCCCGAAAAAGTCTTGAAAGAGTTGAGAGAGTTTAAACCCGCACATCATAGCTCAACTGTCGGTTCCTCTGCTTCTGCAGGTGCCCCAGAAGTTGACAGAACAACTTCTATTGTCAGTGTAACAAGTAGTGAGGACGAGAGCCCTTTCGAAAAAAACTGTCGTAAGTGCTCAAATTGAGACCCCGCGAATTCGAACAACAAAAGCTTCGACTTCCCAAGTTCAGAAAAACTAAAGATTCCAAGGCAGGATCACGATCCCCAGAACAGTTTTTTAAGCCAAGAGCTTCATTGAGTAGGACTCCGCCTAAACGCGAGAATCAGAAGAATCCTGACAAGAAAGTCCTTAGAAGTGGTAGTGCCAGAGAAGAGAGAAGTGTAGTGCCAGAGCCTACCCTCATCCCGCCCCACAGATTTATTGCAAGGTTGTAATAATCCTTGCCCACCCCCCTGTAATTCAAGAGAGAAACAGTGAGATACGTCCTAATCTTGCAGTAATGGCTAACATGACTTTACAGGTAGCTTTGGCTGAGCCAAAAACTCCAGCTACACCAAAGTTTACATGCCCACCTACTTTTAACCCATCGATTGACTCTCCTATTATTTTTGTAAATAAATATGAAAAAGCAGCGATTGCAAACAGCTGGTCGGAAAACCACAAAATTTCCTACTTAGCAAATTTCTTGGAAGGCCCGGCTCAGACTTGGTTTGATGGTTATATTAACGAACCGGCAAATCAGGCAAAAACATGGACGAATATAAAAACAGACTTTTTAAAAGAATTTTCTGGTGAACAGCCACTGAGAAAACTAAAGTTTCGATTAAATACACGAAAACATCAAGACAATGAGGATGTTAAAAAAATATTATTTTGATTTACTTGCGTTGGCGACAGAAATTTGACCCGACAATGTCTTTTGACACGTTTAGGGACCATTTTGAAAATGGTTTACACCCATCCTACTATGAAATGTATTACTTGCTGAGTTCAAGTAATCAAAATTTTAATGACTTAAAACAGCTAGTGTTAAAGCTGAGTGACATTAAAGAGAGAACCCTGGTAAATCAGATGACACGTGATACGGCACTGCTTTCCGTGTCCGATGCGTTAAATAACGAGAATCAAATAGTCAGGAGCGGACCAGGAAATACAACAAATTTTCCACGCAGAGATGGCAATCAAAATAGAAATCGAGTCTATTATAATAGTAATAGCACAAGAGGAAACTTCAGAGATAACAGGAATGTCGCCAGTAACGGTCCGAATAGGAATTTTGTCAATTACCGTGGAAATTTTACAAGAAATATACCACCAAGGAATAATGCCATTAATAATGATTCAAATAATGGCGGTCAACGGCCTTAGTACCAAAATCAGAATATGCAGGGGAATAGAATAATGAGTATAGAGGTCCAAACTATGGAAACAGAGCTCCTTACCGAAATCAAGGTAATAGCTATTTACCGAATACAAGAACACACGATGGACGCATTAGATGCATTAATTGCAAAAGAATTGGGCATGCATCGTGCAACTGGAATGCAAACAGTTCCAGAAATAATTCAGATAACCGTCGAAATGATCGGGTATATCAAAACCCAAAGGAAAGAGGACATTTCGTCAATAGGAAGCCCTAACGAGATTGTCCACCTGTCATCAAAGGGGGTCAAAGGAGGGTTATTGTATGTACATTTAAAAGTAAATAATCAAGAAAATATAAATGTCGTTCTAGACACCGGAGGTGTAAAAATATTGTTGATTTAAATTATATTAATAACATGTATCCTTTGGAAAATGATGTTGAATTAATTACGGCAGGCAGTTACCCTCTTACACCTATTGGAAATTCGCAAGTGACGATTGAAGTTAATAATAAAGAGATATGCGTTGAAGCATTAGTGGTAAAAATTTGTCCAAAGCTTTAATTTTGGGACATAACTTTTTGGACGACGACAAAGTCAGTCATTGACTATAATAACAATAAAGTGACATTGCAGCATGGTTCGGACAAATTAATCCTAAATTTTGGAGATTATGATTCAACTGAAGAGTGCGAGCCACAGCAAGATTTGTTCGTAAACATAGCAAACGAGCCAACAGTAAATTCCCTGAAAATTACCGTCGCCAGTGATTACGTGTTGAAGCCGGGAATGATATAATTACCCGATTGAACTTGAACCCACGACCGTCTGACTTGGCGGAATATTGTTTTATTGAGAAAGACAGTTTTTTACGACGAGAAGTCTTATTTGCGTAGGATTACCGTTTTTGCAGAATGGACATTTTTATATTAAGCTTAAAAATGTTAACNANCCCTNNCANTTCTCGGTTTTANCTGACGAACNTGANCACAAGCATTACTNTGCTNNNNTANAAATTGGCACTGNANTTGATCGANANCTCATCNNTTAGCGTCCCGCNTTACCNNCCTCAAANGCANGGGGANCGNTACNATNTGTATCCNAACCTCAANTTTTGCNNNCATTANATGGAAGACNTATATAAACNCCNTATNCGCCTTTANANNTCGGCTGCNCGNTANATTNGGCAGNTTAATAACACNCNNNAATGNNTGNANNTCTTNCTTATATNNTCTAACNTGANAATCGGNATAGNGNCNCGNGANCGGGNNCNNNTGAAGGNGGCTGTATAGTCATANGNGTNCCGNCTCNTCCTGTAATCNGACCATNANNGGTCTACGNCANAGCNGCGCNNCCACNCAATGTAAAATCGGTCGGCNTNNANNGCGATGTGNACNGCAATNTCNAGGANNAAAGNTGCCTTGGAAAATNGGCCNTAAGAATAGTTGTTCAAAAGATTTCAATACAAGCAGGCTTTTAAATGCCCTGCCAAATTGAATAGGAGTAGGATTTTTGGCATTTCCGCAAGCGTTTCTGATTTGTCCGAAATAATTTTCGAGGCAATCCTGATTTAAGTTGCGAGTTAATAAAACTTTGTAGCCTTTGCTGTGCAATACGTCCCATAGTTCTAATGTGGAGGAAATAGTAATTCTCCATTCATAAATAAATTTTAATCTATGGTAATATTTTTTTTAATTTCTATCGGTAACTTTTAAATTTAAAAATAACGTGTCCATTTTATTCAAAACGTCGATTTGACGTGAAGTTCCCATAAAAGTATGACAATTTTCTAAATTACTTGAATTTAATATATGAAATAGTTGATTCATACTTTCTATAAAGTTGGCTGTTGCTAGGGCTTCTGAGGAAATTTGCCCAAAATCGATATAAGTATGAAAAGCAACCGCCAGAATGGCTAAAAATTTGAGATGCTAACTTTTCATTTTTTTAAAACTTGTGGGAAATATATTGTCACGTTTAGGGGGTGCGTAGTGCGGGATGGTAGAGAAACAACCTAGGTCACAGGCAAGCCTCGTTTATTATAAAACAATGTAAACTAAACACTTAAGAGGGGCTATTCTTCGTGTCGTTGAACGCATGGAAGTTCGGGGAGGGTGCGTTTGGTTTTAGCCCTTCAGCTACACCGTAAAGGGGCACGCAAGGTGTTCTTGTACGATGTGACCAAAGGACCAAGTGAACAACTGACAGGGTTAAGGGTTCTAACGGTCACTACAAGTTGCGAGAGAACCCTTCTCTTTTCAGCCTGGGATCCTGAGAGGGTAGCGAGCCGACCCACCACTTCAAGTTAGGGAATGTTGCTCGCCGACCAACCCGGAGACCAGTCAGTGACCTCCCTCTGGGGAAGACCCCAGAGTTCGGTGCCTTAGCCGAGCTACGGTGCATCTTTTATACTCGTCAGCAAACCTTATTACGTTAACCTTGCTGACTATGGTGGTTACTGGGTGTGCACCGTAACTACTAACACGGGTGTGACATCTCCCCCTTCCAACAAGTGTTCGCCCCGAACACTAAAAGTCTATGTTTACTAGAGCAACTTACTTATTCTCTATTATTACTTTATAAAGCAGGTGGGGATGTACTTTATTCAAACCAACTTCTTAAAACTAACACTTGTTACTTATTTGCTAAAAAAGGTGTGAGGAAAGCTTTATTGAAAAAACATCTACTACAACTACTTCTCGATTTTTAGACGTTGCCATGTTTGCATACTCAAAAAAACAATGATTCCTTTCATTGGGTCACCTTTCAACCTTGTTGTTGCGTCCATCTTCTTGCCTTCTCATTTAAGCGTAAATTGTCCCCTGCATCGGGCACCATCTTCTAGTACCTTCTCTCGGCACTACATTGTCTAAGCGGAAATCCATCGCTTAGCTTCGACATCTTTGGTCCATTGCGTGCTCTCTTTTTAGCACACGTTGCTTTGGACTACATCGTCATTTCTAAGCCCATCTGGAGAACCTTCTTCAGCCCTTCATTTAAGGGACTCTGGGTGCACGCGGGTGTAGAACCGACGGTGCGGAACCCATCCGAAGATGCTGGTTTCTCCTAGGCTTGCTCCTCTTCTTCTCGCTTCTTTCATCAGGTCAATTTGTCGATAGACGCAACGAGGTAATTAGGTGGCCCCTAAAGTCAACAATTAATTAGCAAACAAGCCCGACTCCAATAACATAAACAGACATAACATGTATTTATAAACAAAACACCTGATACTTGCGCGATTTTGCTACCTCAGCAAAGTACCTAGGTCGGGAATGGCGTCACTGGTCTAGAAATCGAGATATTGTTATTACATTAACTATACATACACTTATTTTATGAAACCTAGTCATCAAAAATTTAGTTTTATCTTACCCAATACTATACAAACTAATATGTGCTCCTATACACTAAAATGTTTAGGGCAACCTACAGGCCGCTCTTGATATTGCCCTACTCAGTTCAAGCAACAGCGGACCTGCAGGCTGGTCCTTCAAAACTCGTCTTGATCCTTCTGGGGTGTGCTTGAACTTGTGGGGGTGGGCATTGTTGTGTCGTCTTCGTGATCTCTCTTTCTATCTCTCTCTTTGTCTCTCTTCTTTCTTCTGGTCTTTGCCTCTCTTCTTTCTTCTCCGTTATTCCTTCATCTTTTTCCTGTGACTTAATTGGCTTCAATTTGCTAGGGTATGTCTATCAATATGAAGATTAATAGACGGGGATTGAACGGGGCGCCTCCACCATGTCACGTTTAGGGGGTGTGTAGTGCGGGATGGTAGAGAAACAACCTAGGTATCAGGCAAGCCTCGTTTATTATAAAACAATGTAAACTAAACACTTAAGAGGGGTTATTCTTCGTGTCGTTGAGCGCATGGAAGTTCGGGGAGGGTGAGTTTGGTTTTAGCCCTTCAGCTACACCGTAAAGGGGCACGCAAGGTGTTCTTGTACGATGTGACCAAAGGACCAAGTGAACAACTGACAGGTTAAGGGTTCTAACGTTCACTTCAAGTTGCGAGAGAACCCTTCTCTTTTCAGCCTGGGATCCTGAGAGGGTATGTCATGGCCTAGATATCTATATTCTCTTACTTCGTCGATGTTGTGACTTCCCAATGTTAGAGTTTCTCCGAGAACTAGGTTGGTCATATCTTTGTCTTTTGGGTGTTTATTTGTAGTCCTACTTTTGTGGTGGCATTTGCTAGTTCTGTCAGCATTTCTTGAGCTTCTTGTATATCGTCAGCAATCAGCACGATGTCGTCGGCAAAACGCAAGTTGTTTAATCTCTTACCGTCGATGTTTATGCCTCTGTTCCCATTCCAGCTGTTTGAACGCGTATTCGAGGACGGTAATAAAAAGTTTGGGTGACATCGTGTCTCCGTGCCTAACTCTTCTTTCGAGTGGAAATTTATTGTGTTTTTGTGTAACCTCACGCATGCTGTTATATTTTTATACCGATATATTGTGTATTAGTCTAGTATATCTGTAGTCAATGCGGCATTGACTAAAAGCTTTGAGAGTTGCGTCTAGTGTTAAATGCTTTCAGAAAGTCCACGAAGATCAGAACCAACGGTCTATTATACTCCACGGTTCTTTCGATAAGGGTAAGACCAATAGATAGTCTGTAGTTCCAAATCCTGCGCGAAATCCTGCCTGTTCCACTGATTGGTAAAAATCAAGCTTTTTTTCTAGTATGTTGGTTATTATTTTTGTGAAAAGCTTGTATAAGTGAGAGAGTAAGCTGGCGACCCACCACTTCAAGTTAGGGAATGTTGCTCGCCGACCAACCCGGAGACCAGTCAGTGACCTCCCTCTGGGGAAGACCCCAGAGTTCGGTGCCTTAGCCGAGCTACGGTGCATCTTTTATACTCGTCAGCTAACCTCATTACGTTAACCTTGCTGACTATGGTGGTTACTGGGTGTGCACCGTAACTACTAACACGGGTGTGACAATATGGTCATCGCACAGCTTTGTGCTAATCTAAATTGTTTTGTTTTATTCATATTATATAAAGCTTCTACATAAGACTTGCTTGTCTTTCCATCATTTAAATTGAAACTATAAGAAAAAAGTTGTTTTGCGTTAATTTTAATAAATGAGGCACATCGAATATATAAAATATAATTTCATTGTCGATGAAGCAATAAGGTTTATCGGGAGTTAGTTTAAAATAACTTTTGACTAATCTATAAAAATTGGGTCCTTGGTCAGAGGTAATTGCCAAAACTTTAAGCCCTATGTTTCTCAGTTTCCGGATTGTCTCAATGATTATTTCTTTCAAATCATCCACGCCGGTAGAATTTCTAGTAAAAAAATATCCTATCGGTTGTTTCCAGTTATGTGATATACCTTTTACCATAAGTACTAAAGCACTTGTAGCAATACAGGTAGAACGCTTGTTGTGGAGTTTCTCAAACCCTGTGATAATATCTCTGGATATACCAGGTGTCCAAGAGCACCCTGGACATAGGAGATTAACATGGGAAAATGGTTTTGATTTTTTTGCGCCTGTACGGTTCATTTAATGAAAAAACGCTTTAGATAAAAGTTGTAGAGCACATTTTCGGCTATCAACCTGTAATTTTTTCAATACCGTAGATTTGACCATTAAGACTAAAACGGATCTAAAATTCGGAAATTTTAAATCTCGCACCAAGTGGTCGTTAAGGAAAGTTTATGTCCGGCCGTGCTACCAACCTTTCAAAATCATAACAAATCGCTGTCAGTCATTCTGTAATCAAAACATTCAAAACAAATTAATTTAGTAATAATTTTGAGTTACTACCCACATAATGCAAAGAAAATAAAAATAAATCGTGATAAAAATACTTTATCAGTAGCCACAGCCCAAAAATCTGGTAAGTTGCGTTTATAACCTCATTCAATGTCTATATCATTCAATATATACTAACTTATTTACTTTGTAGCAAAATTCTTTAAGAAAACACTGGTTTTGCTTGCAAATATTTAATAAGGACCACCGAATCACCTATCTCAAGCCTCTTCATAACACTACCAAACGATTTAAAGTGATGAAAAGAGTGGACAATGAAGCCAGATCTTTGAAGATAAGTTTACTACTGTACAGGGACAACAACAAAGGGGCCAAATACTTCCTTCAAAAGTGGTGTAATTTAGCTTCAATGTGCTATCATAGTGTGTTACAAAATTTATTCGCAGGACTTTCTCATAAGCATTTTTCTGGTTGATGGTCAGTTGATTGGGTTGATAATTGCCACAAGTTGTTGTTTAGCGATATTAATTGGACTATTATGGGAAAAAATGTATATTGCTTAGTCTAACTTCCAATGCTTTAAATTTTGATGCCTTACCTTGTCATTAAAATAGAATTTTCTTGTTTTTCACTTAATCTTTCCTATTCACTTGACTAAAATTTAACTAAAGTTATTTTAAATCGGAACTAAACATAAACAAATTGTCTCCACATTTACATTGGCAATTTAAATGACAGTGCGATGCTTTCTTCTTTAATATGACCCTAACCTACTTGAACCTCTTTTCCGGTTAACGAAAGTTAACCTTGGTTTTTCATGATTTTTGGTTCACACCACATGGTAGTCAACGATCTCAAATCGCTTTAAAGCGGATTTAAATACCACTTCAACCCTTTGTGACTCAAATTTATAGTGGAGAGACGGATTCTCTTACCCAATTATTGTGGGGATTGATTGAGTACAGGACAAATTGAAGTGACCTCTAAGAGAGGTTCGAGAAGGCCACATTCCATCCAAGGTATGATTTTAGAGAGCATCCTCATGTATTTTACCCTTTTCTAGTTAACGAATTATTGCTAACTTACCCGAAAAAGAGACTGAGACGCCAATCTTCTTTTGTAGGCCTTTTTATCGACAGAATATTCCTTATACCTAAGTCTCAACTGCACATACTGCTTGGATGACAAGGTCCTAGGGCAACCCATTACCCAGCTAACGTATTTGAGGCCAGTAGCCTGGGCTGCTGCGTTACTTCGTGCTGCCAGCTAACTATCCTGGACTCATACGCCTTTTCTGAGAACGTCCCAGCTGACCGAGCAGTCTCAGGAGCACTCAGGTGGGTTCTTTCCATTTATTTGGCCTCAACTTAGAGTTCTGGAAGCCGATTGGCACCAGGCACTGCAGACAAGCCTGCATTTTTGTTTTAATCCCCTTTGACGGTTGCCACGTTAAAGTAATTCTCCTTAATTGGACTTTTAACTGTAGAAAATCAGAAGTGTTATCAATAATAGGTGGTGAAATTAGGTAGATGTTTCACTAACTAGCCTGATTAGTTGGGCCTATTTCCTTGTAAACCGAAGGCAAATACGTATCTGCTGAAGGCCCCTGAATGGGTATCCCCCCGTTTTTGTTACATAAGTATATTCTGACTTTGATCACTTTTGGACTTCATCTACCCTAAGTTATTCAAACTATTCACCATCCATAAAGACATACATATGTAGGAAAGAATTAATCACTGATACTGTTAAAATAAAGTAAATAAATAAGGAGACTCAGGAGAGTTAGGTTAAGGTAATCTCTTTCTTCTTTCGAGTCGTCTTCTTTTCTTAAATCGTTGGTCAAGTTTCGGTGTACTGGATTGGTTAATAAAGTCTTGCGAATATTTGGGATATTATTTCATTGCGCCTTTCCCGCTTTTGATTGAACGATTGTCGGATCCTACCGCGGCTATAAAAGTGGGTGGCGCCTATACTTTGTTTGTTATTCAAACTTTGCCATTACTCACGACCACTCTACCTGAGTTTGGCCGGAGCATACGCCGAAGGGTCTGACGTCTGCGCTACCAAATTCCCGTTAAGCAAAACAGCTTTCCATTACCGAACATTCATTTACAGTAACAATTTTAAAGGAAAGTTCATAATTCAACAATCTGGAACGTGTGACAAGTGGTGTAATAAAATTTCATGGACTATCATCAGCGAGGGTCTTCAGCACTGTTGCAACTAAAACTTAAAATGATTCAGTGTTGATATCTGACTTAAATCTCAAAATTTGATGTGACTGTGAAATGTGAATAATCTTAAACTGGCTATAAAACCTCTGAGAAACCCCTTCTAGGAACAGAATATGGACTTACACAGTCAAATTATCAGCCAGGTGACAAAAGACCAACTTTTCAATTGAGCTATCTACATGAGCTGTTCAATTCTAGGTTTAGGTGTTATTAACATTATAATTGTGTTCTTTTTTCCACACACTCAATTGTTCCAAATAAAACTTTGTACACTGAACGTTTGTATTCATTATTTATTCACAGTTCAAGGTACAGTATACATTTTCTTCAAGTGAAAAGCTTAGGTACAATAGGTGGCAAAGAAAAGTGGTCTTACCACATAAACAGTGATTGTTCCACAGATTGAGTGTGAGTGAGTAAACCTTTCACCATACAAGCTATGCTAAAAACAACTTTGTCTTACTAACCTAATGTTTGTTTGGATAATAGTGGAGTTCCAAATTAGCAAAGGTAGGTGAAATGTAGTGATTGAAAGTCTCTAAAGAGAAACAACTTGCTTCTAATTCAATACACCATTTCACAGGACATACCTTTACTAATCAAATGTGAACTCGAGTTACACATTACTTGCAAATAGACTATTTTTGGTTAGTAGACATTTTACAAGTATCTTTGTAGGTGAATGATGTTCAAGTTAACTAATGGAGCTAATTAAATATCAGTACTTACCTTACCCTGTAGAACTAGGGAAAAAACATTGACAATCAGTTATAAAAAATGCCTTTTTATTAACATCATACAATATAAAAGCACTTAAACACTATGGTGTGTTGATAACACTACAAAACAGAAGGATACAATAAAACTATAAGTCACATAGGTCACTGAATTGCATCACTTTTGAGGGAAGTATTTACCCTCTTTTGTGGTCGCTGTATAGTAAAGCAACTTATCTTCCAACATCTGCAGGCCTTCCTAGTCCATTGTTTTTATCACTTTAAATCGTTTGGTTGTGTTATGAAGAGGCTTGAGATAGGTGATCCGGTCATCCTCATTAAATATTTGCAAGCAAAACCAGTGTTTTCTTAAAGAACTAATACAGTATTTTTATCACGATTTATTTGTATTTTCTTCGCATTATGTGGGTAGTAACTCAAAATTATTACTAAATAAACTTGTTTTGAATTACAGAATTACTGACAGCGATTTGTCATGATTTTGAAGATGAAATCATTGAGCCCCGGATATATTTTCCATTTTTGAGTAATCCTACGCAGAGTAACCTTTGACGGAAGTCTTATTATTTTTGAAAGCTTACGATATGCTTTAGGACCTAACAAATATAATGTTAATGAAAACTGTTTAAAGTCGTCGGAATATCTGATTCGTTTAGGTGTTTTGTTTACAAGGAGTAACGGCTGTTTAATGAACATAAGCAGCTTGTGAAGGGCAATTTTCTTCTAAATAACGTACTACATCCGCAAGTTGAATATTTGTGGGTATTTGTTTTGTGGAGTTCTTCAACTCCGACAATTGCTTTTTCAGCTTTCGTTTTCTAGGAGTACTTGCCGATAATACCAACGACGTTTGACACGAGGCATCTGATATTATATACCAAATTTATTCATGAATTACGTCTTCGAATATGGTACGACCGTTTTTAAAAATACAAATTACAAACTAGTACAGAAGTATACAGGGTGTCCCACGACGAAAGACATCGATTGATATTGGAAAAAGTATAAATAGGAGAGTTTTGAAAATTAGGCTGTATACTGATGTGGGCATGCCCAATCTAACTAAAATATTTTCAAGATGGTTGCACTTCCGTTTATACCGGAAGTCGATCACAACTTTCTTATTTTAAATAGAACACCCTATATATTATTACATATTTGGATTCCTCACAAAATTCTGACCAACTTTTGTGTACAATGCCCTATGCCTATCTCTAGCCGTTTTCGAAATATTTGATGTTTTTCCAAAAAAGTGACAGTTGCAACGCTCAACATATTTTTGTACCCTGTCAGAACCGTATTTCATATTGCAATAAAACTTTGGGTTATTGTAAATAAAGGATCGTTTTATTAAATTGAGGGTGCGTAATGACTCATTTGTATACAGGGTCGTCAAAAAAAAAATCATAAACTTGCCACTAAAAAAAATAAAAAATCTCAAGTTTTTTAAATAGAAACCCCCATTTTTTTATGACGGAATCATTTTGAGCATTAAAAATTACTATACGTTGCAATATACTTGCCTATACCTAAATCCAACCCATTTCGTTTTATTTGAGAATAAACATTTTTTTATTAGGCTGCATGGTTGGGATTAGCTGGTACTCTAGCTGGCCATGCTTTTGACACACGGTGATATTGGAGACATGCAGAGCATGTTAATAACACTAGTTTTGAGTGTTTTGACAACTGCAATTATTCCGTAGCGGTTACGTTATTCCAACCAAGATTACTTAAATCTGTTTATTATTTACGGAGAATGTGATAAAGTTGTGAGTAGAACATGTGAGGTATTTGCCGCTCGTTATCCAGAAAAACCAAAGCTGTCAAGCAAATAATTGAAAATTTTAAGAATACGGGACAAAACCAATCCGTAACAATACAAATGTAGAAATTGCAATTTTGCGCTATTTTGTTGCAAATCCAACTTCGTCAATAAGACAAGTTTCCGTAGAGTCAGGCATATCCAAAAGTTCAAATCAGAGGATCCTGAAGAAACATAAATTTCACAATTTTTCATTTAAATTAGTGCAACACTTAAAAGAAGTTGAGCGGCAAATACCTCACATGTTCTGCTCACAACTTTATCACATTCTCCGTGAATAATAAACAGATTTAAGTAATCTTGGTTTGAATAACGTAACCGCGACGGAATATTTGCAGTTGTCAAAACACTCAAAACTAGTGTTATTAACATGCTCTGCAGGTCTCCAATATCACCGTGTGTCAAAAGCATGGCCAACTAGAGTACCAGCTAATCCCAACCATGCAGCCTAATAAAAAAATGTTTATTCTCAAATAAAACGAAATGGGTTGGATTTAGGTATAGGCAAGTAAATTGAAACGTATAGTAATTTTTAATGCTCAAAATGATTCCGTCATAAAAATTGGGGGTTTCTATTTAAAAAACTTGAGATTTTTAATTTTTTTTAGTGGCAAGTTTTTGATTTTTTTTGCCGACCCTGTATACAAATGAGTCATTACGCACCCTCAATTTGATAAAACGATCCTTTATTTACAATAACCCAAAGTTTTTATTTGGGTGTAAGGGGTAGGCAGAACAATGTAAAAGCCTAGCCAACTGACAACCTCACCTGCACGTGGTGCACCCTGCTAGACAACTAACGAGGCCCTGTCGACCGAGTGATTACCGGTATAAGTAATCCCCTCTTGTCAGCCAACAGCTTCGGGTGGATGAGCCGACAAGAGTAAGGGCACCCTATTGTCCTGGGGTTGAGAAATCGGCCCCAAAGGCGGATGAATTACAATCAAGTAATCAACGACATAAGGATGAGGAAGAATTTTGGACAAACCACCTCATTAAAGATCCAGAATGGATAAGTCCTAGTAAAAATCATCATGGCAAGGCTCACAACAAAACAAGTCCGGAATAGTTCCTCGATCGGATCTCCGGGAGGAAATGTTTTGAGCAGTGTAATGAAAGTGAACAGGGAGATAAGGATTGGTACTTGGAATGTTAAAACGATGGCACAAGCTGGAAATATCAACAACGCAACAAAAGAAATGAGAAGAATGAAAGTAAACATCATGGGAATTAGCGAGATGAGGTGGCCGGGAGTGGGTTCGGTGGATGTGGACGAACACAGAGTGTACTATGCAGGAACACAAGATGGTAAGTTTCTGAATGGGGTGGGCATTGTTGTCACCAAGGAGATAGCGCAGAGTGTCATGAACTTTGTCCCATTCTCAGAAAGAGTCCTTCTAATACAGATTAACGCCCGACCAGTAAATCTAAACATCATCCAGATTTATGCCCCCACTGCAGATAAAGATGAAGGGGAAGTTGAAGAATTATACAGGAATGTCGCCCAAATACTCGAGAGGCTACCCAAAAAAGAAGTTAACATTATCATGGGGGACTTTAACGCAAAGTTGGGAGCTGGAGAAAAAACCGAGCTCATCGGGTCTTTCGGTTTGGGAGAGAGGAATGAGAGAGGAGATATGCTCGAAAAATTTACAGACGAACACGGCCTTGTAGTCCTCAACACACAGTTCAAACAACCACCGAGGCGTTTATACACATGGAGATCGCCCCTTGATAAACCTGGGAGAATAGTCAGGAATCAAATAGACTACGTACTAGTCAACAAGCGGTACAGAAACAGCTGCTTAAGTATGAGAACCTTCCCGGGAGCAGATATGCGAACCGACCACGTGCCAGTTATCGGAAGATTCAAAGTGGTTATGAAGAAGATAAAGAAAGCTGCTCCATTAAAAGTTAACCTAAGACAGCTGAAAGACGGGAAGATCAAAGAATGTGTAGGGAAAGAGCTGAATGCAGCAATGGCAGAAACAACAGAAGATAGCTCAGTAGAAGA
Source organism: Ips nitidus (assembly GCA_018691245.2). NCBI lineage: Eukaryota > Metazoa > Arthropoda > Insecta > Coleoptera > Curculionidae > Ips > Ips nitidus. The sequence continues at coordinate 217,007 of CM042803.1, read as the reverse complement.
ACACTTGAATCACCTGAAAAGTAAAGTGGAACACATTAAGAACACTATTCTAAAGGAAAACGGACAAAGAGTAAGGAAGAAAACCTGGATGACAGATTACATATTAAACCTAATGGAAGAGAGAAGATTGAACAAGAATAACACCATAGAATACAAAAGGATAAACAACATCATAAGGAACGAAATACGAATGGCTAAAGAAAAGGAACAGAAAGAGAACTGAGATAGAGGCACTGCAGTTGAAATATGACTACTTTAACGTCCACCGGAAGGTGAAAGAAGTCACTGGACAAAGAAGGAATACAAACTTAGGGAAACTAGTTGACGCTAATGGAAACATCATTGTAGACATGGAAGAGAAGAAGAAGATGTGGACTAGGTACGTGGAGCACCTCTTTGAGGATAATAGAGAGAGCCTGTTACGATTTTCCCGTGGGTTCACACAAAGTCAGTTTAACTTAACAATTAATAAATTTATTAACACTTCAAAACACTCCGTACAATAATTAACACAGCTACTAAAAACACTACTACAATTCCACAATTATTCCACTATTTAAACTTAACCGCGTTCCCAAATTCACTACTACTCTCTCTACTAACTAACTGTCGTCGACGACGCCGCTTCTTTTATATTCGCAAACCACGTTCTAGAATGACCGCGAAACGCTTCGCGGGTTGCCTTGACCATTAAAGAATATTCCAGGCGGCGCTTCCTAACTGTGGCCTACTTTAATACGCGCCCGGCCAGATATTGCGGCGCATCGGTTTCATCCCGAAGCGAGCGCACGTTAAGAAGTATCGAGCATAGTAGGCCCAGACCGTAACACTGCCCCCCTCTTAAAGCTGATCGTCCCGATCCGCTTCATCTAATCCGTGGTATTTCTTGAGTCTGTCCAGATGGACAATTTTCATCTTGGCTTTGGGGCTGCGTTGGACTCTGTACACGACATCGTTTAACCTTTTTACCACATTGTAAGGTCCCTCCCAAACAGGTGTTAATTTTGGTGATTTGCCTTTCTTCCTCTGAGGGTTAAACAACCAAACTTTATCATCCTTCTGGAACCCTCCCGAATTGGCCCTCAGATCATAACGAGCTTTCATCTTGTCGCTAGTTAGATTCAAACTTTCCCTGACCAGATCATGGATGTTCAGTAATCTGTCTTGCAACTCGTCAACGTAGTTCTCAATGTTCGTGCTTTGGCCTGTTGGAGATCCGAACACCACATCACATGGAAGTCGCAGTTCTCGACCAAACAGAACTTTAGATGGTGACTGTCCCGTTGAGTTGTGGACTGCTGCTCTATAAGCCATCAAGAAGAGCGGAATATGCTGGTCCCAATCTTTCTGATGCTGATCAACAACCTTTGAGAGATGTTGCTCTATGGTCTTATTAAATCTCTCGACCATTCCATCCGACTGAGGATGAAGCGGCGTTGTTCGGGTCTTCCTAATGCCTAGCAGGTCACAGAGCCTCTGAAAGAGCTTGGACTCAAAGTTTCGTCCCTGATCAGAGTGTAACTCCAACGGCACACCAAATCTACTGAAGACATTTTCGACGAGAATATCAGCGACTGTGCTGGCTTCTTGATTTGGAATCGCAAACACCTCAGGCCATTTGCTAAAGTAATCCATGGCAACAAGAATGTACTTGTTGCCTCTGTTGGTCTCAGGAAAAGGCCCAGCGACGTCTATGGCTAAACGTTCGAACGGCAATCCTACGTTGTACTGCTTCATAGGTCCCCGGGATCTCGTCTGTGGTCCGTGGCTAGCTGCACAAATGGAACATTGTCGACACCATGATTTCACGTCTTGGCAGTAGTTCACCCAGTAAAAGCGTTGCCGGATTTTGTCCAAAGTCTTATTTACTCCCAAATGAGCACCAGTCTTTCCATTGTGCATTTCCTCCAGTACGTGGTCGACCCTTCCTCTGGGAACTACCAGCTGCTTCCTTATCTCTTTTCCATCGGCACTCTCCCAAGCTCTTTTTAGCAAGCCGCCTTCAACCACAAGCGAGTCCCACTGAGCCCAAAGTGCTTTGAACGTCAGGCCTTTGCTAGAGATTTCTTGCCATGTTGGTCTTGGCTCGCTTTGTTCCTTTCTCAACAACAATGGGCCTATGTCGCTGTCTTCTAGTTGATCCTTCCTAATCTCATCGGGACTCCATTCATCATCGGTCTTCAGCTGAACCATTCTGATGGACACAACTCCTTCACGTTGTTCCGCTTTCTGGCAATGTTTGCATTCTTCGGCGCAAGGTCTTCTTGATAGAGCATCTGCGTTATTATGCAGCTTTCCGGGTCGATGCTTGATGTTGAAATTATACTGCTGGAGTTTTTCAAGCCATCTTGCTACTTGTCCTTCCGGTTGTTTCATTCCGAGGAGCCACTTGAGTGCCGCATGGTCAGTCCTTATCAAAAATTCCTGTCCGTACAAGTACTTGTGAAAGTGATCGACTGATTTTACTATTGCCAGTAGCTCTTTTCTCGTTACACAGTAGTTCCGTTCTGCTTTGGTAAGTTTCCTACTGAAGTATTCTATGACATGTTCTTCTCCGTTTTGGATTTGAGACAATACAGCTCCAATACCAGAATTACTGGCATCTGTGTCTAAAATGAACTTTCCTTTTGGTTGTGGATAACTGAGGATGGGACTGGAGCAAAGTGATGCCTTTAACCTTCTGAACGCCTGATCACATTGGGTATTCCAACAGTAGGGTGTTTTGTCCTCAGTAAGTTGATGTAGCGGAGCTGCGATGTTGGCAAATCCTTCCACAAACCGTCTGTAGTAGGTGGCAAGTCCTAGAAAGCTTCTGAGTTCGTGTTTATCCTTTGGTACTGGCCATTCTCTAATTGCTTGGATCTTCTTGTCGTCCGTCTGGATTCCGTCGACCGTCACCACATGCCCAAGGAATTCGACTTGCTTTTGGAAGAACCAACACTTTTTGGCGTTCAATCGAAGATGGGCACCACCTATTCTAGCAAATACTTCTTGCAAGTTGTCCAGATGTTCTTCAAAAGTTTTTCCCATCACCATGATATCGTCCAGATAAACCAAGCAAGTCTTCCAGTTAAGGCCACGAAGCACAATTTCCATTAGTCTTTCAAACGTAGCAGGAGCATTACAAAGTCCGAAGGGCATCACATTGAATTGGTACAGCCCATTTCCAGCAGAAAAAGCAGTCTTCTCCTTATCTTGCTCCTCAATGCCAACTTGCCAGTACCCACTCTTCAAATCTAAAGTAGAAAACCAACAGGATCCTGCCAAAGTCGTCAGTGTGTCGTCGATACGGGGAAGTGGATAGCTGTCCTTTTTGGTCACGTCATTCAGTTTTCGGTAATCTACACAAAATCTGCTTGATCCATCTTTCTTAGTGACCAGAACAACAGGTGATGACCAAGGGCTGCAGGATTCTTCTATAACTCCGTCGTCAAGCATCCTGTCCACTAATTCCTGCACTTCCTGTTGTTTGGCTATTGGTAGTCTCCTAGGTGGTTGTCGAATCGGTTGTGCATTGCCGGTGTTAATTCGGTGTTTTACAATGGTAGTTTTTCCCATATTGTTCGGTGTTCCAAATATGCTACCATGGTCCAAAATCAGTTTCCGAGCCTTCTTCAGTTGTGGTGTTGACAGATGTTTCCAGGTCTTTTCAAGTTCATTTAAGAGCTTGTTTTCCCCCAACTGCTCCTCCTGTTCTGGTAACCCATCGCAATTGGTTATTTTGACTACAGGCTCGAATACCGCAATAATTTCGCCTTTGTTGATTTTGACGTCGTCTGGAAAAATGTTTGCAACTCTTATTGGGACTTCACTTCCTCCATTTACAAGTGATTTCCCAATGAGGCATCTTCCTGGTCGGTCCGGGTTTCGTACAAGTCCAACACAGCTCCCAGAATTCTGCTCCAATTGTCCAATGATTATTTGCTCGGAATTGCCGCTTATTTTTACTGTCTGAGATGCCAAAACATTAATGGGTGACTCACAGCGGTGACTGGTTGACAGGATGAACTCTTCACTTCCAAACCTTAGGATATTTTGTTCGGGATCAAAAGAAAATCCATGTTGACGAATCAGGTCCATTCCCAGAATAAATTCATCTTCAATATCCGCTACTAACACAGTGTGGTAAAACGTAATCCTTCCAAGGCAAATCTTGACTGTTATTTCTCCTAAAACTTTAGCCGATTCTCCAGTCACAGTGCGCAGGAGAATACTTCTTCGTAAAGGCTTAATTTGACTTTTATCCACAAGGTTTGACCGGATCAAAGATACTGCCGCACCGGTATCCAAAGTAAAAGTAACGTTCATCGCATCCACCTTTCCATCTACGTTCAGGCTTCCCATTGATCTACCCAGGCTTCTGATGGAGATAATTCTGGGGGCTTTGTTTTCGCTAGTCAACATTCGCCCCGTAATGTTGACTAGTGGGAGTTTTCCTGGTCCCTTCTGGATGGTTGTACGTCCCTCGTTGGAGAGCGGGACGGTATCCTTACTCGACAATCTCGTTTCATGTGTCCCGTACGTCCGCATCGATAACACTCCACTCTCGTGATCGGGCGTGATCGTTCTAACTGTGTGGAAAGACCATTTCCTAATGCTGCCACTTGTTGCACTATTTGGCCGAACATTGATTTAATTTCATTCATTGGTGTAGCAGCATGATCGGCTGGCGGTTCTCTCTCCTCTTGAATAGTCACGGCCCTGATCCTTGGCTTTAAGTCATTGCACGCAGCTTCAACTTCCAGCGCTCGAATCAGTAATTCGCTGCTGTTGCTTCCTTTGAACATCTTCAGCATTTTCTTTACTTCCAGATCTCGAATCCCATCTACAAAATACTGTGCCACAAGTTCTTCTTGGATTTCATCCGGGACGGCTGGGTAAGCCAGATGCACAAGGCGACGAATTTCGGCCTCAAACTCTTGTAAATTTTCACCAGTTTTCTGCAGTCTTGCCTTTAATTGTGTTTGGTACACTCCTTTCCTATGCTGATCCCCATAACGTCGTTCTAATGCAGCTACTAATGCGTCATAGTTGCTTTGTTGGGCGATAGGCAGAGTCTGTAACAGCTCCAATGCAGGTCCTCGTAATGCCACCACCAGTGCTACAGCCATTTCCTCGTTACTCCATCGATTTGCATTTGCAGCGGCCTCAAATTGGAGTTGGTACGTTGCCCATGAAGTTTGACCATCGTATGTGGGAGGCTTGATCTTGTTGAGCCCGTTTCCGGTGAACACTGTAGAGCTGACTCCTCTGCTGTCAATTTTCTGCTCTAAGTCGCGTAGCTTTATCTCAACATCATTCTGATTTTTATGAATGTCCCGAACATCAATCTGAATTTTATTAATGTCCTCCCGAACATCAACCTGAATTTTATTAATGTCCTCCCGAACATCGTCTAATTTTACCTGGACATCACACTCCATCTTTTTGAGACTATGGGTTACATACTCTTGGATTTCTGTCTTGTTCCGTGCTAGAACGTTCAATATTTCTTCGTTACGTTTTTCTTGCCGCTCTCTATCTTCTTGACGCATTTCCATATCTTGTTGTCTCATTCTTTCTTTTTCTTCCTTCTCTTGTTGTCGAATCCTTTCTTGTTCTTCCTTCTCTTGTTGTCGAATCCTTTCTTGTTCTTGTCGAATCCTTTCTTGTTCTTCCTTGTCTTGTTGTCGAATCCTTTCTTGTTCTTCCTTCTCTTGTTGTCGAATCCTTTCTTGTTCTTGTCGAATCCTTTCTTGTTCTTCCTTGTCTTGTTGTCGAATCCTTTCTGTTTGTTCTTGTTTCTCTTCTTGTTTTCCAAGCATTGCCATAATAGCTGCAAGTTGGGCCTCCATGTTTGCACTTTGACGTCTTGTTATTGGCATAAAATAAATTTAACACACCACTGTTCCGAAAATCTCTAGTCCGGTTCTGAACACAAGTCTCTAACCCGAAGTTTAGTTCCAATTCACGTCGCACTAAAGTCTGATCGCACTTCTGACACCAATTGTTACGATTTTCCCGTGGGTTCACACAAAGTCAATTTAACTCAACGATTAATAAATTTATTACACTTCAAAACACTCCGTACAATAATTAACACAGCTACTAAAAACACTACTACAATTATTCCACTATTTAAACTTTACCGCGTTCCCAAATTCACTACTACTGCGGTCGAGACCGCGTCTTTTATATTCGCAAACCACGTTCTAGAATGACCGCGAAACGCTTCGCGGGTTGCCTTGACCATTAAAGAATATTCCAGGCGGCGCTTCCTAACTGTGGCCTACTTTAATACGCGCCCGGCCAGATATTGCGGCGCATCGGTTTCATCCCGAAGCGAGCGCACGTTAAGAAGTATCGAGCATAGTAGGCCCAGACCGTAACAATATAACTGAGGCCGTCAAAATAATGCGAGGAGTGAGGCAGGGCTGTGTACTCTCACCACTGCTATTCAACATCTACTCCGAGCAGATTTTTTAAAGAGGCGCTCGACGACTAAGAAGAGGAGGGCATCTCAATAAATGGGAAGAAATTGAGTAATATAAGATACGCGGACGACACCATCGTGTTTGCAGATAGCCCACAAGCACTACAACAACTTATCAACAAAATAGCAAGAGTTAGTAAGGAATATGGTTTGGACATAAACATACAAAAGACCAAAATTATGGTCATTAGCAAAAACAAGATCGACAACATCCAGTTATCCATCAACAACCAACCAATAGAAAGAGTACCACATCACGTACCTGGGAACACGTATAAACGAGAACTGGGACGCAACTCAAGAGATCAAATCACGAATCGCCAAAGCCACAGCCGCCTACAACAAAATGAGCAAACTCTTCAGAAGCCATGATCTTACACTGGAAACAAAAATGAGACTTCTCAGATGTTACATCTTTTCTATCCTCTTATACGGGACGGAATCTTGGACACTCAATGAAAGCACATCCAAGAAAATAGAAGCCTTCGAAATGCGACTCTATCGAAGAATGATGAGGATATCATGGACCGAACATATCACTAATGAAGAGGTACTAAGAAGGATGAATAAACAAAAAGAAATTATGAACACCATCAAGATCCGAAAACTGCAATATCTGGGCCACATCATGAGAAACGACTCCAGGTACTCCTTACTCCAGACAATCATCCAGGGAAAAATCGATGGAAGAAGAGGTCCAGGAAGGAGAAGAATATCTTGGCTGCATAACCTCAGGAAGTGGACCGGAAAAACATCAACCGAACTTTTCCGCATTGTCGTAAACAAAGTTAGGCTCGCCATGCTGATTGCCAACATCCGTAACGGATAGGAACCACCAGAAGAGAAAGTTTTATTGCAATATGAAATACGGTTTTGACAGGGTACAAAAAGATGTTGAGCGTTGCAACTGTCACTTTTTTTGGAAAAACATCAAATATTTCGAAAACGGCTAGAGATAGTCATAGGGCATTGTTGGTCAGAATTTTGTGAGGAATCCAAATATGTAATAATATATAGGGTGTTCTATTTAAAATAAGAAAGTTGTGATCGACTTCCGGTATAAACGGAAGTGCAACCACATAGTTATATTTTAGTTAGATTGGGCATGCCCACATCAGTACCATGCCTAATTTTCAAAACTCTCCTATTTATACTTTTTCCAATATCAATCGATGTCTTTCGTCGTGGGACACCCTGTATTGATAATGTTACATTAGAGCACTTAATAATAATAATAATGCAATACGCGATGACACTGGTTTTGTTCACGGAACTGCATACTCAGCATCTGTCCTGGTCTATGGAGGTGGTACAACCTCGTGACTTAACTCCTCCATCCCTTAAATTCAACTGTTAGAATATCTATTGAAACTCCTATCGAAATGCTGGTTATAATTATTATTACGTGGACCTGTGCCCCTAAAGTGACGTCGCGCATTATGAAAATTGTTTTGCCTAAACTGAAAAATATTTGCCGAAGACGGTGCCAACGAACTAACATTCACAAACTTACTAATAGTTTCCTGTACCGAAGAAAACGTGCCAGCCTCCATTATTAATCGAACTCTATCACTACTGACATTTTGGATAAATGCTCGCACAGTATTTTCAACCGTGTACCGTTGGGCAACTTCCGCTGGTACGCCCTCTGTAATATAGGCTGATTGTAATTTTTGCGCTAATGCGTCCACTTCAGAAGCATATTTTGCGGCTTCTTTATCGTTTTGTTTCAGATGTAAAATTTTTGCAGTCAATAATTGTGAAGTTTCGCCTTTAATCGAATTTTGAAGTTTAATAATTATGTCGTCAATTGTATTTTCATTCGTAATAAGACTTCGCGCTTTCCGGTCAAACGAGTTTTCACGAAAGCTACAGCGTTAGCAAGTTGATTTTCGCAATTGTTTTTAAGTAAAGTTAATGCATCTAAAAATGACAGTTAATTTTCGGAGTTACCATCGAATTGACTTGGAACTAATTTACTAGCCAAACTAAAAAATTCTACGGTGTTTGTCGACATTTTTGATATTTCAACGATACTTTTTAAACGTTCTAGCAGTGTTTGTCTGGAATTAAATTTTAGTTTTTCAGTTTCTTTTATATAGGGCGCTGCTGCTGCCAATAATTCCTCTGGGCTCTGACTCTCTTTTAAAACTTGAGTTTTAAAGTTGCTTAACTCTTTTTCGATTAAACCTATCTGTACAAGTAATTTATTTACTCTGTCTAAATTTCCGCGTCTCTCGGTAGATTCTTTATTGATATTACTTGAAAAGCTTTTTGCAGTTTCGTAAATTTTCTTAACTTCTGTTAATCCTTTACTAGTCATTTACCAAAAATACTATATATATATATAGTATTATATATACTATAATAAAATTTTTAAACGCCTGAATTGAAATCAACTTAAAAGTTCCATTATAAAACCCAGTTTAATAAACTATTTACTACGACTAATTATTGCTTACTTTTCTTTTGCACAGTTACACATAAGAACTTAACACTGAAGACACTTGAGTTTGTTGAGTTTGTGCACAATAAACAGCACATCACTATCACTGTACATACGCGCACGTCGCGCACACGCTTACCGGAACAGCTCTTACGTTTACTTACTCAACATTACGTTTCTCTTATAGATGCTAAAGAGACTGCTGCCATGTCGCGGCGGATCTGCTTCTTCATATTTTTCTTGACAGCCCGAATAATTCTCCACAATAAGAGCATTGCCAACATAGCGAAAATAAGATACAGAACCACTTTGACGTCTTTAGTGATGTTGTACTCAGCTTCTTGTACTATAAAATTGGAGTTAACTACGCCATTTTCCGTTACTTCTTGCTTGGTATTTTTTGACTTGGTTTGCCCCATCTTAGCTCACATTTATACCACGCTCAGCTCCTAAGCAGATTTGTCGGCATCGGATACATTACGAAATTAACGAGACTGCGGCAAAATAGATTAAACTATAGATCACCAATGTACCACGCACCATTACTGTAAAATATCGCTCTTATATGGCACTACACTTTTCTTTTAACTTTTACTTTTTACTATTTAATTAGAAGTCCACGAAAAATTAGCAGGATCGCCATGTAAAGGTAGTAATTGATACTCCGGCAAGTTCCGTGTATTCAATATATATTTTGCTGAATAAATCAATTATATTTATGCATTACACTCTTGTATCCACTACTAGCTTCTGGGTGGCATCGTACTCTATTATGCCTACTCATACAATATAATTATAGGTTGCTGTGTATACATAAAATACTTATAATAGCGAACCGATCGATGCAATACGATTAATAATAATACTTAGCTATGCATGTCAATGGACTGTTACAACTTCAACTAACTATGTTACACCTATAAGGGTCCAAATCTTCCGGAAGGCGATGTGGTCCAACCAAAGTTTGCGATCCCGCCCATGACTACCCTCACCCTAGTGCGATCTCAAAATCTTCATGAACCCAAACGAGAATTACTATTGCCGGGGGTTGAGTAGAGACTTGGGGTACGGTCGGACGGGGTTGCCGATTCTTTTAATTTCTCTCTGAACAGGTGTACGGTTTTCCGGGAAACAGACGATACTACGTGTGTAATAATTTAGATCAAAACTTCCTTACAGGTAAGTCGTTAGATCTTACAATTATTATTGTTACACTTTACTGGGTTCTTTTTGATAATTGAGACTTTGAATAAACTCAACAAACTTTATTTACTAATTACACAACAATTTACAACACTAGAAATCACTTTTATACCACTAAAGTCACTTTTACCACTTCACTACTTTGTTCTTTGCTTTATCGCGCCACTGTTATTTCACAACTCACAACCGACTGTCCGTCGGCTCGGTCGGTTTATATATGTGTGGGTGATCGATTCTCAAACGTCCCTGTATGCACAGAATGTTCCCGCTATACGTCCAGTAAACGTTTATTGTATCGCGAACATTCCATCCGATGCGCCGATCCAAGTTTAAAGATACCGGGACATGTCCAAAAGTAGCTGTTTTGTGGATTTGCATTTTACATGGGGTTAAATGGGTAACTCCCTTATTTTAAGGCCTAGAGAGTTGAGACTTCATATTAGGGGGGTAAGTTTGGGACACCCCTGGGATGCGGTGTTGCCAAGTTGTGCACTTTTTCCCTAAATTTAGGGAAATCCTATATAGTGACCCTTCGTTTTTCCCTAAATCTCAAGTGTCTAAGCAACCCAAATTTGAGCATAAAACATTCCAAGGTATGACGGTTTATATCATTACTAATAATAGGAACATGAGTTAAGTCACGAGGTTGTACCACCTCCATAGAGTCACAGCATCGGACACTTTTGCATGGATCGCAAACTTTGGTTGGACTACATCGCCTTCCGGAAGATTTGGACCCTTATAGGCAGAATATGGTCAAGGTCATCGTTTTTATGTAAGTGTGCAATTTTTTCATGTCGAGTTTAGACACAATTATTGAAGAATTAAGTAGCCTATCGATAGAAAATTCTGATAACCCTTTAACTGACTCTATTGATAATTCTAAAAAATTGCTTCAAGTTCCACTAATTACAAAAGAAGAAGTAAAAGATTTATCTAATCGTATTTTAAGTAGTTTTACAATGCCACAATTTAAACCAGAGTACTTACAATGTGTCCCACAATTCGATGGGAATCCTAATGACTTAAACAGGTATTTGACAACCTGCCAAAGTTTAATTGATAATTTCTATAATGTATCAAATCCATTGGATTTTCAAAATACTTTTCTGTTAAACAGTTTGATCGGAAAACTTTCGGACACAGCAAAAATTGTTGTAAACATTCAAAATATATTCACTTGGGAAGACTTAAAATCTATTCTTCACCAAAATTTCGCTCAAAATCAAAATGAAAATCCAAACCAATTTTATGACAGAGTTCTACACTTATTAAACTTACTATGTTCTTATATAGATTGCCACGAATCTAGCGATGGTGGAAAAATGCTAAAGAAATCACTATATAACGATTTAGCTTTAAAAACTTTCTTATCAGGGTTAAAGGAACCTATAGGGACAACGATTCGTTGTATGAAACCCAGATCTTTAGCTGAAGCCCTTCAGTACGTTACGCAGGAATATAATAATCATTATTTCCAAAATATGTCTAACCGATTACCACACCAACCGATGCAGGTTATGAAAACAAATTCTAAACCCCAAGCTAATCATTTTAATCAGCAATTCAGAATGCCATTTGTTGCACAACCGCAACAAAATTTTGCATCATTCAATGCACAGACACCGCATAATTTATTTATGCTTAGGAGTAACTTCAACAGATTTCCTTCACAACCCATCAATATAAGACCAAATTTCAATAGAATGCCGCAACGGTTTCCAACAAACTCTCAAGTTTTTGGAAAGCCAAATCAATCAAACGTATTTAAGCCCAATCAAAACAAATCACTTCGTGCACCACAACCGATGAGGTTGTTGTATGTACACAAAGGACCTTTGTCTCAATATAATCGTTTTCCAAGGCCTAATTTTTAAGGAAATTCACAAAACTTTCAAGGAATTTTCCAAAATAATCAACCTAAGTACCTTGTTGAAGAATTGTACAGCGCTGAAACGCAGTCCAATTCTAATTACGATCAATTTGAGTATTCATATTCACAAGAGACACCAGAAAACCCTACTTTTGACAATGAGTGTCTCAGTTTCGCAAGAGAAAAATATAAATTTTTCGATGACGCCTCAAAAGGACAATCAAATTTAGTCATATCTTTAAACTCTACCAATACTAGTGAACTATCTTATATTTCATTGCCTGAATTTAACATCAAACTTCTAATCGATTCTGGTTCCACAAAATCTTTTATTAATCCTAATTTAGCTGAAAAGTACTACAATAACTGCATAATTGATGATCCGTTCATTGTTAGTACAGTGTTTCAAAAGTCAGCACATCGCTACAGTGCTTTAATTCCAGCATCTAGCATTTAATTACACCGTATGCAAAGATAAAACTTATGTTTTACAAAACAGAACCAGTATTAAATTGCATAACCATCTCACCTCGCACTGAACAAGTGATAAGAGTGAAAACTGATATCACTAAAGGTGAAATAATTATCCCACATCAAAAAATTCATAATTGTGAGATACCCGAATGTTTAACAATAGCAAAAGAGGGATATGCATTAACTACTATCTTAAATAACTCATGTTTGCCTGTAACTTTAGATTTTTCTGAACCCCTTTCCGTAGAAAAATTTAATCACAGAGAAATTCAAAACATAGACCTTAATAATTTTGACGACTCTCCAAAACAAAGACTAGATTTTAACCAATTAAGATTAAATCACCTAAATGAAGAAGAAAAAGAAGAAATTTAAAATTGTGTAAAGAATTTTCGGACGTATTTTACCAAGAAAATACACCACTCACCTTTACAACCAAAATAAAACATCAAATTAGAACAACAGATGAAGTTCCAATCTATACAAAATCTTATAGGTACCCTTTCATACACAAAAAGGAAGTAGAAAGTCAAATAGCCAAAATGGTTGATCAAAATATAATCAGACCATCAAATAGTCCGTGGTCAAGTCCTATCTGGGTAGTACCTACAAATATGGACGCTTCCGGTAAACAGAAATGGCGTGTAGTGATAGATTACCTGAAGTTGAATGAGAAAACAATAGATGACAAATTTCCCCTACCTAATATTACAGATCTGTTGGATAAATTAGGTAAATGTCAAGATTTCACAACATTGGATCTGGCTTCAGGATTTCATCAAATCGAAATGAAAGAAGAAGATATTCCCAAAACAGCCTTTAGTCCCGAAAGTGGACACTTTGAATACTTAAGAATGCCATTTGGTTTAAAGAACGCACCGGCGACTTTTCAACGAGTTATGGACTCAATTTTGAGAGGTATTCAAAATGAAAAATGCTTATTATATTTAGATGATATAATCATTTTTTCAACTTCTTTACAAGAGCATATAACAAACTTGAAATTAGTCTTCAAACTGCTACGTGAGTCCAATTATAAAGTACAACTGGACAAAAGCGAATTTTTGCGCCGCGAAGTTGCTTATTTAGGACATATGTCCTCCCCTGACGGTGTCAAACCAAACCCGGACAAAATCTTAGCCATAAAGAAATATCATATTCCAACTAATACAAAACAAATTAAAGGCTTTCTCGGATTGTTAGGTTACTATAGAAGGTTTATAAATAATTTTGCAAAAATTACGAAACCTCTCACAAAGTGTCTAAAGAAAGGAGCAAAAATTGAGCATGATCAAGAATTTTTGGATTGTTTTGAATCTTGTAAAATCTTGTTGATCAACGAACCAATCTTACAGTACCCTGATTTTCGAAACCGTTTAATTTAACAACTGACGCTAGCAACGTAGCTCTAGGGGCAGTTCTAAGTCCTCAACTCGAAAGGAGAGGAACTGAAGAAGTTGTATTTTAAGCTAAGTAACACCGACCTTAAACTTAAGTGTATCTATTTTAAACTTACCGCCTCATTACACCCTGTTGAATTTGACACTTTGCACCATGCCCTCCTTGATTTTGTGGTTGACATGGGGGACAGAAAGTTTGAGTCTTTACGCTCCAAGCTATCTCAGTTACGTCCTTTGCCTACACCTTCACACATTTCCCCTGCTTTCACTTCCATCCCTAATCCTGATATTTCTCCTTCACAACCCATTTTACCTCCCACACCCACACTCCCTGAAACATCTCCAGATTCAGTTAAATTTTCCAATGATGTTTTTGTGGGCATTTTCGGTGTCAAAAAGACACCAAGATCGAATTTCTCTTTTCACCCTCGTACTCTCAATCTTTCAAATTGTACTCTTTCTCATGACGACTTAAATATCCTGAACCGTGGCTTAAAGTTTAATTTTACTTTTCAACCAAGAATTACAGACTTACATACTATTTCTGCACATGTAGAAAATGTCATCTCCAGAGCTGTCCCTGAACCATCACAGGGTGCAGTCCGTTCTGCTTGTGCTGTCCAGTTAAGCAACTTCCATCATCATCACATGTCTTCCAACAACTCTAGACCAATGAGTGAGGGCAAGGCCTTGTCAACTTTATGAAAAAAGGTCAAAGACAACGACCTTATTGTCACTAAGGCAGATAAAGGTAACTGCGTGGTAGTTCTAAACAGAGCCCAGTACGTTGACAAGGTCTTGACCTTTCTGGACTCTGACTCTTTCACACCCTTACACACTTCACCTTTGGACAAGTTTGTTACAAAATTCAAATCAACCTTAAACAAAACCGCTAAATCTCTAACACCGCTAGGTTTTAATAAGTACAGATTAACGCCACTTAATCCCTCTGTTCCCAAACTTTACGGCCTCCCAAAAATCCATAAACCTAATATCCCAGTTAGACCCGTTGTTTCCTTTTGTGGTTCTCCTTGTCACCACCTCTCCTCTTGGTTGAATGACACCATACTACAAATCACTAAATTTAAAAGTAAATATTCAATTAAAAACTCAGTTGAATTGTGCTCGGAACTCAAGGATATTGTTATTCCTCAATCTGCTGTTATGGTTTCGTTCGACGTTTGTAACTTATTTCCTAGTATCCCACCTTTCGATTGTATTACCTTTGTCCAAGAGCTGCTCTCCAGTTCCGTAACCATCGATCCTTTTCAAGTTGAGGACTTGTTATCTTTGGTTTCCTTAGTACTTGACCAGAACTTTTTCCAATTTAGTGGTAATTACTATTCCCAGATCAAGGGTTTGGCAATGGGTTCTTGCCTTTCGCCACTTCTGGCTGAGGTCTTTATGGCTAAAATTGAAAATTCATTGGAGTCTTACCATTCAATTCACAAAGTCCTCTTTTTTAAACGCTACGTGGATGACATTTTTTGCATCTTCGACGGCACCGCTAGTGACTTGGACGACTTTTTTACATCCATCAACACCCTACACGAGTCTATAACCTTCACCATGGAATTGGAGTCCGATAATTCCCTCCCCTTCCTTGACATACTCTGCACCAAACTTGACAATAACATTGACTTGTCCATTTACCATAAACCTACCAGCACTGATTCCATTATTCCTTTTGATTCCAACCATCCCTTTAACCAAAAAATGGCCGCCCTCAACTGCTTCTTCACCCGCCTGTACAACATCCCAATGTCTCAATCCAATTTCAATAATGAACTATCCTGGGTTAGAACTGTGGCCATCAACAACAAATTTCCCCCCTCCATAATCAATAAAACGTATTTCAACCATTTTAAAAAGTTTATTAACAAAAATCTAATAATACAAGAGGACAAAATAACCTGGACACTTCTTAGTGGGGGAGTTATTAATAGCATTACCAGAACGAGACGTGCAGAACATCAAATGTGGGCGTCTAAGTCGATATCAACATTTAACACAAATGGTACAGACCTTCTGGAGTCGTTGGAATAAGGAATGTTTAAGTGAGTTGATTAACCGTTCAAAGTGGCATCATTCAACTGGACAAGCAGTTAAAATTGGAGATTTGGTCGTATTAAAGGACGAAAATTTACCGCCGCTGAAATGGTCGCTAGGACGTGTCAAGGAAGTGTTTCCTGGTAGTGACGGTGTAATTAGAGTTGCCCTTATAAGGACACAACAAGGTGAATTTAAGCGCGCTGTGGCAAAATTAGCTGTGTTACTATGGATAATGATAGTTTTTAATAGAATAATGTTCCTAATTTAAGTCATTGTACTAAGGCATGATCTCTGTTTAAGTAGTTTCGTAGTTGTCGGAGCCAGCAAATTATTGTTTGAAAAGAATAGATCGTTGTTTGTGGCAGCTATCAGTTCATTTTTCATACGGTAGGCGGCGCGTCGATTAGTTGACGGCGTGTGTATCGGGCGCAAAAGAGAGAGAGAGGTGAAGAAAAGAGAGAGTTGTTGTTGATAGAACGAATGAAGGGGGATGTAACACGTTTTGGGGTTTTCCGAGTATTTTAAGGTCTCTTGTTATTAAACCAGTGTTCTTTTTGAAACGGGTTGTTTTATTGTGCCCACTCATCAAAGACCGGACAGTGATTACCAGGATCACCTTACGTACGTGGCTTCAGGAAGCGGTGTTTTCTTGAGATGGCGCGACATTAATTGGCGACCGTGACAGGACAAAAACGTGATTTTCCGGGTTGCTTTTCGGGCGT
Source organism: Ips nitidus (assembly GCA_018691245.2). NCBI lineage: Eukaryota > Metazoa > Arthropoda > Insecta > Coleoptera > Curculionidae > Ips > Ips nitidus. Next base: position 200,365 of record CM042803.1, on the reverse strand, counting down.
GTGGTTGAGTGAAACTCAGTAGAGAAAACGGCACACATTTAGACTTGGCTTAACAAGTTTGCAAAACCGGTACCGGCAGTGTTACATTACCGATTGAAAGACATTTGCTAACCTCAAAACTTGATTTAAAATGGGTGAACAACTGGATATTAAAGTCAAAAGTCGCAAGGTATTACGATCCACGTTTACCCGTACTACCACCGCTCTCGAGAGGCTTTTAGCTGCCGAGATACGCGATATTTCTAAAATCGATACTCCCTGGGACTTATTACGGTATAAATTTGATGAGTTAAGTGCTTTAGACTCTCAAATTTTCGAAATGGTGGTGAACGCGTCGGAGATCGAACTTGAACGGGAAATAGAATCTCGGGATGGTTATTTCAAAACCTTTTCTACGTTCCGGTCCAACATAGATAAACTCCATGGTAATAACGCTGCGGAAGTGAACACAGTTGACAGCACAGGTACCCATAACAGCCACAACTCAGGTGTAAATGAAAATTCTACAGGTAGGCGTAAATTTAAGTTACCTCGAATAGAATTTAAGCACTATGATGGAAGTATACGAGGCTGGCTGGCATTTTTGAGCCCAATTTCGGAAGGTGGATGAGTCAATTGACAATAACGATAAAATCGAATATTTACTTCAAGCTACAGTTCAGGGCAGTAGGACCAGACAATTAGTCGAAAGTTACCCAGCCATGGGCGAAAATTATAGTAAGATTGTGGAGAGTATGGAAAGTAGGTTTGGCAGAAAGGATTTGCAGATTGAGTTTTATGTTAGGGAACTTTTAAGCTCATTTTAAGCAATTCTGCACGTAAACAAAAAATAGAGATAGCCAGCTTGTACGATTCCATCGAGACCCAGCTACGAGCACTGGAAACCTTGGGCATTACCTCAGAGAACTGTTCAGCAATTTTGTTTCCTCTCATAGAATCGTGCTTACCATATGATCTGCTTACAGTTTGGCAACGGTCATCAACCTGTCATAGCCCTGAAAAAGATGCTTCTTGTCCTGTTTCTCCACTGGAAATTCGCCTCAAAAAACTGTTGCTCTTTCTTCAACATGAAGTGGAAAATGAACGAGTTTCATTGGCTACTGAGGGTTTTGGTTTGCAGAGACACTCATCATATGACGACACTGACCATAGAGGTCCTTCTAGGAACAAATCAACTCAGAAGAGGTTTTCAGATTGTCCTACTGCTATGGGACTGGTAAATTGTGAAGTCGTCTCAAAAATAACTACTTGTGTTTTTTGTTCTGGGTCCCACAACAGCGACTCTTGTTTCAAGGCGCAGAAAATGAACCTGACCCACAAACGGTCAATTCTGTCATCGAAGAAAGTCTGTTTTCGATGCCTAAAAGGTGGTCACCCAACTAATAACTGCAGGACACGTCTCAGTTGTGCTGTTTGCAGTAAATCTCATGTTGTTATCATGTGCCCTGATATACCTTCAAACAAACAGACCGAAGGGGTTCCTGACAGCTTACATAACAGTCACCATAACATTCCTCCGGATATTCCTAAAGATCAGAGTTTAGCTAATCAGACAAGCACCCATACTTTTTTGCAAACCCTTCAAGTGACCTTGATAGGTGTGAATGGCTCTAAAACAGTCCGCGCTTTAATTGATAGCGGATCCCAGCGGTCCTACATTCTCAAAGACACGGCCATGGCGCTTGGTTTGCAGTCAAAAGCTCAGGAAAAGCTTATCCATTGTTTGTTTGGTGGTTCAGAGATATCCAACCGCCACCACTGCTATGATGTTACCATAAAGCATGGGAGGTTTAATTTTAAATTTAAAAGTACTTGATCAACCTTCTATTTGTAGTAAAGTAGCATCAATTTTCCAAAGTCAGTGGACTAGTGAACTAAAAGATTTGGGCATTGAACTTTCTGAAGTTAATGGGACAGGCCCAATTGAACTTTTACTAGGAGTTGACGTGGTGGGGATTTTATACACCGGAAACCGTCGGCAACTGTCTTGTGGATTGGTTGCAATGGAGACGCAAGTTGGATGGACTCTCATGGGCAAAGTACCTGTCAGTTCCCCTCGTTCCGATGTGACTATGACAACGGTGAACCTTCTGATCAAGAATGCTTCCATCAGTGACTTATGAGAGCTAGAAGTCATTGGAATCAAAAATCCGACTGACCGACTATCCAAAGAAGACATGGCCTTGGCAGCAAAAGAACTTTTCTTGCAGACTGTAACTACAGACAGTCATGGGCGCTATGAAGTCCGACTTCCCTGGTTGAAAGGCCACCCACCTCTCTCAAATAACTACACTTTGGCGCAAAAAAGGTTAAGTTCAGTCGTGCGCAAACTGAAAAATGATAGACGTTTTAATCAATATCAGGACATATTCAATGAATGGCTAGCAGAGGGAATAATTGAGGTTGTTCCACGCAGTGTCCTAGATCTGGAAAGTGGACATTTTCTTCCTCACCGTCCAGTCATTAAAGAAAGCAGCCTCACCACCAAGATTAGGCCCGTTTTTCGATGCATCAGCCCACGAAAAAGACATCCCTTCCCTTAATCATTGTTTGGAAAAAGGACCCAACCTTATTGAGTTAATTCCGTCCTTACTTCTTAGATATCGTGAAAACAAAATAGGTGTTGTAGCAGACATCAAGAAGGCTTTTCTTCAAATTGGTGTCAACGAAAAGGACCGCAATTACCTAAAGTTTTTATGGATGGATACCCAAGGTCAAGAAGTCGTATTTCGGCATAAGCGAGTTGTTTTTGGATTAATTAGCAGTCCATTCTTATTAGGGGCTTGCCTGGAATACCATTTAACTTGTGCACTGAATAGCTTGCCTGGAAAAGCCGTTCCTTATTCTAGTGAGACGATAAACCGATTACGTCGCAGTTTTTATGTGGATAAACTGTGTGACAAGCCTGGTCAATGATGATGCAGTTTCCCAATTTATTAAAGAGGCTCGTGCAGTTATGTCCGAAGGACAATTTGATTTACGAGGGTGGGAGCGAACCAAAGTTCTGTTTCAGAAACGGGTCCCATCCCTGTCCCGTACTCGGCTTAACCTGGAATCCTCAAACTGACGTTTTGAGAATAAGTCAGCATTTTCTGCACGATGACGATGACAATCAGAACATGGTAGTCACAAAACGTTTGATCTTATCGCCCCAATCAGAAAAGCTGACTCGAAGATGACCATTCCACGGTTAGAATTATTGGCTGCGACAATAGGAGCTAGATTATACCATCAAACTAAAGAAAATTTGAGAGGCCCAATTGACTCTTTCTTTTGGAGTGATTCCTCTACCGTGGTATCCTGGATACAGCGGAAGGAAGAATGGGGCATTTTTGTCTGGAACCGGGTCTCGGAGATACGTAATTTGACGCCTGCGGAAAATTGGAGGCACTTACCAGGGGTCCACAATCCAGCTGATCTACCTTCACGTGGCTGTACTCCCAAGCAGCTATCGCGTTCCAGATGGTGGGAGGGCCCGACATGGCTGTATAGTGAACCTAAAGACTGGCCTTTACCTTAACCTGAGTATAATGAACACGAGACAACACGGTTCACGTTTCAAACACTCAAAAACACGGTTTCGACACATCATCAGATAGATGGAATCTATTGTATTTTTCCAAGTACAATAAGACAGTGAGAATGTTAGCATGGATGTTTCGCTTCCTTTACAATATGAGACATCCTTTACAATAGTGAAAAACGTACTGGAGATTTATCCGCTCAAGAACATGACATTGCAGAGAAGTTTCTGCTAAAAATCGTACAAGAAGAGGTTTTTCTGAGAAGGAGGTCAGAACTCTTCATACTTTAAACCTTTTCCAAGGCGTAGATAAGCTTTTCCGTATCAAATCTAAGATCTCGGGTCGAGATGGACAAATACGTCTTGCCAAAATTGCTACGGCCAAAGGGCAAATGTTGAGACCACTGCAACGGCTTTTTCCCTGGAATGTTGCACTGTTCCGGAGTTCGAATCAATGAAGGGACCAGTCTGCAGGAGTCAGAACGAGTACCAGACGTAACCGAGATTTTGAAAATGAAAGAGACTCCCATCAATGCCGCTTCTCGGTCAGAGACTGTTCTTCAAGAGAATGCAGAGTGTCTTAGTGCGGGAGTACCAAAAGTCAATGTCACTCGATCTGGACGTGCGGTAAAAGTGCCAAACCGTTTTTTGTAGTTTAATATGTTTAGGTTTTAAGGATTTTTCTATGGCGTTTTGCAATACTGAGTATTGCCTGTTTGTAAAATCTAAATTATAAGTTAAAGTTGTATTTTACGCCTCCTAACTTTGGTGAGGAATGTTCAATCTCTCTCGATGTTATCTTAGAACATCCCTCAGGTGGGAGAATGTCGGAGCCAGCAAATTATTGTTTGAAAAGAATAGATCGTTGTTTGTGGCAGCTATCAGTTCATTTTTCATACGGTAGGCGGCGCGTCGATTAGTTGACGGCGTGTGTATCGGGCGCAAAAGAGAGAGAGAGGTGAAGAAAAGAGAGAGTTGTTGTTGATAGAACGAATGAAGGGGGATGTAACACGTTTTGGGGTTTTCCGAGTATTTTAAGGTCTCTTGTTATTAAACCAGTGTTCTTTTTGAAACGGGTTGTTTTATTGTGCCCACTCACCAAAGACCGGACAGTGATTACCAGGATCACCTTACGTACGTGGCTTCAGGAAGCGGTGTTTTCTTGAGATGGCGCGACAGTAGTCATTTAGAGAGAGAATTATATGCTAAATAAAGTTAAAGTATAAGTAGTGTAAGTTAGTTTTATATTTTTGTTGAAAGCGAGTGCTTCCAAGGGGGGGCGGTATGTTACGGTCCTGGCAGAGTAATAATTTTATTGTAAATAGCCGATAAAATACATGAGATTTGACCATCCAGACGAGAAATACAGCAAGTCAGTAAGATGACGGATACCTAAGCGGGTGACAAAACAAACAGGCTGCTCGAGACCATGTTTTCGAAAATAAATGAATTGCAGTCCCAAGTTAATCAGTTGTCATTCCGCAGGCGTTCTTTGTCTCGACATATGGGACTTAAAAATCAAAAAAACCGGAGTACCACACCCGCAAGGGTTAACAACTCAGGATTATGCTTGCTGGTACCATAAAAAATTCGGAAAAAAATCGACAAAGTGCCGCGATCCCTGCACCTGGAAATCGGGAAACGAGGAAAACCGTCAGTAAACGCGGCGCTAGACGACGGTTCAGTTTCCCGCTCTGATATATGCACCTTACCACATCACCAATATATTTTTCTTTAAAATGTTGATTTATTACAATGTAGTATAATATAGGTATTTCGATTTATTTGTAAAGGTAGTAAATGATACTCCGGCAAGTTCCCTATATTCAATATATATTTGCTGAATAAATCAATTATATTTATGCATTACATTCTTGTATCCACTACTAGCTTCTGGGTAGCATCGTACTATATTATGCCTACTCATACAATATAATATAGGTTGCTGTGTATACATAAAATACTTATAATAGCGAACCGATTGATGCAATACGATTAATAATAATACTTAGCTATGCATGTCAATGAACTGTTACAACTTCAACTAACTATGTTACATATTGTACTGTATGAATATTTAATAAAGTATGTTTCACCTATACGTTTATGAATACCATAATACCTTGGAAATGGTGTAAGTTATAGTGTTCATAACAACCTGAGGGCATTATAGACGGGTATTATCATAACGCCCTAAAACCGCTTTTAATATTGTCACGTTAAGGGGTAGCTCAGAAGAAGGAAACCACACGTGTACAGATAACCCACTTTTTTTGCAGCACAGAATAAAACATAAAACGGGATTCTTACCCCCAGATCGCCAAGATGGCGAGGATAATGATGTAAGGTGTATCAGCGGGAGTGGTTACTGAGGTTCGCGGGGGGCACACGCTTACCAGGGGTGAATAGAACCGTAGACGTAGACTAGTGTCCCAGGGCATTCACCGCGCCGACTAAGACGCTATGGTACTGCTAAAGGGAGATAAGCCGGTACTGCACTAATGCTACTTGCCCGTGCTATTTCCTTTAACAGGCTGATTCCCGGGTGTTTGCACGGTTACCACCTGCTCCACTAAAAAGCTACACAAATGGTGAACCCAGAGATCAGTGATTAGTACGTGCTTTGAAGCTGTATTTATACCTACATCATGACCCCAATTCGCAGATCTTGTTTACATAAGTCTGGTATTGGGGAAGACCGAAGCAAATGCAGGTACGGAACATAGTGTAATTACTATGTTACATGCCCCTCTCCCAAAAGTGTTCGCCCCGAACACTAAAAGCGAGATATAGCCCTAACGTTCACACTTCTACCCTTAACTACTAGTTGGTAGAACGAGTTCTTTATTTTCTTTGCTGATTTATTCGTCTTAATCCTACGGAGTTGTAACTTCTGCGCGTCCTCCCCCGTTACTCAGTTCACGGGTAAAGTCCGCCACTCGTGGTTGTGCGCGTGGGTTTGTTGCTCCTGCTTTATGTGTCCAGCGATAGATGGACACATGGGAGGGGTTACTGTGGATTGCTTTGACCGGCTTGACCCGGGCGACATGTAAAATTATAAAAAAAATGTTTATGTTATTATTACCTACAAACTATGTTATGAGTTTGTTTAATAAACTTAATCTAGTACCCTACTAATTTTTTACTTACAATGCATTGTCTCTATTCTTATTAATACCTATCCTGTTAATCATTTGGTCTCCGAAGCCTCAAAAGAGTGTGTTACGATGGAATTTACTGGTGAGTGGCCGAGTTCCCTTTTTCTCCTTGCTTCTCTAGGTTTCTGGTTGTCTATTCCAGATTCGCGTGGTTTTCCCCTGATTTCGAGACGCGCCCGGCGGAGAGTGATTTCTTGCCTGCGTCGTTGGGCCCCAGATCTCCCCCAGGTAGGTTCCTGTAATTTGGTTTGAAGTTTTCTTGGTTGCCAATACCCATCGTTGCCTTAGGATTTCCGAGCGGAGGTGTACTTTTTTAAAGTACGCGGGGGAAGAATGGCCGCCGAAGCTTCCTAAGAGGCACGTCGTGATCCAGCATGGTTCGTGTTGTGGGCGACTCTGCCTCATCACTTTTGTTCCGCGGCTTCGGAAACCGGTTGTACAGGGTGCTGCATTTTCGATGGTTTTACGGGGTACAAAGAAAACTGTAATAGATAGAAACAAAGTAGCATACGTGTTCCGATCTCTTTTTCCGAGCTGAGATGACTGGCGAAGAGTGGGCTGCGCAAACTTCTTTTGTTTTAAAGATACGGGGGGTTTTTGAAAATTGGTCATTTTGGAACCTCCTCTGTATTTCATTTGATATTAAAGTTATCAAAAAAGGAAAAACGGTTTCCGGTAGAAGTTTTGACGTAGAATCCAATGTCGTAGTCAGTTTTTTTCTATTACGTTTAGTTTCTGACATATGACAGTAAGTTATATTTTTTTAAATGGAACACCCTATATATTTTCAGTTCATTTAATTCTGTTGATTTTTACTTTTTCAACGGTGTATTAAAACATATAAGTTTGTAAACGTTAATCTTGGTAATTAGAAAAAAAGCGTTTCCTTAACAAAAAAGTGCTAAATAATATGTATAAAAATACTCACAGTCGAAACAAAATTTGGCTATGTTCATATTAACATGTCACATGTAGTTTATAAACAGTTTTTTCAACTTCCACCTTAAAAATAGTAGAAAATAGAAGTGGCCACTTTTCTTATTAAAGTGACGGTATAACTGTTTGTAACTTAGATTTTTAATAAGATTTATTAAAAAATATTATATAACCGCCAGCACCTATTCCCGCACCTTGCAGCAAATGCAACTCGTTTGATCACAAATCCGAAGACTGCAAAACACCTACCAAATGCAACAAATGCTTAGGACCTCACACAACATCAACTTGTAGCTCGCCACTTCCCATCAAGTGTGTTACGTGCAACTCTAATGATCATGCCGCTTGGAGTATGAAATGTCCAAAAGACCTACGGCCCCAATTGAAGGTATACCAAATGTTAAAATTAAGTGTCTCAATAAGAGGACGGCCGAGGGTGTCGGGACAATGTGGCAAAACAAAGTAGAATTCATAATCCAATTACAACACATGACTTTATAATCAACACTTACAAACACGAAATCAATAAAACGTCTAACGTCAACATTGTGCNCGGAAGCTNAGTGTNCNCNCNTCCGANNCTTNNTNATAAAGCTAGGACTTTGGGGCAGNAATGGTGTAAAGTAGNATCCNTTNGNAGCCTATNNTCGGNAGTGCGGTTANNGCGAATNNNGGACACACCCAGCCNANNNGAGAAATTGTNCCGNGAANGCCATTANAAGCCNAGGCNCNCAANTGTNTGAGNNGGGCCNCCATTAGNNGACAAATTCCTCCGAGGCNNGAGTCAANNGAGAGGAAACAGANTNTTTTTTTNGNTCCCNNGGATCTTNTAGNGAGNGNGACTTCNACGTGGNGNATGTCNAGANTCTTACCNCCGTCNCNGNTGCNTAANNCGANCAGAGTGTCTTATTTNGTNCTNNNCNTAGGATTCCNNCAGGTNNGTTGANTNATTCNCANNCGNGNGATNCCATTTNNCANCACTGANGATAATTTAACNGAAGAGNATCAGATCNGCNAANCCAATGAATATNAGTTCCTANNCNTANTTATTTTTTAAAAGTATAAATTCTTTTAATTGAAGCATAATATTCGGAGATGGCAAAAAAATAAAATGCGCGGTGGCAAAGTTACAGTCAGAATGCACATAGTGAATCATCGCTATTTTTAGCGATGACAAATCACCGCTACTGTTGCGATGCAGGCGAAAAGGAATATACAAACTACGTCAGCAGTCAATCGGGTATAAATTGAGATCGACATGCGTTGGTAAGGGTGACGATCAGAGGCAGTCGAAGACTCGGCTCGTAGGAAATTTTGTGGATCTCCGACCAGCTGTTTGCAATCGCCGCTTTTTCATATTTATTCACAAAAATAATGGGAGAGTCAATAGATGGGTTAAATGTAGGTGGGCATGTAAACTTTGGGGTGGCTGGAGTTTTTGGCTCAGCCAAAGCTACCTGTAAAGTCATGTTAGCCATTACTGAAGTATTGTTAGGGCGTATCACACGGTTTCTCTCCCGAATTACAGGGGGTGGGCAGGGATTATTCTTCTTCTTCAGGTGCCGTCTCCGTTTCGAATGTTGGCAATCATCAGGGCGATTCTTATTTTTGAGACCGCAGCTCCAAATAGTTCCTTGTTATTGCAACCAAACCATTCTCTAAGGTTCTTCAGCCATGAATTACGTCTTCTCCCCACAGATCTCTTTCCTTCGATTTTTTCTTGCATAATAAGTTGCAATATTCGATACTTTTCCCCCCTCATGACATGTCCCATATATTGCAATTTTCTGGCCTTCATCTCAAACGCTTCCAGTCTCCTCATTTCGGTTACCTTCAGCGTCCAGGCTTCTATCCCATAATACAGTACGGACAGCACATAGCATCTCATTAGTCGTATTTTCAGTTCCAGGTTTAGATCCCGACAGCAGAAAAGCCTTTTCATTTTTATAAATGTGCTTCTGGCCTGTTCGATTCTGATTCGTATATCTTGTGAGCTGTCGTTGTTTTCATTAATGGTCGTGCCTAGGTATTTGTATTCTCTTACTCTCTCAATAGGTTGATTGTTTACGTATATCCTACGAATGTCCAGAGTTGTTTTTGTCATCAACATATATTTTGTTTTGTTTATGTTCAGTGATAGTCCATATTCTTCGCTAACCGTGACCATTCTATTAATTAGCGTCTGCAGATCTTCGTATGTTCCAGCCAGAATAACTGTATCGTCAGCATACCTCAGATTATTTACTGTCATGCCGTTGATCTTAATGATTATGTTCTGATCATCAAGTGCCCGATTTATTATGTCCTCCGAGTACAGATTAAAGAGGATTGGTGATAGTATACACCCTTGACGAACACCTCTCTGTATTTCTATTTCTTCTGATGTCATGTCTTCTATTCGTACTACTGCTTTTTGACCATAGTATAAGTTTGATATTATTCCTATGTCTCTGAGGTCTATTCTTCTCTTTATTAATGTTTCTATCAGCAAGTCATGCCTCACTTTATCGAAAGCTTTATTGTAGTCTATAAAGCATGTATACCAGGTGTCCAAGAGCACCCTGGACATAGGAGATTAACATGGGAAAACGGTTTTGATTTTTTTGCGCCTGTACGGTTGATTTGATGGAAAAATCGTATTAATGAAAGTTGTAGTACCTATCACGGACTAGTTTTCTGTATTTTTTTCAGATCTGTAACTTGAGCCCTTTCGTCGTAAAACACGAACAAAAATGAGAAAATTTTAACTTTTTACCTGCACTGTATAAGCGGTTGCCGAGCAACCGTACCAGCAACAATGATCTGTTTACCCGTTGCCCGACAACTGCCTATACAGTGCAGGCCAAAAGTTTAAATTTTCTCATTTTTGTTCGTGTTTTACGACGAAAGGGCTCAAGTTACAGATCTGAAAAAAATACAGAAAACTAGTCCGTGATAGGTACTACAACTTTCATTATTACGATTTTTCAATCAAATCAACCGTACAGGCGCAAAAAAATCAAAACCGTTTTCCCATGTTAATCTCCTATGTCCAGGGTGCTCTTGGACACCTGGTATATGTCTTGATTTATATCTAGGCATCTTTGTGACAGGACATTAAGTGAAACTAGCGCTTCCCTTGTTCCTAGGCCTTTACGGAATCCAAATTATTACAACCTTGTAATAAGTCTGTGGGGCGGGATGAGGTAGGCTTTGGCACTACCACTTCTAAGGGACTTTCTTGCCAAGGCTCTTCTGTTTCTCGCGGTTTAGGCGGAGTCCTACTCAATGAAGCTCTTGGCTTAAAAAACTGCTCTGGGGGTCGTGATCCTGCTTTGGAATCTTTAGTTTTCTGAACTTGGGAAGTCGAAGCTTCAATTGTTTGAATTTGCGGGGTTTTGACTTGAGCACGTACGACAGTTTTTTCGAAAGGGCTTTCCTCGTCCCCTCTACTTGTTAAACTGGCAATAGGAGCTGTTTTGTCAACTTCTGGGGCACCTGCAGATACCGATGCCTGTGCAGAAGCAGGGGAACTGACAGTTTAGCTATGATGCACGGGTTTAAACTCTCTTAATTCTTTCAAGACTTTTTCGGGGTTTTGTCACTTGGTTCACTCATGGAAAATTAATACGAAATGTTTGGCAGTATTTTTCATTATTTCGACTTTTCAGGTTCTCGGACAAAATGTAAACGATTATCTTAAACAATTTGATTATTCTTAGCAATTTCTTTGAGAATTTGCTTATTCATAAAACTAATAATCTTCTTAATTATTAATACCCCCATGCACAAAAAAATAATAATTAAAATTTCCTTAGCTGACCATGAATAATCCTTTCCTTGACGCGCTTTATTCGAAATACCTCCGCTATTACCCGCTTCAGAAATAATAATTTCTTCTTCTTTTGATGAAGAACCCCCCATTTTAAATAGAACGATTTTTTAAAAGACAAAAATTATGTTTTTTTCTGCCCTGAAACGTAGGCTCCCCCACCATATGTCACGACTAACGTGACGTGTTGAATTTAATTCAACTTATTTGCCTGGGATCTCGTTTCAGCGTGAAAATAAAACACAGATAACTCTACCATCAAGTTCTATTAAATAAGTACCTTAACCTAACAACTCCTAACTTACTAACTAATAAAATAACCGGTTTCCTAATCCAACGAAAACGTTGCTAACTTCCAATAAGATCATAATCAAACAGGCGTAAATCAATACACAACATAAAAGTACAATAATCATACTTACATCTCTAATAAAGACAGAATCTTGGAGAGAGGCTTGTCACTTGGAGCGCGTTCACGAATAACTTTACTTGAGAGTTACGGACATGTCTAATAGACATTTGCGGTTCGGTTTTCGACGTGGTGCACAGCAAAACTGGACTGACTGGAATAAACCCCTCTCTAGGGTACAACTTCCTTCTTATAGCATTCCAAACACTGGTTCCACCAATCAAAAACTCCCAGACCTGGTCTCCTCTAGCCGACAACTCGTGACGACCTTTCGACCCTCGCTATTTGGAAATATTCCACATATTTTGCAACCCAGTGTCCGGTCACACTCCGGTGCATAGTCTAGCTATTGCATCATAAGTGCAGTTGCACTCTGACCGCATTCCACAATTTTAATGTTTACGCTCAAGTAATATTGTCACGAAGGAAATAAATCAAATTTATTTTACTTGAGCGGAAACATTAAAACTGTGGAAATGCGGTCAGAGTGCAACTGCACTTATGATGCAATTGCTGAGTTGCGAAATATGTGGAATGTTTCCAAGTACCGAGGGTCGGCTAGAGGAGACCAGGTCTGGGAGTTTTGATTGGTGGAACCAGTGTCTGGAATGCTATAAAAAGGAAGTTGTAGCCTAGAGAGGGGTTCAGTTCATTCCAGTCAGTCCAGTTTTGCTGTGCACCACGTCGGAGAAGGCAGTACCTAGCCAGAAGAAATCGATAATATTGATTATCGAAGAAAAGTTGCAATGTTTAAATCAACTCGTAAAACTTCACACCAAAATAGAGACACAGCTGACCAAGTCAAATTAAAAAATGTAACATTCCCAGTATACGAATTTTGTGGATTACAATATTCAAAGCAAAATGTGTGCTTCTAGCATTTCTATTTAGTAGAAGTTTGTATAAAAGTTAAGCTAAGAAATCAAATATTTTGGAGAAAAAATTGAATTTTACATACTGCAGCATGCTATTAAATTAAATTTTGATAAGTCTTCTAAATCGGAAGTTAAAAATTAAATCCACACTGTAAAACAACGGATTGTGATATTTCGATGTCGAAGTCAAACATTCCCGATAACGACAAAAAATGTGCCAATGAAACTTCTAATTGTCGACAAATAATTTTTTACTTATTATTTGTAGGTACCCGCTTTAAAAAAAAAGCATAGTGCAGACTTAAAAGACGATAGCGATATGTTCCACCGTTGAAAACGAACAGTACATAATAAACCGACGGTTATTATTTGGTTGCTTGCAAAAATCGCAACATTAGTGGAAAATAGAGCAGACTAATTAGTTCTATTTGACGCCGCGTGCCGGTGTGACCGACTTGCCTTATTGCACTCGTCTAGTCGCATCGCCGCGAATGTGTCGACAAGGAAACTGCTGATTGATGAATTTTAATGTTTTAATATATATATTTTTTTTAAATGCACATGATATTTTACCTATATGAAATAACAAGTCGAAATGTAGCATTGGCTAAAAATAATTAAATTTGATATTACTATGGAAAAAATGACAACTGATTTAAAAAATGACACAAGTTTTTTTTTGAATACGAATGATAAATGATACATTTGTAATAAAGTATTTCTGAAGTGATATTTAACACATTCAACACACATACTACTCGAATGAGACGATAAGACCCACACATCATGATAATGTGACTTTACTTTTAATTTATTTCAGCTGAATTTTATTACGTTAAATAATTAAGGTGAAAAACGCTAGCTGAGCGTAATACCTTATTATGTAAGTGGCACATAGAGTTTGTTTTTTAACTTTTTTTTGTTTTGTTTCTTTAACCGACCCATTGTAATGAGTTTTATGAGTACTAAAGTTTCGACTTACATGCAGTTGAACTATTTTTGGTGCATCTATACGAAGACGTCCAGCTCAAGATTCATAATTAAATAAAATAATTATTGAATTGCCAATGAAAAAATATTGGTATCTTTTATAAAGGAGTAATTTAAATACTCAAGAATTCAACAGGAAAAATAGTGTAATTCAATGTTGGTAGGACTATTAGCTCTCAAAGTAGTTGTTTCTGATTTTTCCCTTCTCAGTTTTCTGATACAGAGAAGAAGTTTCTGATACAGAAAGGTCTGTACATGTTGAGAGATATTTGTTTTAGTTCCACACAGCAATACTATTTGCTGTTATCAATGTTAGGGCGGTGCATAAATTTTTTTCAAAGAACAAACCAAAAGTTTATTTGAATACGAAATTAATAGCAGGCTGAAATGATTGTGTGTATGCTAAACCTTATACATACGTTTATTAAGTTTTGAAAATTGGGTCTTTGAAGCAAATCGATACTAGACTTCTTTAAGCACGGATATAAAAAGGTCCATATGAAGTAGCTAAACTTGTCAACATTTTCAGGCAACGGAGATTCCTATTCCTGACAGCAACCGGTTATACGTTATCCTGGAAATTTCCGTATTAGTTGCTTTAATCGTTTTCCTTAATTCCGTTTATAGGATCGTCTCATTACGAGGTACAATAAGTTGTACAAATTTCTAGCAGACTGACTACGACTACTTTTTGAAACAAATATTGAACTGCTGAATAATTCAGAGTTACAAGTTACAAGCCCGATAAAGTCAAAATGTTCATAATTAAGTTATAAAAATACTTAACTTTTACTTGCGTAAATGAAATATCCTACAATAGGATATATTTTGTTTTTTGTGCACATGAAAAAATGCGATATATAGGTACGTACCTAACCAATTAATCAGGTAATTCTTTTCTTATGCCGCAGGCAGATGGTGATCACTTTGTTATTTAAGTCATCGCGGTACGAACGTTCACTAAAACTGCGTATGGATAAATATCGGGGGTAATTGCACGAGTGCATAAAAATTACCGATAATTTTGCATGAAAACTTGTTATCTCTTAACTGCACGAGTTTATTTCCACCTTCGGTGTCGGGCTCTTTCGCCAAGAAAATATGAAAATGACCGAATGCAGTTTGCAAAGATAACAAGTTTGAACGCAGAATTATCAGCTAATTTTTAAGGCACGAATGTAATTTTGGGGAATATTTCCCGAATAAAGAAAATATTTTGGTTTTGCTGCAACTATAGATTGCTCAATGGAGCTCAATGAGCAAGTTCCAAACCGTTTATTAATTTTCGTTGACATCGCGTTTGACATTGTTTGGTTATAAAAAGTCAAAAAACTGCGCAAGGACAACAATTAGTGTACTAGCAATAGGCTCTACAACAATGCAGTCGTTATAGATACGTACAGTGCAATTATCGAAATGCAATTATCACTTTAGAATGCAATTATCGGGGGTAATTGCACAAGTGCATAAAAATTACCGATAATTTTGCGTGAAAACTTGTTATCTCTTAACTGCATGAGTTTATTTTCATATTTTTTTGGCGAAAGAGCCCGACACCGAAGGTGGAGGGCTGTTTTAGAAAAAAATATGAAAATGACCGAATGCAGTTTGCAAAGATAACAAGTGTGACATTAGATATATAAAGGGTACTGACAACGTTATAGCGGACGCGTTATCGCGAATAGAAATCACAAACCAAGAATTAAAACATATCAGTAATGCAGTCGACAAATCGATTCTTGTAATGACGCGTGCTGCCAGTGCAAAACTAACAGGAAACAAGACGCAAACGGGAACTCTTAACGCAGATTGTGACGAACGGCTTGATCACCCGGGAGTTGTACAATTGCTTAAGCGACCTGAGGAGTCGTGCGACCTGCGTTTAATTATGCCCACAGATTACAATGGCTTGATAAAAAAAAAATACAGTTAATATGTTGGTAAACAATAATTGTTTGTATGATAGGGAAAAACACGCGATATACTTGAAACAGGATCCTCGATCAGCGTCAGCATTTAATGCATCGTTGAGAGACCGGATTAGTTCTTGTAAAAACTTACAAATTTTTCATTTAACGATAATAAGAGTCGAAAGTTGCGCAACTAATAATTTTTTAAAAGAAATCCCAAAAAATAAAAAAAGTACTTGAGGAAGCGTGTGTAAAAATAACTGTACTAAAGGGCGTTAGGAGAATAACAGATAGAGAAACTGAACAGGATCATACTTAGTGACTTTCATTTGCTGCCTACAGGAGGGCATGCCGGGATTAACAGAATGTATAACAATGTTAAAAAATATGAGTCGACAAATCGATTCTTGTAATGACGCGTGCTGCCAGTGCAAAACTAACAGGAAACAAGACTCAAACGGGAACTCTTAACGCAGATTGTGACGAACGGCTTGATCACCCGGGAGTTGTACAATTGCTTAAGCAACCTGAGGAGTCGTGCGACCTGCGTTTAATTATGCCCACAGATTACAATGGCTTGATAAAAAAAATACAGTTAATATGTTGGTAAACAATAATTGTTTGTATGATAAGGAAAAACACGCGATATACTTGAAACAGGATCCTCGATCAGCGTCAGCATTTAATGCATCGTTGAGAGACCTGATTAGTTCTTGTAAAAACTTACAAATTTTTCATTTAACGATAATAAGAGACGAAAGTTGCGCAACTAATAATTTTTTAAAAGAAATCCCAAAAAATAAAAAAGTACTTGAGGAAGCGTGTGTAAAAATAACTGTACTAAAGGGCGTTAGGAGAATAACAGATAGAGAAACCGAACAGATCATACTTAATGACTTTCATTTGCTGCCTACAGGAGGGCATGCCGGGATTAACAGAATGTATAACAATGTTAAAAAATATTATTTTTGGAATGGGTTAAGAAGAATTTGTCAGGAAATGCGATGATTGTCAACGTTATAAACATTTAACTTTACATGTTGAACCGATGACAATAACATCAACGGCTTCCTCAGCGTTTCAGAGAATAGCTTTAGATTTAGTTGGTCCGATACAGCCGGATGTTGAAGACAACAAATATGTCCTGACTATTCAATGCGACCTGAGTAAGTTTGTAGAATGTGACGTACTACAGAATAAGGAAACAGAAACTGTCGCTCGAGCATTTGTAGAAAAATTTATATTAAGGTATGGTATTCCTGACGAAATTATCTCCGATCAAGGTACGGAATTTATGTCAAGTATATTTCGAGAAACATGCAAGTTGTTGAGTATTAAAACTTTAAATTCTACAGCTTATCATCATCAAACCTTAGGTGCGCTGGAAAACTCACATAAATCGTTAGGTGCCTACTTGCGAATGCAAATTGCTAAAAGCCCTGTAAGTTGGAGCTCATGGGTTTCGTTTTGGGTTTTTTTTTCATACAACACTAGTGTTCATACATCAACCAAATACACCCCTTTCAAATTAGTTTTTGGCAAAAACAGCTAAACTACCATCTAATGTATTAACAGGTAGGGACCCCATGTATAATTTTGACAATTACCCTATAGAATTAAGATATAGGCTACAAGAAGCATGTAAAGAGGCACAGCATAATTTAATAGCATCTAAGGGACACAGAAAAGAAAAATATGATGTAAAAAGCAAACCAGTGACGTACGAGTGTGGTGAAAAAGTGATGTTGCGTAATAGTGCGGGAACAAAACGCGAGGCCATATACGAAGGACCATATACTGTCCTAAGCGAAGAAGCACCGAACATTTGTTTAGACATTAAGAACAAACCTGTCGTAGTTCATAAAAATAGGGTGAAAAAATATTATTCGTAAACTAGACTGTTAAGTTTTGTAGGTATAAGTTAGTTAGATTACCCAGACGTCTTAGGGCTAATATTAGTGTTTAACATAGCGTATACACTGTAATAGTAAAGAGGAAAAAAATATATGTTACTAAATCAACATATATTTTTTTTCATCTACCGGGGGAGGTGTAGAGTAAGCAGGCCAAACTTGCTAAGCAGGTCACCTGCATATTATATTGTTATTATAAAAATAATACACCTAACGCAAGAGCAACCTAGTTAAAATGTTATGGATACCAATTAAGTAATATCAGCATGTCTTAACTTAATTGTAACAACGATTGTGATGACTGTTCGATTTGTGCCGACCTAGATTGGCTTAAGCGTATCGAAGTAACAAATCGAAGTGGAGTCGAATAAAGTAACTGGATGCATTAACACCTTCGATGTTTTATTACCGAAACCCTGGATAGTATGTCGTTCAAAGAAATACTTTACAACATCTTGACCGTACAATACAGTCTTTATTTGTCAATATTCAATGAGTATTTAGCCCAGTTTTGTTTAATAAAGTCTTCAATTAATCCATTTACTCATACAATGAAAAATCACGATATAAAACTGAAGTGTACACTTCTTAACTTTTATAATAACAATGGCCATTTTTCTTAATAATTATTCTCATATGCTAAAAATTTGCATGTTAAAATGAAATTACAATAAATATTTCCCTCATGTGTTAAAATGTCCCATTATGAGCAGTGCATTTTCACCAGAATGACAGCGATAATTGCATTCTAAAGTGATAATTGCATTTCGATAATTGCACTGTACGTATCTATAACGACTGCATTGTTGTAGAGCCTATTGCTAGTACACTAATTGTTGTCTTGCGCAGTTTTTTGACTTTTTATAACCAAACAATGTAAAAAACGCGATGTCAACAAAAATTAAATAAACGGTTTGAACTTGCTCATTGCAAATCTATTGAGCAATCTATAGTTGCAGCAAATCCAAAACATTTTCTTTATTCGGGAAAATATTCCCCAAAATTACATTTCGTGCCTTAAAAATGACCTGATAATTCTGCGTTCAAACTTGTTATCTTTGCAAACTGCATTCGGTCATTTTCATATTTTTTTCTAAAAAGCCCTCCACCTTCGGTGTCGGGCTCTTTCGCCAAAAAAATATGGAAATAAACTCATGCAGTTAAGAGATAACAAGTTTTCATGCAAAATTATCGGTAATTTTTATGCACTCGTGCAATTACCCCCGAATATTTCCCTCATGTGTTAAATGTCCCATATGAGCAGTGCATTTTCACCAGAATGACAGCGATAATTGCATTCTAAAGTGATAATTGCATTTCGATAATTGCACTGTACGTATCTATTAACGACTGCATTGTTGTAGAGCCTATTGCTAGTACACTAATTGTTGTCCTTGCGCATTTTTTTGACTTTTTATAACCAAAAAATGTCAAACGCGACGTCAACAAAAATTAATAAACTGTTTGGAACTTGCTCATTGCAAATCCATTGAGCAATCTATAGTTGCAGCAAAACCAAAACATTTTATTTATTCGGGAAATATTCCCCAAAAATTTACATTCGTGCCTTAAAAATGACCTGATAATTCTGCGTTCACACTTGTTTCTTTGCAAACTGCATTCGGTCATTTTCATATTTTTTTGGCGAAAGAGCCCGACACCGAATGTGGAGGATAGGAAAAAAATATGAAAATGACCGAATGCAGTTTGCAAAGATAACAAGTGTGAACGCAGAATTATCAGGTCATTTTTAAGGCACGAATGTAATTTTGGGGAATATTTCCCGAATAAAGAAAATGTTTTGGATTTGCTGCAACTATAGATTGCTCAATAGATTTGCAATGAGCAAGTTCCAAACCGTTTATTAATTTTTGTTGACATCGCGTTTGACATTGTTTGGTTATAAAAAGTCAAAAAACTGCGCAAGGACAACAATTAGTGTACTAGCAATAGGCTCTACAACAATGCAGTCGTTATAGATACGTACAGTGCAATTATCGAAATGCAATTATCACTTTAGAATGCAATTATCGCTGTCATTCTGGTGAAAATGCACTGCTCATATGGGACATTTAACACATGAGGGAAATATTTATTGTAATTTCATTTTAACATGCAAATTTTTAGCATATGAGAATAATTATTAAGAAAAATGGCCATTGTTATTATAAAAGTTAAGAAGTGTACACTTCAGTTTTATATCGTGATTTTTCATTGTATGAGTAAATGGATTAATTGAAGACTTTATTAAACAAAACTGGGCTAAATACTCATTGAATATTGACAAATAAAGACTGTATTGTACGGTCAAGATGTCCTGTAAAGTATTTCTTTGAACGACATACTATCCAGGGTTTTGGTAATAAAACATCGAAGGTGTTAATGCATCCAGTTACTTTATTCGACTCCTCTTCGATTTGTTACTTCGATACGCTTAAGCCAATCTAGGTCGGCACAAATCGAACAGTCATCACAATCGTTGTTACAATTAAGTAAGACATGCTGATATTACTTAATTGGTATCCATAACATTTAACTAGGTTGCTCTTGCGTTAGGTAATAACAATATAATATGCAGGTGACCTGCTTAGCAAGTTTGGCCTGCTTACCTTACACCTCCCCCGGTAGATGAAAAAAATATATGTTGATTCAGTAACAAATATTTTTTTCCTCTTTACTATTACAGTGTATACGCTATGTTAAACACTAATATTAGCCCTAAGACGTCTGGGTAATCTAACTAACTTATACCTACAAAACTTAACAGTCTAGTTTACGAATAATATTTTGTTCACCCTATTTTTATGAACTACGACAGGTTTGTTCTTAATGTCTAAACAAATGTTCGGTGCTTCTTCGCTTAGGACAGTATATGGTCCTTCGTATATGGCCTCGCGTTTTGTTCCCGCACTATTACGCAACATCACTTTTTCACCACACTCGTACGTCACTGGTTTGCTTTTTACATCATATTTTTCTGTTCTGTGTCCCTTAGATGCTATTAAATTATGCTGTGCCTCTTTACATGCTTCTTGTAGCCTATATCTTAATTCTAATAGGGTAATTGTCAAAATTATACATGGGGTCCCTACCTGTTAATACATTAGATGGTAGTTTAGCTGTTTTGCCAAAAACTAATTTGAAAGGGGTGTATTTGGTTGATGTATGAACACTAGTGTTGTATGAAAAAAACCAAAACGAAACCCATGAGCTCCAACTTACAGGGCTTTTAGCAATTTGCATTCGCAAGTAGGCACCTAACGATTTATGTGAGTTTTCCAGCGCACCTAAGGTTTGATGATGATAAGCTGTAGAATTTAAAGTTTTAATACTCAACAACTTGCATGTTTCTCGAAATATACTTGACATAAATTCCGTACCTTGATCGGAGATAATTTCGTCAGGAAATACCATACCTTAATATAAATTTTTCTACAAATGCTCGAGCGACAGTTTCTGTTTCCTTATTCTGTAGTACGTCACATTCTACAAACTTACTCAGGTCGCATTGAATAGTCAGGACATATTTGTTGTCTTCAACATCCGGCTGTATCGGACCAACTAAATCTAAAGCTATTCTCTGAAACGCTGAGGAAGCCGTTGATGTTATTGTCATCGGATTCAACATGTAAAGTTAAATGTTTATAACGTTGACATTCATCGCATTTCCTGACAAATTCTTCTTAACCCATTCCAAAAAATAATATTTTTTTAACATTGTTATACATTCTGTTAATCCGGCATGCCCTCCTGTAGGCAGCAAATGAAAGTCACTAAGTATGATTCTGTTCAGTTTCTCTATCTGTTATTCTCCTAACGCCCTTTAGTACAGTTATTTTTACACACGCTTCCTCAAGTACTTTTTTATTTTTTGGGATTTCTTTTAAAAAATTATTAGTTGCGCAACTTTCGTCTCTTATTATCGTTAAATGAAAAATTTGTAAGTTTTTACAAGAACTAATCAGGTCTCTCAACGATGCATTAAATGCTGACGCTGATCGAGGATCCTGTTTCAAGTATATCGCGTGTTTTTCCCTATCATACAAACAATTATTGTTTACCAACATATTAACTGTATTTTTTTTTATCAAGCCATTGTAATCTGTGGGCATAATTAAACGCAGGTCGCACGACTCCTCAGGTCGCTTAAGCAATTGTACAACTCCCGGGTGATCAAGCCGTTCGTCACAATCTGCGTTAAGAGTTCCCGTTTGCGTCTTGTTTCCTGTTAGTTTTGCACTGGCAGCACGCGTCATTACAAGAATCGATTTGTCGACTGCATTACTGATATTTTTTAATTCTTGGTTTGTGATTTCTATTCGCGATAACGCGTCCGCTATAACGTTGTCAGTACCCTTTATATATCTAATGTCAAAATCATACTCCTCTAAAACTAAACGAAATTTTGTTAACCGGCTAGATGCGTTTGTCATAAAGAGTTACAAAAATACATCAGCTCTTGGACTAAAGCAAAAGCGAACATGGCTGCTTATTTCTACTTCGTCCGGCTGATAATCCGAATGATGACAAACTTTAGCCTTGATTAAGTTTAGTAAGGCAAAGTGAAACTAAGACAAACAATGCAAATTTGTGGAGTTATTTTTAATATGCCAGAAATGATTTAAGTTAATCATTTAATACTTGCGTTTGCATACTAATGGCATATTTTTATTTTTACAGAAATCAATGAGGAAAAAGCATTTGATTGAGGACATTACATCCAATTTTGTGATAAAACAATCTTCTCCAAAAGGATTTGAAGTTAATTAGAAACGGTTAATGTTTCTGTATTTTTTGAAACAGGCAAATACGTTCTACTTTCCATAACATGAAAACTAGAGCGTCATACTTACGGAGTTCAAACTTTTTAGTTTCAGGACCGGATTCCTGATTATTTTTACATGTCAATTAACTTTATAAAGTAATACGCAAGACTGCATGCAAATTAGAATTTTAATATAAGTATATTAGGCCTTAATGAACGCATATTAACCTTTGTTCTTGTTTTCATTATATGTAAACAGACCACTTGAGGGAGCCATAAAGAGCCAATGTACTAAGTGACGCTGTGCAAAGCCAGTATTGAAAGACCAATAAAGATGACACTTAACCTTATCACCAACGTCAACCACGTGATCAGCAGGAAGGACTATGAAATGGACATTGCTAGACTTCAACTACTGTACTATTTGGTTCTGCCAGATGACAATAACATCAACGGCTTCCTCAGCGTTTCAGAGAATAGCTTTAGATTTAGTTGGTCCGATACAGCCGGATGTTGAAGACAACAAATATGTCCTGACTATTCAATGCGACCTGAGTAAGTTTGTAGAATGTGACGTACTACAGAATAAGGAAACAGAAACTGTCGCTCGAGCATTTGTAGAAAAATTTATATTAAGGTATGGTATTCCTGACGAAATTATCTCCGATCAAGGTACGGAATTTATGTCAAGTATATTTCGAGAAACATGCAAGTTGTTGAGTATTAAAACTTTAAATTCTACAGCTTATCATCATCAAACCTTAGGTGCGCTGGAAAACTCACATAAATCGTTAGGTGCCTACTTGCGAATGCAAATTGCTAAAAGCCCTGTAAGTTGGAGCTCATGGGTTTCGTTTTGGTTTTTTTCATACAACACTAGTGTTCATACATCAACCAAATACACCCCTTTCGAATTAGTTTTTGGCAAAACAGCTAAACTACCATCTAATGTATTAACAGGTAGGGACCCCATGTATAATTTTGACAATTACCCTATAGAATTAAGATATAGGCTACAAGAAGCATGTAAAGAGGCACAGCATAATTTAATAGCATCTAAGGGACACAGAACAGAAAAATATGATGTAAAAAGCAAACCAGTGACGTACGAGTGTGGTGAAAAAGTGATGTTGCGTAATAGTGCGGGAACAAAACGCGAGGCCATATACGAAGGACCATATACTGTCCTAAGCGAAGAAGCACCGAACATTTGTTTAGACATTAAGAACAAACCTGTCGTAGTTCATAAAAATAGGGTGAAAACATATTATTCGTAAACTAGACTGTTAAGTTTTGTAGGTATAAGTTAGTTAGATTACCCAGACGTCTTAGGGCTAATATTAGTGTTTAACATAGCGTATACACTGTAATAGTAAAGAGGAAAAAAATATATGTTACTAAATCAACATATATTTTTTTTCATCTACCGGGGGAGGTGTAGAGTAAGCAGGCCAAACTTGCTAAGCAGGTCACCTGCATATTATATTGTTATTATAAATATACACCTAACGCAAGAGCAACCTAGTTAAATGTTATGGATACCAATTAAGTAATATCAGCATGTCTTACTTAATTGTAACAACGATTGTGATGACTGTTCGATTTGTGCCGACCTAGATTGGCTTAAGCGTATCGAAGTAACAAATCGAAGTGGAGTCGAATAAAGTAACTGGATGCATTAACACCTTCGATGTTTTATTACCGAAACCCTGGATAGTATGTCGTTCAAAGAAATACTTTACAACATCTTGACCGTACAATACAGTCTTTATTTGTCAATATTCAATGAGTATTTAGCCCAGTTTTGTTTAATAAAGTCTTCAATTAATCCATTTACTCATACAATGAAAAATCACGATATAAAACTGAAGTGTACACTTCTTAACTTTTATAATAACAATGGCCCATTTTTCTTAATAATTATTCTCATATGCTAAAAATTTGCATGTTAAAATGAAATTACAATAAATATTTCCCTCATGTGTTAAATGTCCCATATGAGCAGTGCATTTTCACCAGAATGACAGCGATAATTGCATTCTAAAGTGATAATTGCATTTCGATAATTGCACTGTACGTATCTATAACGACTGCATTGTTGTAGAGCCTATTGCTAGTACACTAATTGTTGTCCTTGCGCAGTTTTTTGACTTTTTATAACCAAACAATGTCAAACGCGATGTCAACGAAAATTAATAAACGGTTTGGAACTTGCTCATTGAGCTCCATTGAGCAATCTATAGTTGCAGCAAAACCAAAACATTTTCTTTATTCGGGAAATATTCCCCAAAATTACATTCGTGCCTTAAAAATGACCTGATAAGTTCAAACTTGTTATCTTTGCAAACTGCATTCGGTCATTTTCATATTTTCTTGGCAAAAGAGCCCGACACCGAAGGTGGAAATAAACTCGTGCAGTTAAGAGATAACAGGTTTTCATGCAAAATTATCGGTAATTTTTATGCACTCGTGCAATTACCCCCGATATTTATCCATACGCAGTTTTAGTGAACGTTCCGCGATGTCTTAAATAACAAAGTGATCACCATCTGCCTGCGGCATAAGAAAAGAATTACCTGATCAATTGGTTAGGTACGTACCTATATATCGCATTTTTTCATGTGCACAAAAAACAAAATATATCCTATTGTAGGATATTTCATTTACGCAAGTAAAAGTAAATCATTTTTATAACTTAATTATGAGCATTTTGACTTTATCGGGCTTGTAACTTGTAACTCTGAATTATTCAGCAGTTCAATATTTGTTTCAAAAATTAGTCGTAGTCAGTCTGCTAGAAATTTGTACAACTTATTGTACCTCGTAATGAGACGATCCTATAAACGGAATTAAGGAAAACGATTAAAGCAACTAATACGGAAATTTCCAGGATAACGTATAACCGGTTGCTGTCAGGAATAGGAATCTCCGTTGCCTGAAAATGTTGACAAGTTTAGCTACTTCATATGGACTTTTTATATCCGTGTTTAAAGAAGTCTAGTATCGATTTGCTTCAAAGACCCAATTTTCAAAACTTAATAAACGTATGTATAAGGTTTAGCATACACACAATCATTTCAGCCTGCTATTAATTTCGTATTCAAATAAACTTTCAAGTTTTGTGTGTTTTAAAAAAAAGTTTCTAATTATTAAAACACACATAATTTACAAATGAAATGTTAAGGGCAACAAATGTAATTATTACTGGTTACTGGGTCAATATTTTACATTGGACAGACCTGACTGATTGCTGACAGACCTAAATTGACATACATCACATTTGAGTTTCAAAGTGCCAACAAATATCGGATCATGCCTCAAGTCATGTGAAGAAAAATGTAATGTTTCTCAGAGAGCGTTTCAAACATGTTCCAAGTTTGTAAACACATTCAAAAACGCGGTTTTTTTGAAGTTTTGAAGTTAAGAAACCCACAGCATTGCACTTAAGGAAAGATCGACTGCACATTCTGGTCTTACTTTTTCTGTGAACCATTTAAAGATGCCGCTTGCAATTTTCTTTGAACAAAATATTTTTAACAAAATTGTTTACTTTTAAACAAAACCAAAAAAAAAATGCCCAGCTTAAATTAAAACCGTATCATGACAGCTTATAAAAAATATAGCTCAAAAATGGTGCGCAAAAAGGGTGTCAAAAAAATATTACTACTATTACTTAACATGCTTTCAGATAAGGCTACATATACTCGTAAAACATATTAGGTCAGCAATGCAGTTTACTGAAGCACCTAATGATGATATTGTTATATTGTGTTAAACATAAAAGAACACTGTAAACTGCAATAATTTTCACTTTTCAGTGAATGTTAATATTGGAATTATAGCATTAATGTTAGTTTGAATAAAAACAGTTAACTTAGCTTAAGCATGCTCTAATAATGTTATGTTATGTTATAATGTTGGTAATTAAAAACATTGTACCATGTTTCACTCTTTACTTTTAATGTTATTACTCTGTAGAAGAATTCCTAATTGTTGTGAACATTGAAGAGGTCATTCTGCGAGTTATGAACCCTTATATGCACATCACACATAATACTGTTTAGAGTTAGGTTAGTTCTACCCCTATAAAAAGTAGTGGATAGAAACGAATTTAAAAAATGTATCCGCTTTCAATCCGCTTTTTGAAACCCCGATTTTGTTTAAAAGCCTATTGAAAATATTTATATCCACTTATATCCAGAAAATGTAATTGAAAGTTTATGGCTTGTAATACTTCATTTATACTTATTTTTTAATTAAAATTTTAGATATAAACGCATGAAAAGTAGTTGTATTCTTTTATATCTAATAAATATAATCGAAATTGTATGACTGGCAATACATACTTCTTAATACAGGGTGTTACAAATTCGAGGCATTAGCATTGCTATCTCAAAAACTATACATAATAAGGCTTTAGTTAAATGCAGGCAAAGTTGTGCATTTCAGTGCTAAATAATTTAGTAAAAAAAATCTTAATTACATCCGGAGATATCCGACAAAAACCGAAAAAGTCAAATTTCTATTTTATTTTTTTACCACTTTATTATTGATTACTTTGGAAATTAAATGGCACCTTTTGGAGGCAAAAATTTTCTCCCCCACATAAAAAACACCGTCTATCAACATACTCTTCCGAAGTACATACTCAGACTTCTCAAACGTAAAAGACAATTATACAGATTATACACAGAAACGAATGATGACGAACTGAAAAGAAAACTAAACGAACTGAACAGAAACGTAAAAACACTAATAGATCAATATAGACAAGAAAAATGGCTAGAAGCTTGCCAAGAAATCGAACGTGACGCGGGCAAAACTTACTTGCAAAAAATAAAATCTCTCGCGCTACAAAAAAAAACTACTTATATTTATTTAAAAAACTTACTTATTAAACGAAAATGGTACTGAACTACTTACAGACAAAGACAGGCGCATTTGTAAGACATTTTCAAAGAGCTTTCGCAATTTCAACTAACCCTAATTTTGATGATCAGAACTGGACTAGAATAACTGATTGGTACGAACTACTTCAACAACGACTTACACTTTACACATCAATTGATTACTGATGTAGAATACGACGAAGCACTTGCACGCATGAAAAACACAGCACCAGGAAAAGACAATATAAAAAGTAAAATTTTGAAAAACTTACGCACAAAATTACACTTAACTTATTCAATAAATGATAACTACTAATGATA
Source organism: Ips nitidus (assembly GCA_018691245.2). Classification (NCBI taxonomy): domain Eukaryota; kingdom Metazoa; phylum Arthropoda; class Insecta; order Coleoptera; family Curculionidae; genus Ips; species Ips nitidus. Next base: position 172,865 of record CM042803.1, on the reverse strand, counting down.
ATAAAAAATAACATAATACCAGAGACTAGTAAAACGGGAATTAAATTAATTAAAACAGGGTAAGGATTGGTTAAGCAAGCAGTTACAATTGGCTGAACGGATATGAAATCTTTGATATATTATAGTTAATTTTGACCGTGAAATATGATTCAGTTATTTATACTGACACTTGGCATCAAAACATTGCATTGCATCTTGTCACTGACATGTTTCATTGTAAACATGGAAATGATCCAAATATATCGATTCGGTATCATGAATATTTGGTATAATTTCAATTAGTCGTAGAAAAAAATTGACTGTAGAATTCGCATGAATCGACCATCACATAATATTAATTAAATTATACAAGGCGGGCCACGACGAAAGACATCGATTGATATTGGGAAAACTATAAATATGATAGTTTCGATAATTTGACAGGATAACCAATCCAACTGAAACATTTTCAAGCTGGTGGCACTTCAGGTTATACCGGAAGTCGATTACAACTTTCTTATTTTAAATGAAACACATATTTGGATTCAACACAAAATTCTTGGCAACAATTTCATGCCAATGCCAATGTACACATCCATTAGGAATTCGTCTACAGAGTAATAACATTTATAGTGAAGGGTGCAATGTTTTCAACTACCAACATTATAACATAACAATATAAAGGCATGTTTTAAGCTAAGTTAACTGTTTTTATTCAAACTAACATTAATACTATAATTGCAATATTAACATTCACTGAAAAGTGAAAATCATTGCAGTTTACAGTGTTCTTTTATGTATAACACAATATAACAATATCATCATTAGGTGCTTCAGTAAACTGCATTACTGAACCTCAAGCTAATATGTCTTGACAGTTTGAAAACACTTTAATGCAAAAATCCCTTGAAAAGACGATGTATCACTCCCTGGATATCACTACCATTATATCAAGAATGGCAAAAACCGGCAGCACAGGAAAAAAATCCTATTGACGCTGAAGCAAAAGAAAAGCGACCACAAGCAATCAAAACTTATGCTACAGTAACCCAAGATAGAAATACGCCGGGAAATAAGACACCAAATAATACAATTGGAAAACGCCAGAAATCACCCGTAAACTTGAGACAATTGTGAACATCGAAAACATAACCGATCCAAAAGAAACACTAAAACAGGTGAAACAAGAATTAACAATTAAAAATATACAGGGTAATTCAAATTCGACCCTCACCATTGGGATCTCAGAAACCATAAGAGATACGAGAAAGTTTAAATTGGGGCAAAGTTGCGCAATATAAAGCTCAACCAAATGCTGTTTTAAAAATTTTGATTTTCCGAGTACTTCCGAAGATATCCGAAAAAAACTGAAAATTTGATTTTTTGTTTTTATTTATTTCTAACCTTATTTGAAGAGATATCCCAAAACTAAAAGCATCTTTTCATTGCCACTTTTTCCTAGCTATTCGATGATGGATTCAAATTTGCCACACGACGTTTCGTTTTCTGTCAGTCATCATCAACTTTCTTTTTTCTTATGGGCGCGATATTGGATTTTTAGCCCACCAAATAGTACGTTTTATTCTGATTTTAGTGATGTATAATAACTTATGATTTGCGCGGTGTAAATTGGGGCATTTTCAGTATTTTTCCGGGGGTTTCCGTTTGGGGCATTTGCTATATTTTTCCGGGGGTTTCCGTTTGGGGCATTTGCTATATCTTTCCGGGGTTTTTCCGTTTGAGGGTATTTCTGGTAAGACGGCGCCGGCTACAGTTACTTTTTTTTGTGAAAACAGTTAGGTAATCCTTCTGGTCCTGTTCCTGTTTGTTGGACACCGGGGAAACGGTGTAGCAAGCGGGAACGGTGAATCCTGTGACTCGTTTGCTTAGCTCCGGGGAAACGGAGTAGTAAACGGGTTTGGGGATACTGGAGGGATTAGCGGCTGTGTGACTGGCAACGTCACGAGACTTCAAACCTCTGTTGCATGCTTGGGGAAACAGTGTGCAACGGAGGCTCTATTTGTCGAACCCCGGGGAATCGGGGAGGCACCTAGAGGTTAGGTCGAGTGACGGGAACACCGCTGGTCACGTAATTGGGCCTCTTTGGGTTTTTGGAATAAATTCCGGCGCCGAGTAGTCAGTTTTACATAACCGTACCGTACCGCCGTACTTTCACCGTGTCTTAATCTACAGTAGTCAGGCTAACCAGTAGTGAAGGGTCCGTAGGTAGTTTTCATTATCGTTACACGCTTTCCCCGTACCACCGTATAAGGTAACTTTCGTTTCATTGGGTATTCGTTACCGTGAGTATTTACTGTAAGTATCGAGAGCCGTAATACAGTGCATTTAGTGAAAACAGTTGTTTTAATTTTGTTTTCTTCCCGAACCCTTTGGGACTTTTCTCCAGCTGTCTAAAGGCTACCCAGGTACCGCAAAGTGGACCTTCAGCCACTATAAATAACGAAGGTGGCGCCCGAGGCAACGTAACCGAAGAAATCCGCAAGAAAAGCGCTACAATTTTGGCGCCCGAGCAGGGACGGAGTTGTCGGGAGTACCGGGACCGACTGACGTGAGGGTGAGTTGGATTTACGGGTTGAAAAAGGAAGAGTTGCAGGGTCAACTCAGTAAGTTTTGCCTGGATGTGACTGGGACCGTGGATATGTTGCGTAGACGACTGGTGCGTTACATGCGTGAGGGTGTGGCAACACCGTCCCCACACTTGCAACAGTTTGCGTTTCCTGCAGTACCGGTTGTAGGGTTTCCAAACCACCCACTGTCACCGCCAACCACTAGCACCCGGTATTTTACGACTGTTACATAAACTTCTGTGGTGACAGCACCTCTTGTCACTATGACAGGCTTGCCAGCTGTCACGTTTGCCCTGCCGCCGACCGTTCACTCACCGCCCGCCGTTTCTGGATCCCCGTTTGCCACCGTACCGCCGCCGACTGCTCATGTGCAAGTACACAACTGGAAAGTGTACTTTGATGGCCGAAACGACCCCGTTGCATTTGTGGAACGTGTCCAAGAGCTCTGTGATGCTCAAGGCATTTCCATGGACGTTTTATTGCCACATATGCCTGATTTGTTACAGGGTGAGGCCGCATTGTGGTTCCGTAACAACAGGGGAAGTTGGCGATCCTGGGGGCAGTTTCTGGCTGATTTTCGCAGCTTCTACTTCCCCATAAATTATGCCGAAGATTTGGAGCTGGAAATCAGTCGGCGACGTCAGCGACCGAATGAATCGGCTGGTGCGTATATAACTGAGCTGCAGACGTTAATCCGCCGTCATGGGGGGATTAGCCCGGAAGAAGAGCTGAGGTGGCTCTATCGTAATTTGTTGCCGGAGTACCGACAACAAATCCGTCGGGGCGATTTTTCGGATCGCACCAGCTTTGCCCGATCGGTTCGAGAAACCGAACTATTGTTCAAGGAGCTGCACTCACCGCCGCCGCCTATAATTCCCGCCTCCGTACCGTCGTCACGGCCATTCTCAGGGCCCCGAAATTTTACTAACAACCGTCAATTTACAGATAATCAAGCAAACCGGGCAATTAGGCCAACGGCAGTGGCGCCAGCTAGACCATCCACTGGGACCGAAGAACGGGCCGGACCAAGCCAACAGGCTACGGATAACGGCCCTCAATGCTGGAACTGCGGTCAAAAAGGCCATTACCGTTCGGCCTGCAGAAACCAGGCAAGGCTGTTTTGCTCCCGTTGTGGCAAGGCCGGTGTATTGAGCCGGGATTGCACCTGCCAGACGGGAAACTAGATCGGTGTTGCATTGCAGCAAGGTCCGTCCAGCACCGTCAAACCGAACGTCTCTATTAATGATCTTAGTTTGCAGGCAGATCTGAGCTATTTGCCAAATCTCACTTCCGACGTTGTGTTTGGCATGGATTTGTTAAAACAACATGCTTTTCAGATTGATCTAAGCACCAGTCAGGTTTCCGTAGTACCGCTGCCTCTTCCATGCAGTCCGTTGGGTCTTACCGCACCGCCGAAACTGTTGCTAACCGCCGATGAAGAGGACCGACTTCAGAACTTTTTGGCCGCCGAACTACCCGGTTTTGAGTCAATAGAGGGCACAACACCGCTGATTTACCACCACATTAACTTGACACAAAGCGTCCCAATAAAACTAAGATACCACCCCCGCAATCCGAAAATGCAGGAAGTGATCAACACAGAGGTTGATCGGATGCTGGAAGAGGGCGTTATTGAGCCTTCCATGAGCCCCTGGAGCTCGCCGGTGGTGATTGTCAAGAAAAAGGATGGTAAGCACCGGTTCTGTATCGATTTTCAGAAAGTGAACTCTGTGTCTCGTCCGGATGCGTACCCGTTGCCGTTTATCAACGCAATCCTAGACAAGCTGCGCAGAGCCAGATACATTTCTAGTATAGACTTGAAACAGGGTTATTGGCAAGTACCGTTGACTCAAGAAAGTAAACCGATTACCGCGTTTACCGTACCGGGTAGAGGCCTGTTCCAGTTCCGAGTGATGCCGTTTGGTCTTCATTCCGCCCCGCCACCTTTCAGCGCCTAATGGACCGTGTGATCGGGCCTGAGTTAGAGCCGTACTGTTTCGCCTATTTAGATGACATAATAGTACTGGGCGAGACATTTAACGAGCATTTACACTTTTTAAAACAGGTATTTGACCGTCTACGAGCCGCCAACCTGAAATTGAATCCAGAGAAGTGTCAATTCGGGCGCCGATCGCTCCGGTATTTGGGTCACTTTGTCACATCCGAGGGAATCCGCACTGACCCGGAAAAGGTCTCGGCAATACTCAGTTTACCGCCGCCGACTAACGTGAGGGGCGTCCGAAGATTTCTGGGAATTGCATCGTGGTACCGCCGTTTTGTGGAAAATTTCTCACAATTAGCCGCCCCGTTGAACCGCCTGTTAAAGAAAAACGTACGCTGGCAATGGCAGGAAGAACAGCAGGCTGCATTTGAGTAGTTAAAAATCCGGCTTACAGAGGCGCCCGTATTAACATGTCCTGACTTTACCAAGCCGTTTATTTTACAGACTGACGCCTCCGACGCTGGATTAGGGGCAGCTCTGATTCAGCATGACACCGATGGTGACCATGTCATTGCGTACGCCAGCCGTAGTCTGTCCGCCGCCGAAAAGAAGTACTCCGTGACTGAAAAAGAGTGTCTGGCCATAGTTTGGGGCACCGAAAAGATGAGACCGTACTTAGAGGGCTACCGGTTTACCGTGGTGACTGACCAGTCGCTCCGCTGGTTACACTCCTTAAAGAGCCCGTCCGGCCGTTTGGCTCGATGGAGTGTGTATTTGCAACAGTTTGACTTCGAAATTAAATACCGTAAGGGAATACTTAATAAAGTAGCCGATGCTTTGTCTAGGAGTCCGGTAGGCAAGCCTGAAGACGATGTGGACCCCGTTTCCGCTCTTGAAGACTTCGTACCTTGTCCTTGGTACAGTTCGAAGAAAACCGCCGTGGAAAAGAACCCCGAAGCTTTTCCGGATTTTTGTTGCGTGCGCAATGGCCGTCTCTATCGACATTTCTGGGACATGACCGACTTGACTGAGAACGAAATGGCCGATCCATGGAAAGTTTGCGTGCCTAAAGATGCTCGAAAAGCTGTACTGGAAGAAAACCACTCTCAACCGACCGCCGGCCATCAGGGCATAGCCAAGACAATAGCCCGCATTGCCCGCCGCTATTATTGGCCAGGGATGTTCCGAGATACCGCTCGGTTCGTCCGGAATTGCTCTGTTTGTCAGCGATTTAAGGGTGAATCCCAGAAACCGCCTGGAAAGATGCAAACCGTCCCGCAACTGTCAACCGTGGGAAACCGTTAGCACTGACCTAGTGGGGCCGTTGCCGAGGTCCTCTAAGGGTAACTCTTATATGGTTGTATTTCAGGATAGGTTTACAAAGTGGGTCCAGTGCAAAGCCATCCGCAAAGCTAACCGCCAAGGCCGTCACTCAAGCTTTACACGAGGAAGTGTTAATGCGCTTTGGGTGTCCGAAAACCGTAATTTCCGACAACGGGACCCAGTTTTACTGGTAAACTGTTCCGTGGTTTACTGAAGGAAATGGAAATAAACCACCGTCTGACTCCGCCGTACACACCGCAAGCAAACCCGGTAGAGCGTACAAATAAAACTTTGAAAACTATGGTGGCTTCCTTTTGTGAGGAAAACCACAGAAAGTGGGATGTTTATCTTACAGATTTGGTTTTCGCCGTGAACACGTCCCGACATGAGTCTACAGGGTTTACTCCGGCTTTTCTGAACTTTGGCCGAGAGTTGGAGCCGCCCGCTGCATTGTCCCGTCCGCCCGTCACCGACTTTACAAACGACCGCCCGCCCGTCGCCGACGAAGCTTGCTGAAGTTTATGAGTTGGTCCGAGTTAATCTGGGCCGAGCTTTCTCCGCACAGAGCCGTAACTACAATCTACGCCTACGAGAATGGAGATGTAAAGTTGGGGACCGAGTTATGAAGCGGGAAAATCCGTTGTCATCCGCCGACAAGGGTTTCGCTGCAAAGCTAGCCCCGAAGTTTTCCGGACCGTACTTGGTAAAACGAGTGGTGTCACCGGTGGTGTACGACTTAAGGGATGAGAACGGAAAATGGTACCGCCGTATACATATCAAGGACTTAAAACCTTTAAGTTCTGCGGAGGTGATGTATTAATGTATCGTAGAGTTCCGGGGGTTGTAATTGGGGTTGTGCCGTTTTTTTTGTACCGTCTAGTGATTATGTGGGCAGGTAATGTGCCGAAACACCCGTACCTTACGACTATGTTTACAGAGAATGACTCCGCCGCCGTCAAAGCGCCCCTGTCTCGAGCAGTTTCCCCACCTTCGGGATTGGCCAGAGGAGCTGCTCGAGTTCCTCGGCGATTTAGGGGAGCCGGACAACCGGGTGTTCGCCCCGCCAAGGCGACCGTCACCGCCGACCGTACCGCCACCTCCGCCGCCGTCGACCGACCTGTTTGGTCCGCCGACGCCGCCGCCGTCTGTGCCGTCCCCGTTTGCCTCGCCTCAAACGCCGCCGCTGCCCTGTCTGTCCCCGATGCCGCCCTTACTGTCACCGTTTCCGCCGTCGCCACCGCCGCCGCCGACATGGAGGTTAATAGCCGTCACCCTGCCGCCCCCAACACCCGGCCTGTCGGCGGCCGAAATCCTGCTGGCACGGTATGGCGGTCGGGCACCGCGCGACGGAGAGGCTTGGCCGGACCGCCAGGTTGCGGACTTTGCCGGAGTATATCCGGACCCGAGAGACTGGCCACCCGATCTGGTGGCGGCGTTGGGAGGGTGGTTTTCGGCGTCCAGCGGGCGCCGCCGTGTCCTATTAACCAACTCCACAGGGGCGCGGGTGCGCGTGGCGCTGCCTAGGCGGTCGCAGGCACCGCCGTAGGGCACCGGGAAAAAAAGAACAGTTGGTAACACCGTAAAAGTAGAAAGGGGGTATCAAGTATTGTGGGGGTAGATTGTGTTGTCTATTCGTTTGTTTCGGGGGTCCAGTATCGACAATTATTGTTTATTTTTTTTTCTTACTAGCCGATATGAGCGACAGTGACGCGTCGTCCGATGTGTTGGTGGTGGTCCCAACGGGGGGTGACCCCTTCTATCGGGAGGTGGACCGCCACGCACCGTCGCCGCCGCCCCCGAGCCGACCCGAGACGCCAGTGGCAATCCGACGCCTCCGAGAGGAGACAAGGTGGATGGAGGACCATCGGGTGACGGTGCACCCCGACTCGTGCTGGAGGTGCGGTCACCGGGGGCACTACCGGACGGAGTGCCAGCTGTCACCGCTGCTTTTCTGCTCGCAGTGTGGGAGGCTGGGTGTCACCACCCGTCGGTGCTGCCCAATGCCGCTGCTGCCTCCGCCGCCACCGCGACCTTCGCGCTCCCGCAGGTTGCCCGCCGACCCGTCTCCTGTCCACCGCCGATCGTCGTCCCGGGGTTGCCCACGGTGTGGGTGCACCGAAAGACGCCACCGCCTAGTAGATTAAGTTAAATATCTTAGAGTTTCTTTGTTTTTAGTTTTTTTCCTCGTTTCCGTTTAAATAAAAAAAAATATTATGTTGGGGTAAATATATTTTTTTTTCCGTAAGAAGGGGGGGTGTGTAACGAAGTTACTAATTTTTTGCTGATTTAATTTAAAATGCGCGTGACCTTCACTGCTGGGTGCTAGACCGCGGCCGTCGTGGCGTCGATTCTATCGGGGCCGTCCGGGGCCGTTCGAAATGGTTCGGTGGGCGCTGAGAGTGGGTACCGCCACTAACAGCCCCCACCGTGGGTTTTGTGTATAAAAGAAGGCCCCGAACCGGAAAATGGGGTTTCTTCGATCAGCAAAAGATCGAAACCAGCCAGCTAAGCCGATCCGTGCCGACCGTTATCTCTTGTCTCCGCGATTCTGTAAGTAAAAAATAGGCACATACCGACCGTCCGGTATTTGTTCTGTTTGCTGTTTAAACCCGTACCGTTAACTGTAGCTATTATAATACACTGTAAATTGGGGCATTTTCAGTATTTTTCCGGGGATTTTCGTTTGGGGCATTTACTATAGCTTTCCGGGGTTTTCTGTTAAGACGGCGCCGGCTGCAGTTACTTTTTTGTGAAAACAGTTAGGTAATCCTTCTGGTCCTGTTCCTGTTTGTTGAACACCGGGGAAACGGTGTAGCAAGCGGGAACGGTGAATCCTGTGACTCGTTTGCTTAGCTCCGGGGAAACGGAGTAGTAAACGGGTTTGGGGATACTGGAGGGATTAGCGGCTGTGTGACTGGCAACGTCACGAGACTTCAAACCTCTGTTGCATGCTTGGGGAAACAGTGTGCAACGGAGGCTCTATTTGTCGAACCCCGGGGAATCGGGGAGGCACCTAGAGGTTAGGTCGAGTGACGGGAACACCGCTGGTCACGTAATTGGGCCTCTTTAAGTTTTTGGAATAAATTCCGGCGCCGAGTAGTCAGTTTTACATAACCGCACCGTACCGCCGTACTTTCACCGTGTCTTAATCTACAGTAGTCAGGCTAACCAGTAGTGAAGGGTCCGTAGGTAGTTTTCATTATCGTTACACGCTTTCCCCGTACCACCGTATAAGGTAACTTCCTTTTCATTGGGTATTCGTTACCGTGAGTATTTACTGTAAGTATCGAGAGCCGTAATACAGTGCATTTAGTGAAAACAGTTGTTTTAATTTTGTTTTCTTCCCGAACCCTTTGGAACTTTTCTCCAGCTGCCTAAAGGCTACCCAGGTACCGCAAAGTGGACCTTCAGCCACTATAAATAACGAAGGTGGCGCCCGAGGCAACGTAACCGAAGAAATCCGCAAGAAAAGCGCTACAAAATCAAAATGCATGTGGGCAATATGTCGGGATATAGTTGGCAGCAACCAACGCACTCCTGGGGTGGATCTAGAAGGAATTTCAGTAGATATTGCGAATAAATATAATAAGCATTTGATTACAGTAGTCCCAGAGTTATTGGATAGACTGTCATATGTCCCCTTTAACTGTAACATCAGAGAAAACTGTAAAACCATGTTTTTAACACCCGTGACTCCGGAAGAAATTTGTGATATTGCTAAAAAAATAAAAAACAAACGCAGTACTGGCGTGGATGGCATTCCCGCAAATCTTGTAAAATCGGTAGCACCATAACTACAACACATATTGTCATATATATTGAATAATTCATTTACGTATGGCATTCTTCCCGAAGCGCTTAAGATATCACTAATAAAACACCGGAGACATGTTAGCAACGATTCTCGGCAACGAAATCTGCAGTTCGTTTTTCCACCAGTGGTCGCGCTTATTGTGCATCATTCTAGGATTAAGTCAAAGATGCAAAGATAAGTTAATAAACTTGTTTTTTTTAAGGGTTGAACATCGACCGTTGCTGGGGGTTTTTTTCACTAAATCGACTAAGAGTAGATATAGGAATAATATCCTGTCAAAAACTCAGAAAGGCCGGGTACTTTATGGGAGTGAGGGTTAATTAAATGCGAAGTGGTGGAAAAAGTAGAAACATTTTACAATTTAAATTGTTTTTAAGGGTTGAACATCGACCGTTGCTGGGTTTTTTTTTCACTAAATCGACTAAGGGTAGATATAGGAATAATATCCTGTCAAAAACTCAGAAATGCCATGTACTTTAACGGAGTGAGGGTTAATCAAATGGGAAATGGTAAGAAAAATAATCCAAGTATTTTGTTTACACATTTTTTAAGGGTTGAAAATGGACCGTGGCTGGGGGTTTTCTTCACTAAATCGACTAAGGGTAGATATAGGAATAATATCCTGTCAAAAACTCAGAAAGGCCAGGTACTTTAAGGGAGTGAGGGTTAATCAAATGGGAAATGGTAAGAAAAATAAACCAAGTATTTTGCTTAAACATTTTTTAAGGGTTGAACATCGACCGTTGCTGGGGTTTTTTTTTACTAAATCGACTAAGGGTAGATATAGGAATAATATCCTGTCAAAAACTCAGAAAGGCCGGGTACTTTAACGGAGTGAGGGTTAATTAAATGGGAAATGGTAAGAAAAATAAACCAAGTATTTTGTTTAAACATTTTTTAAGGGTTGAACATCGACCGTTGCTGGGGGTTTTTTTCACTAAATCCACTAAGGGTAGAAATAGAAATAATATCCTGTCAAAACTCAGAAAGGCCGGGTACTCTAAGGGAGTAGGGTTAATCAAATGGGAAATGGTAAGAAAACTAAACCAAGTATTTTGTTTAAACATCTTTTAAGGGTTGAAAATGGACCGTTGCTGGGGGTTTTTTTCACTAAATCGACTAAGGGTAGATATAGGAATATTATCCTGGCAAAAACTCAGAAAGGCCGGGTACTTTAAGGGAGTGAGGGTTAATTAAATGCGAGGTGGTGGAAAAAGTAGAAACATTTTACAATATAAATTGTTTTTAAGGGTTGAACATCGACCGTTGCTGGGGGTTTTTTTTACTATATCGACTAAGGGTAGATATAGGAATAATATCCTGTCAAAAACTCAGAAAGGCCGGGTACTTTAAGGGAGTGAGGGTTAATCAAATGGGAAATGGTAAGAAAAATAAACCAAGTATTTTGTTTAAACATTTTTTAAGGGTTGAAAATGGACCGTTGCTGGGGGTTTTTTTCACTAAATCGACTAAGGGTAGATATAGGAATATTATCCTGTCAAAAACTCAGAAAGGCCGGGTACTTTAACGGAGTGAGGGTTAATTAAATGGGAAATGGTAAGAAAAATAAACCAAGTATTTTGTTTAAACATTTTTTAAGGGTTGAACATCGACCGTTGCTGGGGGTTTTTTTCACTAAATCCACTAAGGGTAGAAATAGAAATAATATCCTGTCAAAACTCAGAAAGGCGGGGTACTCTAAGGGAGTGCGGGTTAATCAAATGGGAAATGTAAGAAAACTAAAACCAAGTATTTTGTTTAAAACATCTTTTAAGGGTTGAAAATGGACCGTTGCTGGGGGTTTTTTTCACTAAATCGACTAAGGGTAGATTATAGGAATAATATCCTGTCAAAAACTCAGAAAGGCCAGGTACTTTAAGGGAGTGAGGGTTAATCAAATGGGGAAATGGTAAGAAAAAAAAAACCAAGTATTTTGCTTAAACATTTTTTAAGGGTTGAACATCGACCGTTTGCTGGGGTTTTTTTTTTACTAAATCGACTAAGGGTAGATATAGGAATAATATCCTGTCAAAAACTCAGAAAGGCCGGGTACTTTAAAAAACGGAGTGAGGGTTAATTAAATGGGAAATGGTAAGAAAAATAAACCAAGTATTTTGTTTAAACATTTTTTAATGGTTGAACATCGCGACCGTTGCTGGGGTTTTTTTTCACTAAATCCACTAAGGGTAGAAATAGAAATAATATCCTGTCAAAACTCAGAAAGGCCGGGTACTCTAAGGGAGTACGGGTTAATCCAATGGGAAAANNNATGTCAANTGTGAGGCGTCTCCGTCGTACTGNTGTNGNCNCGAAGCCGCNTCGTNAGGGCCCTTGNGTTCTNTAGTGCCCNNAAATCCCATNAANNGGCGATGGGNCTTTCTTGANGGGNTNACGTTCGNGANTGAGGNGGNGCNNANGTCCGNGGTGTCTNGGGACAAGCTGGNNCGTTGGTCATCCGNCCTTCCAGNCGNATACCNGTGNGTAACNCTANACANGANGTGNAGGTGNGCNACCCTGGNTNCGTCNANCTAAANGATATGGCCAGACANGCGNATNCTTGAGNNNGGCGAAGAAAGACNCAGCGCCANNGATNCCNCTAAAATCANTCCGNCGNGCACCTGGNTAGNTATGGTGNTCCNCTNNGNNCCGTAGGCGANNATNNGCTANNGTNCACNANCGCTNNANNTGTCNGACGNNTAAATTATAGTATGTNCNCTTAGCCGNTGNTGTNCGNCCACNNAAGGGNNGTTCNGNTTTNTCCANNCCTCTTAATTTTGTAGTAGTAAAGGGTGTCTCAACAAGAGCGCCGGATTTAATATTTAAAAAAAACACATATTATTTTCGAATTAAGAAAAAATTTATATTTAAACGTTAAGAGGAATAGTTGCGATTAAACATGAAATACTTACTCGCGGCGGATGCATTGGTTTTTCCAGTATAATACGGGGATTTTCAGCACCCCAAATTCGGCAATTCTGCTTATTTACATACCCGTTTAGCTGAAAATGTGCCTCATCGGAGAAAATGATTTTCCTCGAGAAATCAGCATCAATTTGGTGGTGCTCCAGCACCCAATCAACGAATCCACGGCGCTGCGCATGATCCCTTGGCTTGAGTTTGCGTCAGTTTAATTTTGTATGCGTGCAAATGCAGATCTTTTGTCAAAATTCGTTGTAGAGAGGGTCTCGTAATGTTCAATTCTGGGCCACGGTGGCGAATTCCCTCACTAAGGCAATGTTTTCAAGAGACCGGCAAGGACGGCGGCGCACAGTGCTCTTTTCATCCATCAACTTGAATTTTGTCTCAAATTTTTTAATTAAACGGCGAACTGTCGACTCATTTGGCGCATTGTTGCGACCGAAAATTGCACCTAATTTGCGAACTGTTTCCGCGAAACATTCCCCATTTTTGTAGTAAGTTTTCACAATAATTAAACGCTGTTTTTAATCGCGAGGTCAGTACATGACAGTTGTCAAAAAATAAATGTCAAACTAGTCGCACAAAAAAAATGGCGGCAAATTCAAATCCGGCGCTCTTGTTGAGACACCCTTTACTAGACTTACTAAGAGCACCATGATGGGGTAAATAGTATTCAATTTTTCCAAAAGTGGGTTTATCATCAACAGACATATGACATAACCTTTCATACTCATCCATAAAAGCTACATACATTTCCCTCATTTCTGGATTTTTGTATAATTTTCTTTCTAAAGAAAGAAACCTATTCAAGGCTTGCTGCCTTGAATCTCCAAGTTTGCTTGGTGAATCAGATAAAGGTAATTTTACTATGAACCTACCACTTTTATCTCTAATTGTGTTTTCTGTAAATATCCTTTCACACAAAATGTCATCACCTGTCAAAGACTTGGACTTCAGTGACATCTCCTCTAAACTCCAAAACCTTTCAAGTTGAGCTTGAATGTCACAATATGAGGAAGATCAGTTTACATTCAACCTGTTTTTTACTATTAATTGAAAGAGAACCAGTCACTATCCATCCAAGTCTAGTTTTTTGAAGAAGCAACTCTCCATTTCCTAAAGGAATTTGACCCACACACAACAATCTATAAAAAACATCTGCACCAAGAAGCATGTCGACATTACCACTTACTGCAAAAGATGGATCAGCTAATTTGACATGGGGAGAAATTTCAAAATTAATGTTCAGATTTTCTGCAGGTATACACTCACTTATTATTGACACAATCAAACAATTAACATTCATTTTAAATGGATTGTAAAAAGAACCAAAGTTAACACTACATCTTTGTTTTATGTTTGACACAGTGTTATTAATGCCTATTAAAGAGATTTCCACCTTTTGAGTTGACAAACCCAGCCTTGTACAAGCCTTTTCTGTTATTAAATTAGTCTGTGAACCTGTGTCTAATATCTCTCAAACATTTACTACTTTGATCTTTAAAACTTACCACCTGTACTAAAGACGTTCACAATAACACTTCTGGATGAATACCACTGTTAGAAAACAAAACTGACTCATGTTTTGCATTATTTTGTACTACTTGATTGTCATTTTCAATTGTTGTAAATGCTTGACCTGCCCCAATATCTGATTTTGAATTATCAGTAATTTTTTCTTTGTCATAATGAAGTAAAGTATTGTGTTTCTGACCACATTTTCTACATGTTCCAAATTGACATTCTTTACTAATATGGTTTCCTTTCCTCAAACAATTTAAGCATAAACCCAAACTTTTAGCCTTTTCATACCTCATTTTTACTGTAAGTTTTAGAAACTGAGAGCAATTTTGAATAAAATGATTTTGCTTACACATAAAACAAAATGAGGTTGTTCCTACAAAACCACGTGTCGTAATTTCTTTCTTTTTTCCTTTAAAATCAAATTTGTCTTTATAATAAACCTCAGGTTAAACCCCTTTACTTTTCTCCAATGAAATAAACATGTCAATTCTACCTCTGAAAAAAAGATTTAAATTCACTAAGACTTGATAGCTTGTCACGAGGTCTTTTTTCTTCCCATACTCTTTGAGTAGCAGGGTCCAGCTTTGAACATACCAAGAAAATTATTAAAGGTCCCAATTGTCAGTAGGAACACCTAATTTGCCCAATGCATGTATATGTTTTGTAATATTGTCCAAAATATGACGTAAATCACTATGAGATTCTTTAACTAATGGAGTCATATTAACCAACGACTTTAAATGATAATTAACTAATACTACAGTATTATTGTAGCGTTCATAAAGCATATCCCAAATCATTGAATAATTTGAAGCAGTCATAGTGTAAAGGTGTAAATGATACTCCGGCAAGTTACCTGTATTCAATATATATTTGCTGAATAAATCGCTTATATTTATCGTACTCTATTATGCCTACTCATACAATATAATATAGGTTGCTGTGTATACATAAAATACTTATAATAGCGAACCGATTGATGCAATACGATTAATAAGAATACTTAGCTATGCATGTCAATGAACTGTTACAACTTCAACTAACTATGTTACACCTCCTTTTCCTAGAGAATGACCTTTGCTATGGCCACTTGCAAAGGGCACTTTACTAAAAAAAAGGTTACTGATGCCAAGTTAATTAAAACTGTTTTAAGTTAATTTAATTACAAATTTGCAATCTTTAGTACTTAAAGCTATACACTCTCAAAATATAGTTACTTTTACGATAAAATTTTCTCTGTACCTACTACTTTTCCGACTATAGCAATAACATAAAGTATAGTCAGTGGTACTTTAACTTAACCTAACCTAAATATATTTCTATCCCAATTTGCGTATAATTCATGTGTTTTAAACAGTAAAAACCAACAATAATACCAACGACCCATTAAGATTCTGCCCACAATAAAAAACAGTAAGAACACTAATAACTGAACACTTCGCACGTTGAACACTACCGGCACGATGAATGCTAAGAATAGTATAATATACCTATAAATTAAATGTAAGTACAGTATTTAGGGTATTTACACTGTGTACTTTCGATATTTATAATAGTTACAATATTTACAGACAGGCCTGTTTATCTAACTTAGAACTAAACTTAATTATCAAGAGACATTATATTTCTTAATTCTATTTTTATGAACCTTAATCTGCTTGTTGTTATTGTCTTTAACAATGCAATTTGGACCTTCAATTAATATGACTTCAAACGGACCATCAAACCAAGAATCTAGTTTTTGACGATCTTCGTTTGTTATAAGCACAAAATCTCCCGGGCTTATTTGTAGTCGACTAGTTTGCTGATCATAATACAACTTACGCTTTTGTTTGGTTTTTTCAAGAAAGTCTCGAGCTTTATTTTGCGCTAACTGCAACCGAAATCGAAATTCTTGATCATACGATTCTAAATTGTATAAAGGATCTACACGAGAACCATTAAATATTTCAGGTAGGTCTGCTCTTTTACCAAATACTAGCTCGAAAGGTGTGTAGTTATGATAAGTACTAGGAGTCGTATTATAACAAAAAGTGTAATAATTTGTCCATATATCCCAATCTGTATGAGCTTGATCAATGTACATTCGCATAAATTCATTAAGAACTCTATGGTTTCTCTCGCATCCACCTATGGACTGACTGTGATACGCAGTGCTAGTTTTATGCGGCGTATTTAACATTTTTGCTAAACTTTCAAAAATTTTATTCTTGTATTCTGTTCCTAAATCAGTTCTTACTTCTTTTATAGGTCCATATACTAAGATAAATTTTTCAAAGATAGCTCGTGCTACTGTGGAAGCTTCTTTATTGGGTATTGGAAGTATTACGATGTATTTAGTTAGTTCACATTGAAGCGTCACTGCATAACAGTTATTGTGATTTGATTTTTGAAGTGGTCCTATTGTATCTATACAGACAATGTCAAAAGCTTTTTGAGGAGTTGGAGTCAAAATTAAAGGTTCTATGTGTTTAACGGCGGCTTTATTTACCTGACACTTATGACACTGCCTAACATATTTAGCGATGTCACGTGACATATTTTTCCAGAGATAAAATGACCTTAATTTTTTCAATAATCTTTTCTGGCCACAATGTCCACCTAACATAGGATCATCATGAAATTGTTTGATTAAGTTAAGTTTCTCGTCATTGTCTTTGATTAATTTTCTTTCTTTACATAAAACAATTTTAACTTTTGAAAGTATTTTATGCCCTACTTCCTTTAATTCATTTACGGTGCACCGTGTGAAAATCTTGTCATTTAAATTCAATCGCAAATGTGTAAACTTACTATCACCAGCCATGTTATTCAGCTTAGACAATAGTTTCGGTAATGAAAAATTGCCATTAGTAATTGAAAGCCAACAACGAGCGCTCTTTTTGCGATAATTAATAATAATGTGAATGCATTCTTTATCAATTTCAAATCTTAAGGAAGGAAATTTCAATACATTATAATTATTAAGGGCTTCATAAATCTGAGGTTCTTCAGTACGTGATAATTGTTTATCCCCAGTAGTAGTGTGTTTATTAAAATTTTGGTTTGTCTTAGTCATTGATCTGGTAATTGCTAATATTTGAGCCGTGTTTCTGATTTCCTGCAAATCCGAAATATTTATTCGAGATAAGGCGTCTGCGCCTACATTATCTGTTCCTTTTATATATTCTATATCAAAGTCAAAGTCTTCTAAATCCAATCGTATTCTGGTTAGTTTGGACGACGGGTCTTTCATAGAGAATAAGTAAACAAGAGGTCTATGGTCTGTTTTTACTAAAAATTTTTGTCCATATAAATAACAACGAAAGTACTTTATTGCCCAGTGAATAGCTGTGAGTTCTTTAAGAATAGTTGGTTTGTGAGACTCGCCTTTTGTAAACATACGAGATGCATAAGCTATAGGTAGTTCCTGACCATTAAAATTTTGTGAAAGAACTGCACCACAAGCAAGTTGGGATGCGTCAGTAACTAAAATAAACTGTTTTGAGAAATCCGGATATTGCAAAATGCGAGGACTAATTAGTGCTTGCTTTAAACGGTTAAATGAACTTTCGCATTCGCTTGACCATACAAACTCAGCATTTTTCTTAGTTAGCGAATTTAAAGGTAATGTGATAGTTGCAAAATTTGGTATAAACCTTCGATAATAGTTGCAAAAGGCAACGAACCTTTTTACCTCATCAGCAGCTCGCGGCGTCGGATATTTGTTTATAATATCGTACTTAGTTTCATCGGGCAAAATACCTTTGTCTGTTATTTTATGACCTAGAAAAGTGACCTCTTTTCTAAAAAAATTGCATTTCTTGGGATTTAATTTCAAATTGTACTTTCTGCAAGTTTCAAAAACGCTTTTTAAATTATTCAAGTGATGTTTTTCTGAACAGCCTATTACTATTAAATCGTCCATATATAAAAAAGCTTTTTCTGGAGTTATTAAAAGCAATAGACATCATTCTTTGAAAACTGTTGGGACTGACTGAAAGTCCAAAAGGCAATCTGGTAAATCGATATGAACCCTTATCGCTGCTAAATGAAGTCAAATCTCGCGATTCTTCATCTAAAGGTATCTGATGGAATCCTGATAACAAATCGACTACTGAGAACCACTTTGCTCTACCAAGTTGATCTAAAATATCGTCTATGCGATTAATCGGAAACTTGTCTCCTATAAGTACCTTATTTACAGCTCTAAAGTCAATACATAATCTCCACGCTTTCTGATCAGTTTGCGATTTTTTAGGAACCAATAGAACCGGACTATTGTATGCTGAGCAAGATGGTTCGATTATATTATTATGTAACAATTTTTCAACTTGTCGATTTGTTTCATCTTTAAGTGCTCTGGGAGCTCTATAATTTTTAATATAAATAGGTTTTTTGTCAATAACTTTTAATTTTTGTGTGTAAAAGTTGTTAAATGTTAATTTATCTGTTTCTAATCCAAAAACGTCTGAATAATCTTCGCAAAGTTGTAGCAGATCTTTTTTAACAAAGTCTGGGACATCTTGATTAAGTTCTTTTAAGAGTTGAACATGTCTATCTTGATTTTCTGTTTCTATGTTGTAAATGTTAAATTTATCGAGACTGATAGTTTCAAGATTAGATACGTCTACAGTTACATTTTCAAATGTTGTGTTTAAGATTTTTACAAGCGGATGTTTTTGAGATACTATACTACGAGCTAAGTATACACCAGGCTTTAATTCTTTATTTAACACCACAACGTCGTGTGTCAAATGTTTCAAAACGTCGATCTCTCTAATAACTTCACATCTAGAAGGAATATGGTACACATTCTTTTCAGGACTGCTTAAAATTGGAATTGTTAACTTTTTGTGTTTTAAGTGTACCGTCATATTCCAGTTAGAATAATCTATTATTGATTGGTAAGCAACTAAAAAATCTCTACCCAATATTCCGTCACATGGTATTGGAACATTAGAATCAACTATATGAAATTTGTGAGGTAACGTACACCCTTGAATAAAAATATTTGTGTTTGCAACACCTAATGAATTAGTTAGGTCTTCTGTGATACCTTTGATGCTAGTGGCTCGAGAAAAATCAACTATTTGATCAGGATTTACTGATAAACGTTTAAAAATTGATATGTCAGCTCCGGTGTCTACTAGTAGCGTACTAACTGAACCAGTCATTTCTAACTCAACTTTCACAAAATTTTAAAATGTCAGACTAAAACTATATATGGTTACATATCGCCCAACCGAGTCGCTTCTTGGCTCGATTGGTGCTCCAATCCGTTTCCCGACTCCGAAAAGCCAACAAAATTAGGACTAGAGCCTCTATAGTACCTAGCAGATGTGTTACCACGATTAAAACCTCTATTAAATGCGCCTCTGCTTCTATTACTGCCTCTAAATAGTTCTCTATAATTATTAATATTGTTTACAAAATTATTAGAATTTCTATTGTAACTGTTAGAATATCTATTGAAACTCCTATCGAAATGCTGGTTATAATTATTATTACGTGGACCTGTGCCCCTAAAGTGACGTAGCGCATTATGAAAATTGTTTTGCCTAAACTGAAAAATATTTGCCGAAGACGGTGCCAACGAACTAACATTCACAAACTTAGTAATAGTTTCCTGTACCGAAGAAAACGTGCCAGCCTCCATTATTAATCGAACTCTTTCACTACTGACATTTTGGCTAAATGCTCGCACAGTATTTTCAACCGTGTACCGTTGGGCAACTTCCGCTGGTACGCCCTCTGTAATATAGGCTGATTGTAATTTTTGCGCTAATGCGTCCACTTCAGAAGCATATTTTGCGGCTTCTTTATCGTTTTGTTTCAGATGTAAAATTTTTGCAGTTAATAATTGTGAAGTTTCGCCTTTAATCGAATTTTGAAGTTTAAAAATTATGTCGTCAATTGTATTTTCATTCGTAATAAGACTTCGCGCTTTTCCGGTCAAACGAGTTTTCACGAAAGCTACAGCGTTAGCAAGTTGATTTTCGCAATTGTTTTTAAGTAAAGTTAATGCATCTAAAAATGACTGTAAATTTTCGGAGTTACCATCGAATTGACTTGGAACTAATTTACTAGCCAAACTAAAAAATTCTACGGTGTTTGTCGACATTTTTGATATTTCAACGATACTTTTTAAACGTTCTAGCAGTGTTAGTCTGGAATTAAAATTTAGTTTTTCAGTTTCTTTTATATAGGGCGCTGCTGCTGCCAATAATTCCTCTGGGCTCTGACTCTCTTTTAAAACTTGAGTTTTAAAGTTGCTTAACTCTTTTTCGATTAAACCAATCTGTACAAGTAATTTATTTACTCTGTCTAAATTTCCGCGTCTCTCGGTAGATTCTTTATTGATATTACTTGAAAAGCTTTTTGCAGTTTCGTAAATTTTCTTAACTTCTGTTAATCCTTTACTAGTCATTTATCAAAAATAATAAAATTGATCCAAATACTGCAGTTTAAAGATAGTAACTACAGAATAGTCATATAGACAATAATACCTATAATAAAATTTTTAAACGATTGAAATCAACTTAAAAGTTTCATTATAAAACCCAGTTTAATAAACTATTTACTACGACTAATTATTGCTTACTTTTCTTTTGCACAGTTACACATAAGAACTTAACACTGAAGACACTTGAGTTTGTTGAGTTTGTGCACAATAAACAGCACATCACTATCACTGTACATACGCGCACGTCGCGCACACGCTTACCGGAACAGCTCTTACGTTTACTTACTCAACATTACGTTTCTCTTATAGATGCTAAAGAGACTGCTGCCATGTCGCGGCGGATCTGCTTCTTCATATTTTTCTTGAAAGCCCGAATAATTCTCCACAATAAGAGCATTGCCAACATAGCTAAAATAAGATACAGAACCACTTTGACGTCTTTAGTGATGTTGTACTCAGCTTCTTGTACTATAAAATTGGAGTTAACTACGCCATTTTCCGTTACTTCTTGCTTGGTATCTTTTGACTTGGTTTGCCCCATCTTAGCTCACATTTATACCACGCTCAGCTCCTAAGCAGATTTGTCGGCATCGGATACATTACGAAACACAACCAATGGCACTACACTTTTCTTTTAACTTTTACTTTTTACTATTTAATCAGAAGTCCATGAAAAATTAGCAGGATCGCCATGTAAAGGTGTAAATGATACTCCGGCAAGTTACCTGTATTCAATATATATTTGCTGAATAAATCGCTTATATTTATCGTACTCTATTATGCCTACTCATACAATATAATATAGGTTGCTGTGTATACATAAAATACTTATAATAGCGAACCGATTGATGCAATACGATTAATAAGAATACTTAGCTATGCATGTCAATGAACTGTTACAACTTCAACTAACTATGTTACAGATGCAACCACACTGTAATAAGAGTGTTCAAATGCTAGCCACTCAGAATCCTCCAAGGACAAGTTTTCAAGAGGTAAAATATCTTCAAGCTTACCTTGGATTTCTTGAAACTGTTCCAACAAACTAACCAAACGATCATACCTTGCTTCAACTTCATAATAAATATCTTTGTCCACAAGTTTACCATCCACTTTTTGAGCAATAACTCCAGTTATGTATGTTTTGGCAGAGGTTAATTTACTTTTAAGTACAGCATGTTGCCTCTTTAACTTAGTTTCGTCTTCTGCCATTTTACTACCTTGCCTATTTAAACCAAACCCAAAAGAAAATACAAATTAGAAATAAACCCTTACTAGATAAGCTTAAACAATAATATCTAATTAATACTAAACCACAGTAGGCTCAGTTATGTTCACCACTTCAACCAATCAATTGAGGAACCATCAGTTTCTTTGAGTGTTCCAATGGTTACATGACATGTAATTTAGACACCCTCCCAAATGAGAATGCTCCAGGATTCTTTTCCAAAGAAAGTACCACTTCCAAGATCCAAATTTCCCAACCAAGTTTGGGATTGTAAAGTTTGAGTCGTGTTTTGCCAGTAATTCCAATAATATACAGCAAATGTACTAAAACTGCTACTTCTACGTTCTATACACTATCCTCGACTAATTATTAATCCAAAAACCATAAGTTTTACTTGAAAACTGCAATCCAATTGTGTTTGAATCCGACTTTGAAGGACCATATGATGGGGCCTTTTTATCCGGCAATTGATCTCCTTAGGAATGTAATTGTTCTCCAACCAGGTTTGTTAATTTACCAATAAAATAAAACATATCAAAATGAAGATGATTGGATTTTATTGCTCTCCCGTCTCCACCAACGTTTTACAATGTTTTCTTTAAACAAAACCAAAAAAACCCTATATTTTAACATTGTGGCGAATTGGCATTCGCCCCAGATCAGCGTCAGCTGATCGTATTGGCAACACCGCGGACCTCGTCGGTAGACGACAATAGACAGACCCCGGACATCGACGGGGGGGACTTGACAGTGACAGAGAGCGGCAAGAGAGAGTTTGCGATCCGCGATTACAACCCAATTCGTACGACCTAGATTTTAAGATGTTTTATGTAATATCACGTTTATAGCTGTCTAATAAACAGTTAGTGTTGAATATTACATGAGTGGCTTATTCTCGACGCCTCCGCGGCATCCAAAGCCACATTGGTGACCCCGACAAAGGCGAGAACACGTGCGCGTCACCTACACATTGGTGACCCCAACGACGGCAAAGCCCCGACGACGGCAAAGCCACATTGGTGAACCCGACGACGGCCAAGGCGCGACCAACGACAGAAGCCAGGGCCCCAGTTCACCCAACCACAAATACCCGACAAGAACTTACGATGGAAGGTTCGGACACCCCTCAAGCCCCGACTGCCGGCACCGATCAGGTTGACCACGCTCTCGACCAGGACCACACCATAATTGCCCGAGTGGGTATAAAGGTACCTGACTTCTGGCGGGCCGAACCCGAACTATGGTTCCTACGCCTAGAAGCACAATTCAGACAAGCTAGGATCGCATCTGATGGGTGTAAATTTGATCACACTGTTGCAAGCTTGAACAGTGACGTTCTGATTGAAGTGTCTGACATTTTGCGGAATCCTATTAGTGGTAGGGCCTATAACGACCTGAAGACTCGCTTATTGGACAGGTACGGCACCAGTAATGACGAGAAGATCCATCGACTTATGGAGATGACACTGGGCGACCTCAAACCCAGCCAATTGCTACACCGTATGCAAGCCTTCGCCCTAGATAACATCAGTACACAGGTATTAAAGAACCTTTGGCTTGACCGTTTACCTTCTCAGGTCAGGGGCGTTATTTCTATCCTCGATGGCAACCTAGAAGAACTTGCCAAAAAGGCTGACAAGTTTACACTTAGTGCAAACTCCCCGATTATGCCCATAGAAACGAAAACCTCAATGGAGAAGGTAGTGACTGACTTAACTAACCAAATAAGTGCCCTAGCCACCAAAGTTGAGACAAACCAGAGACACTCACCACCTCAACAGCAATGCGACACCCAGGGTTCCTCTCAATCTGTCCAGACGACGAAGACGACGACTATTCCCGATAATGACATCTGCTATTTCCACCAAAGATTTGGATCTAAGGCCAAGAAATGCAGACCACCCTGCAGGTTTTCAAAAAACGACCAGGGGGTGCAGTAGTGGCGACAACTGTCGCCCCCCTTAAACCACGTCGCCTCTTTATAAACGACCAGGTAAACAAAACTGCATTCCTTATAGACACAGGTGCCGACGTCAGCGTGCTGCCTCGAAAAGCTTGTGTAGCTATCCAGCCCACCGACATTTATCTGTACTCTGCAACCGGATCTTGCATCAGGACCTACGGACAGAAACAGCTGACTCTCAACCTTGGTCTTGAACGCCCAGTTACCTGGACATTCGTGGTGGCGGATGTTACCACAGCAATCTTAGGCGCCGATTTTCTGTCACATTTCGGCATTTCAGTAGATTTGCGTAACAAACGACTTATAGGTCCTAAGGTACCTGCCAACGTAAGGTGCATTTCCCGAAGGGTCAGAGCTTTAGAAGTAGGGCTGTCCACTGCTCACCCTTATGAGCGCTCAATCTCCCTCCCCGGAGATCCCGAAATAGTACAACATTACCTAGAAACCACGGGCAGTCCAGTTCATTCCAAGCCGCGTAGGCTTCCACCAGATCGTCTGCAAGTAGCTCGTAACGAGTTCAATGACCTTTTGCAAGCTGGCATTATCCGACCGTCAAAGTCACCTTGGGCCAGCCCGCTGCATATGGTCCAGAAATCCAACGGCCAGTGGCGCGCCTGTGTAGATTTTCGCCGCCTGAACTCTGTTACCAAGCCCGACCGGTACCCAATACCACACATACAGGATTTTGCTAATCAACTGCACAGTAAGCGAATCTTCTCGACTATTGATCTCGTTCGTGCATTTTACCAGATTCCGGTCTACCCGAAAGATGTCCCAAAAACGGCGGTGACGACGCCTTTTGGGTTGTATGAGTTCCTACGGATGCTATTTGGGTTGCGGAACGCTGCTCAAACCCTACAACGTTACCTGGACCATCTTTTCCGTGGATGCCCCTTTGTCTATGTCTATGTTGATGACATTTTGGTAGCTTCAGCAACGGAGGTCGACCATGAAGAGCACCTAGCAATAGTTCTCCGCATTCTGGAATCAAACGGACTCCAAATTAACCAGGAGAAATCTAGATTTCGAACCCAAGTGGCTAACTTCTTAGGTGTAAAAATCTCACCAACGGGTATCTTGCCCCTACCTGCTAAAGTCAGTCCCATACGAGATTTTCCGCAGCCTACGACCTACCGACAGCTACGCCGCTTTATGGGGATGGTGAATTTCTACAGGCGTTGGTTACCAGGCGCCGCGACAGAGCTAATGCCTCTAACTGAGCTTCTGTCTCTTCAAAAGAGGAACCAGCGTGACCTCAGTCTACCGCCCACCGCAGCAGAAGCTTTCTCGAGAGTCAAAGAACTCCTAGCCGCCTCTTCCGAATTAGTCTTCCCAGCACCACATGCTCAACTTAGTATGTCTGTCGACGCATCGGATACTGCAATTGGAGGCGTACTGCAACAACTGGTTGGCGGACACTTGCAACCGATTTCATTTTTCTCCCGTAAGCTATCTAGGACCGAACGGAACTACGGCACCTATGATCGAGAATTGCTAGCTATATTCTGTGGCATTCAGCACTTCCGCCATTTTCTCGAAGGAAGACAGTTCACCATCTACACTGACCACAAGCCCTTAATATATGCTCTCCAACAACGACATGATCGTCAATCCCCGAGACAAATTCGACAGCTGGAATTTATAGGACAATTCTCCACCGACATTCGACATGTTCAAGGAGTAGATAATGTAGTTGCTGACTGCCTTTCCCGCACCGAACTAGACGCGGTAGCCGCAGCCGTTACAATTGATTTCGACCGCCTTGCTGATGCCCAAACTACCGATGATGACCTGCAACGAATTTTACGTGACCCAAACAGTTCCTTACGACTTCAACGTATTACTCCACCGGATAGCCAGCAGCCGCTGTACTGTTCTATACAAAATGAACGCATACGCGTGTATGTGCCAGCCGCTTTCCAGCGAGACATTTTTCGCAAATTTCATGACCAAGCACACCCAGGATACGCCGCAACGTTGCGGATGATTGCAGAGCGTTTCGTTTGGCACAACATGAACCGCCAAGTGAAGCATTGGGCTAGAGAATGCCTCCAGTGCCAACGAGCCAAAGTTGGACGACATACTCGGACACCGCTAGCACCACTAGGTATGCCTGACGATCGATTCACTCATATTCATTTAGACATTGTAGGACCCCTTCCACCGAGTCATGACTACCGATACCTTCTTACGATCATTGACCGTTTTACAAGGTGGCCAGAAGCTATCCCGATTAAGGAAATAACCGCCGAGACCGTGGCAAGCAAACTTCTGGAGGGTTGGATTTCCCGTTTTGGTGTTCCTGCGACGGTGACGACAGATCGAGGCCGCCAATTTGAAAGCCAACTTTTCCGACAGCTCAACGTCATGCTCGGCGTTCAGCACATTAAGACGACCGCTTACCACCCACAAGCAAATGGATGCATCGAGCGCTTCCATCGCACACTTAAGGCAGCCCTGATTGCCGCGGATGTGATTTCTTGGGTGGAAGCCCTCCCTCTGGTGTTACTCAGCCTCCGCAATACGTTCAAGCCGGATATCGCTTGCACCGCGTCCGAGATGGTCTTTGGTACGCCCGCCCGCCTCCCTGGACAGTTACTTGTCCCCAGCGAAAATAGACCAGACGAACATCTCTTCGTACAGCGATTACGCGACGTCATGAGGGCATTACGTCCACAACCAACAAGTGATCACTCAACTGCAGCTCGCACCGCCTACGTCCACCCAGATCTGCAAACCGCAACGCATGTGTTCGTTCGTGCAGACCAAGTGAAGCCCCCGCTAACGCCTCCCTATAGCGGACCGTACAAAGTGGTGGAGCGCCACGACAAGTTTTTGACCATAGACGTCAAGAATGTTCAGCAACGAGTCTCTATGGACAGACTTAAGCCAGCCTACGTTCCAGCATCCCACCATCTGTTGGAAGAACATTCTTACGCCAATCGTTTACAACTCCATGCCTTTCACCGTTCACAACCGCCGGGGTTGTTCACTGGGGGGGAGCCCTGTGGCGAATTGGCATTCGCCCCAGATCAGCGTCAGCTGATCGTATTGGCAACACCGCGGACCTCGTCGGTAGACGACAATAGACAGACCCCGGACATCGACGGAGGGGACTTGACAGTGACAGAGAGCGGCAAGAGAGAGTTTGCGATCCGCGATTACAACCCAATTCGTACGACCTAGATTTTAAGATGTTTTATGTAATATCACGTTTGTAGCTGTCTAATAAACAGTTAGTGTTGAATATTACATGAGTGGCTTATTCTCGACGCCTCCGCGGCATCCAAAGCCACAGCGTTTTTTACCTAACCTAACTGGTTTTTGGGGTTATTATTGATCTTTGCACGGCCAGTGTGGTCTAACTTATTTTTTCTTGTTATCTTATTTTAACAATAAAGTTGTTTTAGATGTTATTTTACGTGAAATTCTTAAAATCTACACACCCGTACATTACATGTATCATGCAAGCGGTGTCTTGAGTTCATCATTTGTACTCACTGCAAACTACCTCATTATTACTATTACTTTAAACATGCTTTTAGATAACACTAAATATAATACATATTGATATGACGTTCAATAATGCAATTTAGTAAAGTGAATAATGATGATTATTGTTGAGATTATTGTGCTAACATAAAACAATAATGAAAACTGCAATGCTTTTCATTTTAATGTCAATTTCAGTAAAAATAGTTAACTAACATTAAAACTAGCTCTTTTATGCACTGTTCTAATGTAGTACTTCTTGGTGGGTAATTTGAGCCTTGTATTGAAAAAAGTTATGCTTTCTCATTCTCACCCACATGAAAAAGTAGTGAAGTATTCAGCATATACCAGATACAGATCTGTAAGATAGGCCTAATTTGCTACTAATTTTAGTGTATAATTTTCAACTATTATTGAAATATTGTATTAAAATTAAAAATATAACTATTTTAGCTGCATGGGAATCTGTTTGATATAACATAATAAAAACAAAAGCAAAGTGACAAATTCGAACTTTAGTTGACATAACAACAGATGGAAGATGGCTTAGATAGCTTAATCAGCTGAATTTGTTTCCTCAAAGTGATAAGGCGCGTGACATTGCAGTAGGGTGCTCAGGCTGCACAATTTGCACTTAAAACTTTTTATATTATTTTTTGCATTGAACATTAGTAACTAGAAATCTACTTTCACAGAATGTACGCACTACTTTCCATCTAAGACCATATTTATAGAAAATGGTAAGCTCAAAAAATCAAAATATCAAAAAATTGAACTAGTATTGGATTATTAAAAAAAACATTGCAGCTGCACAAATACAGGGTGTTACAAATTAGATGCATTAGCATTGCTATCTCAGAAAGTATAGTTGATAGAGCTTTAGTTAAATGGAGGCAAAGTTGCGCAATTTATTGCTAAATAATTTCGTAAAAATTTTTTTTTTTTAATTTTCATTACATCCGGAGATATCCAACAAAAACAATTAATCAAATTTCTATTTTATTTTTCTACCACTTTATTATTGATTATTTTGGAAAATCAATGGCACCTTCTGGAGGCCTTAATTTATGCTATTTAACAAAATAATGTTAGTATTTAGCTATAACGTTTCGTTTTTCAGATACCATCATCAACTTAATATTATAAAATACGGACCGGGACTTTTGATTTTGTTTTTTTAGTAGCTATTAACCTGCCGAAAATAATGATGTGCTACACTTGTCAAAAAATTATACCTAGTGTACTTTGTAGGTATTTGTTTTTTTTTTCCAATATGCGTTTGCAATTCATATGTTATCATAATGAGTAAATAACTTAGTTTGATATGATTAAGCTGTTTCATCAAAACTCAACCTCGAATTCATAAATGTGAGTATCTGAAAAATAAATAATTAACCAAAAACATATTTTTTTTAAATAAATGAAAAGTACCATAAGAAACTTTCTCTCTTTTTCGAAGGAGCAATGAACATAATTATTAAATTATATAAAACTAAATTATCTACTCATTATCACAACATATCAATTTCAATGCTTAATTTTTTTAAAATCTTAAAATACCAAGTACATAATACGAGTACACTAGGTATATTGTTTTGACAAGTGTGACACATCATTAGTTTCAGAAGGATTGTGACTACTAAAAAACGAAATAAAAAGTTGAGGTCCGTATTTGAAAATTTGCATGAACGAGTTCTAACAAATGAGGTGACAATTGGGGACAAGCTAATATCAAGAAAAAGAGGCAGCCTGTGCAGGCAATTGTGCCAGGTATGTCTCACAATTTATTGTCAGTAGGGCAACTTTTAAATAAGGGTTTTAAAGTGTTTTTTAATGATGAACTCTTTTGGTCAAAAATTGTAAAAGATGAGTGTGTATTTTACTGTAATGGCTACAATAATCTTTTTGTACTTAAAATTGATTTAAATGAGAATTTTGATAAAGAAAAATGTCTAGTTATAGATTAAACTATAAGTAGTATAAAAACTGATATATGGCATTTGAAGTTAGGTCATTTAAATCGTCATGGCTTAAAAATGCTAAATTTACCTTATAGTGAAAAGGTACCAGGAAACCTTTTAATGAAAATAGGTCAGAAACATGTTCCATAGGTGAGTTAATTCATACTGATATTGCTGGTCCTGAAGTTACTCCCATTTTTGAGGGATATAAATACTTTCAGGTTTTGATTGGTGATTTTTCAAATTTTTTAGTAGTTAAGCTTTTAAAAAATAAAAGTGAAGCCACTCAAAATTTAATTGATTTTATAAGATTAATAAAAACAAAACATAATAAATTTACTCAACGTATAAGGTGTGATAATGGTGGTGAGTTTACATCGAATATGTTCAAAAAATATTGTCAGGTAAGAGGTATTAGTATAGAGTACACAATGGCTTATAGTCCACAGCAAAATCGAAAGTAAGAGAGAATGAATCGAACATTAATGGATAAAGTACGGACAAAACTTATTCAAACCAACTTGCCTAAGGAATTTTGGGGTGAGGCAATTTTATGTTCTGCCTATGAACTAAATAGATGTCCTATTAATGCAAATAAACGTTTAACTCCATCTCATAAATGGTATAATAAAAACGAGTTATCAAAACAGAGTATTTGGATGTCAAGTGTGGTATGTAGTTTTACCAAGACAAAACAAACTAGAAAGAAGGTATAAACCAGCTATAATGATTGGATACTGTGGTGGAGGATACAGATTGTGGGATTTTGAGAACCTAGAAGTGGTGTGTGCACGAGATGTAAGATTTGATGAAACTGAAATGAATTATATAAAAATAACTTCGATTAAGGGTAATAACAATCCATATTTTCAAGAAACTCAAGTAAGAATTATTCAAAATAATGAAGAATCGGAAAATGAGACCGGAAAAGGAACAGATCTTGAAGAAACTATTAATCAAAATGATTATAACTGTGAACAAAACAATGAATTAAGTTCAGAAGAGGAATTAAAAAAATGAAAATAGAGCAGATCAAATAATTGAGAACATGGACCAATATAGAAGATCAGGTAGAAAAGTAACAAAACCCAAACATTTAGATGAATATGAAATCTATTCAACTTTTTGTTTGCTGTCCCACAGTCTATGGAGAGATTGGAGATGGTAGTACTACATCGCTTCCTCTAACTAACTCACCACCATTAATATTGTCACCTAATGTTTTTTCACAAAAAAATGAGTACAACTCCAAACAAGCCACCGATGAAAATTTTGTTCAATGTTCTAATGCAGTTGTTATCAACGAACCGACTAATAAAGTCATGGAAAGCGACAATGTATATGACGACTTAAAACTATTTAAAGGACCTACCACATTACTAGTAAAAAAGAGCATTGAGCGATCCAGTAGAAGAGGTCTACTGGATCTCTAATCTCTAATCTCTGTCTAAGGCACTAAATACGTTTGACTGCACGCAACCGAAAATAACAGACTTCTTTGAGTGTTGTAAAAAAATAGAAGAAAAAATAGCATTAATTCCAGAGATTGCTAGCGAATTTAAAAAGACTTCCAAAATAGTGTTTAGTGATAATCGAGCTGATGATATACCTGACGATGACTTTATAAATAACAACACTTTTTTTCAAATGTTAGTAGCAGCATCAAAAACAAACAACAGGTTATCTTCACCAGCACACCGATTCTCTGGAGATTTGAAAAAGCTTTGTTTGTATATTTTTTTAACCTCTGGACGACTGGCTAATATAGATAATGCGTTGCCATCACTTCCAACTTTTTGCGAAGTATATACGGAAGGTAAATTAGCATTTGGGGAATTAAAGCAGTTTCTCATAAAACGAGGTTATCCATTAAAAATTGTTATCTCCGAAGACCAAACTGCTATAGTTAGACGTCCGCGCTATGACTCTCGTACCAATTACCTTGTTGGTTTTGTTAATACTTTGAGTAAAACCAGTGGATTTCCTCTTATAGGTGAAAATGAAATTAACTGTCTTAGTGACATTACAAAAAAAATTAAAACTGGTATATTCGACCTGCAGTCTCAGGATTTTATCGTCGAATTATTTAGTCTCAATCATTTTCCAAGCAAAATTTTGCAAAAAATAACCTATGCACAGTTTACCCGATAAAACTTGAATGTCTCGGGATATAACCTATGAATATTTGTTGTAACGAAGTTACTATTTTTCTATTGAATTTGTTTAAATGCGCGTGACCTTCACTGCTAGGTGCTAGACCGCGGCCGTCGTGGAGTCGATTTTGTCGGGGCCGTCAAGGGCCGTTCGAAATGGTTCGGTGGGCGCTGGGAGTGGGTACCGCCACTAACAGCCCCCATCGTGGGTTTTGTGTATAAAAGAAGGCCCCGCACCGGAAAACGGGGTTTCTTCGATCATCAAAAGATCGAAACCAGCCAGCCTAGCCGTTCCGTACCGATTGATAACTCTTATCTCCGCGTATCTGTAAGTAAAAAATAGGCACATACCGACCGTCCGGTATTTGTTCTGTTTGCTGTTTTAAACCCGTACCGTTAACTGTAGTTATTTTCACAGACTGTAAATTGGGGCATTTTCAGTATTTTTCCGGGGATTTCCGTTTGGGGCGTTTACAATATCTTTCCGTGGTTTTCCGTTTGAGGGTATTTCTGGTAAGACGGCGCCGGCTACAGTTACTTTACTTTGAAAACAGTTAGGTAATCCTTCTGGTCCTGTTCCTGTTTGTTTGACACCGGGGAAACGGAGCAGCAAGCGGGAACGGTGAATCCTGTAGCTCGTTTACTTGGCTCCGGGGAAACGGAGTAGTAAACGGGTTTGGGATACTGGAGGGATTAGCAGCTGTGTGACTGGCAACGTCACGAGACTTGAAACCTCTGTTGCATGATTCTGGGGAAACAGTGTGCAACGGAGGCTCTATTTGTCGAACCCCGGGGAATCGGGGCGGCACCTAGAGATTAAGTCGAGTGACGGGAACACCGCTGGTCACGTAGTCAGGCCTATTTGGGTTTTTGGAACAAATTCCGGCGCCGAGTAGTCAGTTTCACATAACCGTACCGTACCGCCGTACTTACACCGTGTCACAGACAGTCATAATCTACAGTAGTCAGGCTAAACAGTAGTGAAGGGTCCGTAGCTAGTTTTCATTACCGTTACACGCTTTCCCCGTATCACCGGATAAGGTAACTTCCGTTTCGTTGGGTATCCGTTACCGTAAGTATTTACTGTAAGTACCGAGAGCCGCAATACAGTGCATTTAGAGGAAACAGTTGTTTTAATTTTGTTTTCTTCCCGAACCCTTTGGAACTTTTCTCCAGCTGTCTAAAGGCTACCCAGGTACCGTAAAGTGGACCTTCAGCCACTATAAATAAGGAAGGTGGCGCCTGAGGCAACATAACCGAAGAAATCCGCAAGAAAAGCGCTACAATGTTCTTCAGATAAGACCTATAAATTTAATAATGAATATTTGCATTGAATGTCATGAAGGTTTTGTTGATGAGTTTTACAAAAAAGTTGCTTATCACTACAAGGGAGTGTCTTTTTTGCTAGTGCATGAACATGACTTTTTTCATATGAATTGCGATGTGTGTTGTAAAGCTACAAACGCTTATAATTTAAATTTTTCTTGTTATTGGGAGAAGAAAACCAAAATAATAACGACAGCGCCTTATCAGACGAAATAGGAGAAGATGTCGTAAGTGAGACGTATAGCTGTTGCACTTATAATCCAAATATTGACGTGACATTAAGAATAAAGGAAGTGAATGATTTCTATGAAGCTCCAGTTGACAAGCGTGTCCAAAATATTACTGGAGTGGTTAATCAACACGATAAGGATTGGTGGTTATGGAATCGTGCTGTACGACACCATGAATCAATAGTGTTTTGTAATTTCCATTATGTTCTTCAGATAAGATCTATAAATTTAATTATGAATATTTGCATTGAATGTCATGAAGGCTTTGTTGATGAGTTTTACAAAAAAGTTGCTTACCACTACAAGGGAGTGTTATTTTTGCTAGTGCATGAACATGACTTTTTTCATATGAATTGCGATATGTGTTGTAAAGCTACAAACGCTTATAATTTAAATTTTTCTAGTTATTGGGAGAAGAAAACCAAAATAATAACGACAGCGCCTTAGAAGACGAAGTAGGAGAAGATGTCGTAAGTGAGACGTATAGCTGTTGCACTTTTAATCCAAATATTGACGTGTATTATCTCACCGCTCAGTATGCTAACCCTAATGAAGATTCACCGAGTCAGCACTGTCAGCAGATCCCCTCCACAGTCAGTGCGGACATTGGTCATTTCCATATTGTTTCTAGTTAGTCGGTAAAATTTATTAATCTAGTTAAGACATATTCTTTAACTGTATCTTTTGGTATTATTAAAGCGTTTTAAAAAGAAGTCTTCTGGTGCGTGACAGTTATTTGGCGCAGTCGGTAGGATATTTGGGGTCGATCGTATCGAACGATAGACTTTCGTGTTAACGATTTACAGAATATTGAATTTTTGAGACTTTCCGTGTCGTGGTGTGTTGGATCTATCGAAGACGCAGCAGCCATTTAAGAAGACTGGGACTTGGAACCAAATCGTCCAGCTCCGCAAGGATAACGTTTAGAAGAGGACTCCATTGCCAAATTTAGACCGTTAGCCTTATAGTACAATACCAAACGCAATGAAGATATTGATTGTTTGTTTTATGTAAGTACAATTGTTTGATGTCTTCCGATTCTGAAACCGAAGATTCACTTGAAACCGACTCTCAAATTTTTGAAACAGTTAATCATAAATATAATATTTCTTTAAACCATCCGTTTTATCAAACATTACAAATACATTTTCACAAAACAGTAACCAAGATAAAAATTTAGAAGCAAATATGTCGCAAGCATTTAACTCTGAATATCTCAAATGTGTTCCTGTTTTCGATGGAAACCCGAACGATCTGAATAGATACTTAGCAGTTCGTGAAGCCATTATAAATGAATTCTATGATAATACAAATCCTGGAAGCTTTAAAAATGTCTATCTGCTAAATTCGTTAATTTCGAAACTACAAGGAAATGCTAAGTTAGTTATTAATATACAAAACGTAGCTACTTGGTATGATGTAAAAAGTACATTGACTCGAAATTTTGCAGACCAAAGAGACGAAAGCTGTCTGAATCGCGATCTTGTTATGATGAGGCCAAATCCTCATGAACCTCCTCAACAATTTTACGATAGAATTTTAAATATTTTGAACTTATTGTGTGCATACATTGATCTTCATGAAACTACTGGTTTAGCTAAACAATTAAAACGAGATCTATATCAAAATCTGGCTCTTAAGACATTCCTTTCTGGATTAAGAGAACCGCTAGGGACAACATTAAGATGTATGAAACCTGTTTCTCTTAGCGAAGCTTTACAGTACGTGTTGGCCGAAGATAACGCTCATTATTTTCAAAATCCATCCTTCAAACCACCTATTAAGAATTCCTTTGGACCAAATGCTCAAAATATGACACCAGCACGCCCACACATAAAGCAAAATCAACCAATTCAAAGACACAGTAGTTTCCCAATGAACTTTCCTTTTAATAATGGAAATAATTTTACCAGAATACAAAATTCATTTCCCACTGGTCCAATTCCAATTCAACCCAGACCTCCAATGAGGTCTCAAAGATATTTTACTAATTCTCAAGTATTTGGCTCACCAAGACCTCAAAATTCCAATTCAATTCGTAATACAAATGTGTTTAAACCTAATCCAAATAGACAACTTGACAAACCAACTCCAATGAGTTTATGCACTAGAAATAGTTATTCAACCAATCGTTTTCCACGTTTTCCTCAACCTTCCACTTCTTATAACCCACCTGCAAACCAGAATTTTATTTCTGAGGAGTTATATAACACAGAAATTCAACAAGTAAATAACATGGAAGAACAGTTTACCGGAGCAGTTTCTAATCAATATGCATATTTTTATGATGAAGAAACAGGTCAATATTCAGTAGATGAAACCTCAAATGACACTGAGTTGAACCAAAATACCTGTGAAATTGACAATGAAATTGCAAATTCAAATTTTTCAATAACGCCTCTCGAGAACGAACAAACTTAATATCACCACAAACGCCTCAAAAATTTTCATTTAATTTCAACAGCTCAAATGCAAGTGAATTAGCTTACATTGTTTTTCCTGAGTATAATATTAGAGTGCTCATTGATTCCGGCTCAACAAAGTCATTCATTGACCCTGAAATTGCATTTAGGTTTTTTCCAAATTCTATAGTAAACGATCCATTTATTGTATCAACAGTTTTCAATCAAACTCAGAATGATTACAGTGCAATAATACCTGCATCTAAAATTTTCATCTACCAGAAAATTTTAAATTGAAATTTTATATATTTAAATTTCATGAATTATTTAATGGACTTATTGGTTTAGACATCTTCAAACAGTTAAAAGCTAATGTCGATTTTGAAAGCAGTTTCTTAACAACTCCTTATACTAAAATAAAAATATCATATCATAAACTAAAAAATTCCCAAAATTTAATAACTGTGTCACCTCGAACTGAACAGGTTATTAAAATTCGAACTTCAATAAAAAACGGCGAAATAATTATACCTTACCAAAATTTTGATAACAATTGTGAAATTCCAGAAAGTCTTTTAATTGCTGAAAATGGTACCGCGCTAACTACTATACTAAATAAAACAACAGATCACATTACTCTTGACCTTTCACAACCTATTGCAGTCGAACAATTCAACAAACAAGAAATCGAACAAATAAATCTCAATAACTTCGATGACTATGACAGAACCAATACACTGGACTTTTCAAAATTTAGAACGGATCATTTAAATCCTGAAGAAAAGTCACAAATTTTTAAATTAATTTGCGAATATTCAGACATTTTCTATCGCGAAAATACTCCATTAACTTTTACGAGTAAAATCAAACATAAAATTCGTACTACTGATGAGATACCAATATACACAAAGTCCTATCGATATCCCTTCATACATAGAGCCGAAGTTGAGAGACAGATAAAACAAATGCTTGATCAAAATATCATCAGACCGAGTAATTCTCCGTGGTCCTCACCTATTTGGGTAGTACCGAAAAAGTTAGACGCTTCGGGAACACAAAAATGGAGAGTTGTTGTTGATTACCGCGGTTTAAATCAGAAAACCATTGATGATAAGTATCCCCTACCTAACATCAATGATCTTCTCGATAAGCTCGGAAAATGTCAATATTTTTCGACACTTGATTTGGCGAGTGGTTTTCACCAAATCGAGATGGATCAAGACGATATTGAAAAAACAGCCTTCAGCACTGATCAAGGTCATTATGAATATACGCGCATGCCATTTGGTTTGAAGAATGCCCCCGCTACCTTCCAGCGAGTAATGGACAACATACTTCGTGGTCTCCAAAATGAAAAATGTGCCGTATATCTAGATGATATAATTTTTTATTCTACATCCTTACAAGAACACATCGAAAAATTAAAATCAGTTTTCGATCGTTTACGCGAATCCAATTTTAAAATCCAACTAGACAAATCAATCAGAGTTTCTGAAAAAGGAAGTCGCCTATCTAGGACACATCGTTACCCCAGAAGGAGTGAAACCTAACCCAAACAAAGTAGAAGCTATCAAAAAATATCCCATACCAAAAACTACAAAACAAATAAAAGCATTTCTCGGACTTTTAGGATATTACAGACGTTTTATAAATAATTTTGCTAAATTAACAAAGCCTTTGACAAAGTGTTTAAAAAAGGGTGCAAAAATCGAGCATAACACCGAATTTATAGAATGTTTTGAAAAATGTAAATCCTTGCTGACTAATAAACCTATACTAAAATACCCTGATTTTACTAAAACATTTAACTTGACCACCGACGCAAGTAACGTTGCAATTGGCGCTGTTCTATCACAAGGCATGATAGGGCAAGATCTCCCTGTAGCTTATGCGTCGCGCACGCTCAATGATTCGGAACAAAATTATTCTGTTATAGAAAAGGAATTGTTAGCCATTGTATGGGCTACGAAATATTTTAGACCTTACATTTTCGGACGTAAATTTAATATCATCACTGACCATAAACCGCTTCAGTGGCTTTTTTCTCTAAAAGATCCAAATTCTAAACTTCTTCGTTGGAGAATCAAATTGGAAGAGTATGACTATAATATTATGTACAAAAAAGGTAAACTTAATAGTAGTTATGAACCCATAACCTGACCATTGTCTAGTATAGTAGAAGTGCTTAGCTTAGCAGTGCATAGGTATTAAGTATAGCCCATTGTATCAAATTAAATCATTCTTTAGACCGCTTTGCTATAGTTCACATCCAAGTTAGAGGAATAAAGTTTTTAAAAACGGATTTTGTATTTTCAAACTTATAATTGGCGCAGTCGGTAGGATAAGAGCAGTTACAATCGAAGTCACGTTATCGGAACGATTCAATTGTTAACGCGAGTTTCAACTCCTCAGCTCTTATCGAACGTGATAGACTGTTTCGGACTCCGAAAAGTGATTGAGTTTGCTGTGCGTGTGTTACCGAACAACAGGACATCACTTCCTCAATTTGGGTTGTGCTACATAAGGCTCTAGAGGATCACCACGCAGGAAGAAAAGACTGACAACACCAAGGGTGAGTGCCCCAGTATTCCTGTCGCTTTTCCACTTTCCCTGGTTAGGAGAGTAGAAATAATTTTAAGTTTATTTTTTTAAGAAAAGTTGAAAGAAAAAGTAAGAAAAAAATAACTAACTGTTAATGAACAGAGAACTTGAAGATTTAGTCAATCAATTTGATAATACTTTAAATTTATCTAGTAATTTAAGACAATCTTCCAACATGCAGAACGCATCTAACGCTTCTCAAGCACCTCAAGTAAATTATACTTTACTTAAATTGTTTATTGACACTATTCCTCTATACGATGGAAATTCATTGTTTCGTTGTGAATCACATTGAATAGTTTTCTATCAGCTGGTGACTTTCTTTTTTCAACATATGGTCAACCTAACGACAATGTTTTAAGAAAACTACTTACTTCGTACTATAAGAATGAAGCTTACTGATAGGGCTCAAATTTTAGTTGGTTCAAGACACGAATTAGATACTTGGAACAAACTTAAAACAGCTTTGTCAGATTGTTTCGGCGATAGACGTAATTTAGAATGTCTAGAACAGGATTTGTTTATGGCAACTCCTCATAAAAGTGAAAGTTCCTTAGAATTTGCTAAAAGGATACAAGTTCTAAGAAGCACGCTTGCTCAAAAAATTAATTCACTTCCAACTAATGTAATGGACCAACCCACTAAAGTGATTTATTTACGACAATACGATACACTATGTTTGAGAACTTTCATTAGAAGCTTACCTGGATTTTTGCAAAGTATAATTCGTTTGAAAAATCCCGATTGCATTGAAACTGCAATGAATTACATTATTGAAGAGGAAAACTTTCAATACACCCAAAACCTTTTCAAAAATCCAGTACAAGATAAATCTGCTTTTCATAACAAACCACAACAAAATCGTATTATTATCCACCCGTAAACCCCTCTATGTCATCTTACAACCGAAATTACCAACCTAATGCAAGTCATATGCAAAGACTTAACTTACAATCGGTTTAGTCAACCTAACATGTTTAATAATCAGCCATCATTTCCAAATTACGGAAACAAACCTGCATTTCCACGAGGACCTATTAATATACAACCTCGACCAATCCAAAATCAACATTTCCCGACAAACAGACAAGTTTTCGGACCTCCTCAAGATGTTTTTAAACCAACCGGTAAAATACCTGTTGAGAAACCTGAACCAATGTCAACACGTTCTCGTTATACAATGCCACCCCTTTCATCCCGAAATAACCACTTTAGACCAAACGGACCTAGAAATTTTGTGTCTCAAGAACTTTACCATTTGGAAGAAAATCCACAAGAAATTGATGAATTTGCTTTTCCACAAATTGACTATTCTTGTGAAGACGAACAGACTCAAAATCACAATATGCACCAACATTTTAATAATGAAGAAGTCCATGGAGAAAGCCAAGACCAATTAACTTACGCTGAAGCAGAAGAAAACTATGGAAATTTTCATCAGATCAGCCCTCCAACTTCTCAGACCTAACAGTAGAAATGCATACTGAGATTTTGAATAGTTTACCCTACATCAAAATTAAAAATCCAAGTTTAAAGCTACTTGTAGATACTGGGTGCTATAATTCAATAATTCGTCCTTCTATTGCTGAAAAATACTTTCCAAATACAATTTTTAATTCACCTTCAATAATTAAGACAGGTGTTGGCGAAAAGGAAACTTTGTTTAAAGCTAATATACCTGCATTTCAAGAATTTCAAGTTCATGATTATATTACTTTCATCTTATTTGATTTTCATGAATACTTTGACGGTATTATAGGATTGTATGATTTAAAACGTTTCATTCTATCGATTGACCTTGTAAATGATCAACTTAGCAACAACAAACTAACAATTCCCATACAATTCCGACAACCGCAACTTGAAACTTACGGTGTCACCGTACATTCTCATGAAGTCAAGAAGGTAAACGTCCCTGTTTCTCACCATAATGTTGACATAATCATACCCGAAACCTATTTAAATGATCTTTATTTTCCTGAAACACTAACCACTGCAAAGAACGGATTTGCAGTAACAGAAGTTTTTAATTACACAAGTAATGACATTACTGTGCTATTCAAAGAACCCATGCCGTGTCACTTATTTTCCCACGAACAATACGAACATTTTTCATTGTTTCATATGGATAATATTCTTCCAAAAGAAAGTGCTAAAAATAGCAAAGTTAACATTATCGACTCGTTAAGATGTGACCACCTTAATATTGAAGAAAAATCTGCTCTTACGAAACTTTGTAAACAATTTTCAGATGTTTTCCACCAAGAAAATCAAAAATTGTCCTTTACTAATAAAGTCAAACACACAATTAGAACAACTGACGAGATCCCCGTACATTCAAAAACTTACCGTTACCCTTTTGTACATAAAAATGAAGTACATCGACAAATAAATAAAATGTTAGAAGAAGGCATAATCCGTCCTAGCCAAAGTCCATGGAGTAGTCCAATATGGATTGTACCCAAAAAGTTAGACGCTAGTGGCAAGCAAAAATGGAGGATTTGCGTAGACTATCGCGGTATCAATGCCAAGACTATTGACGACCGTTACCCTTTACCCAACATTACTGACATCCTAGACAAGTTAGGTAGATGTACTTACTTTTCGACTATAGACCTTTCTTCTGGCTTCCACCAAATAGAAATGGACCCCAAATCGATTGAGAAAACAGCATTTAATGTCGAAAATGGTCATTTTGAATACCTTCGAATGCCATTTGGCCTAAAAAAATGCACCTGCAACATTCCAGCGTGTCATGGACAATGTTCTGCAAGGATTGCAAGGAAATATATGTCTTGTCTACATGGATGACATAATTGTGTTTTCAACTAGTCCCGAAGAACATATTAAACATCTCCAAAAAGTTTTCGAAAGATTAAGAAATGCCAGACTAAAAATTCAGCTTGATAAGTCAGAGTTTTTACGTATAGAAGTTGAATTTTTGGGCCACTTAGTAACAAAAGATGGTTATAAAACCGAATCCAAGAAAAATAATGGCAATTCAAAAATTTCCAATTCCAAGAACCGCTAAGGAAATCAAATCTTTTCTGGGATTGCTTGGTTATTATAGGAGATTTATTAAAGGTTTTGCTAAACTAACTCGACCCTTTACGAAATGTTTAAAGAAAGGAGCTACCATCGAGCACACTCCTGAATATATAAAAACTTTTGAAATTTGTAAAAATATTCTTTGTAACGATCCAGTTTTACAGTACCCCGACTTTGAAAAACCATTTATTTTGACTACCGATGCATCTAATGTAGCTATAGGCGCTGTATTGAGTCAAGGAAAAATAGGTAGTGACCTTCCTATAGCATATGCCTCCAGAACTCTAAATCCGGCAGAGACCAACTATTCGACAATAGAAAAAGAACTATTGGCTATAGTGTGGGCAACTAAATACTTCCGACCGTATTTATTTGGGCGCAAGTTTACAATCATAACTGATCATAAACCTTTGCAATATCTTTTCAGCTTGAAAGAACCTAATTCGCGATTAATTAGATGGAAACTGAAACTTGAAGAGTTTAACTATGAAGTTCAATATAAAAAGGATCTCTTAATACAAATGCTGATGCATTGTCAAGGATTGAGATTAATGCTATCGAAAATCAATCAATACTAGGAAATCCAGGAGATATAAATCGAGATCAGAGAGAATTGATCACTATATAGAAGAAGAACGAAATCGAAGTCTCAGTCAAGAAGAAATCCAAGAATTAAATGACATAATTAGACCAGTAGAAGCTGAAACCAATACATCCAACATCAATGTAATATCTGATATCCAAATACAAGCCCCAAGTCGAGAGTCTGATGACATAACTGTACATTCAGCTGCAGAAGACCCTATTTTAAACATTCCAATAACTGAAAATTGCCTCAATACTTATACGAATCAAATCATTTTCACCCTAAAACCTAAAGGACGTTATCACGTAATTCGAAGTAGTTTATTTCAAACCAAATTTCGATATTCTGTGTGTCTTACTGAACACTATTGGGAAGAACTTATAAAATTCTTTAAAGAGCACATAAGTCCAAATAAACTGTACTGTTTATATACAGGGTGGCGCAACGAAAACGAAACAGCGACGTTTTCAGCCACCCGGTATATTGTTTCGAAAAACGCTCGGACACGTCAATGTTATTTTCGAGGGGGAAACATTTTTAGACTATAAAGGGGTTCCTACCTGTCACACTCTGGTCAGGGCGGAATCCACCCCCAAAATCTTAAATGGAATGATAGGTCGAGTTACACATCATTTGATAGGTCTTTCGATTCTCTTTACAAAAATACCTGGTTTAAGGACTTTTACTTCAGCGGTTCTCAAACAACAGACTATTTTATTAATTTACACATTTTATTGGAAGAAATATTTTTTACCTCGCCGCAGCAAAAAAAAATGACCATTGCAAACCTTCTTTATGGTTCCACTAACAAAACAAAACAGTATCGTTGGTATTTCAAATCCAAATAAAAATAGACGACGAGTAACAAAGCCTCTCAGTCAGATACCAGTTAAACTTTGAGTGAAGTTTAGGTATTGCTTATTGTATTTTGATTTTTAAAGAAAGTAATAAAAATGGTTTATACCCTGCAAGAAAGAATCCAAATCGTTGAGCTGTTTTTTTTAAATAACCAAAATGCTCTTCGGACAGCTGAGCTCTTCAACGAACGTGGAGAAAATAGAAATGTGCAAAGGAAGTATGTTTTAGAACTGATTGCAAAATTCAGGGAAACAGGATCAGTGGCTAATAAGAAAAGAAATGTTCAAAGGCCAGTAAGGAACGAAGTTACACAAGTTGCGGTTTTGGGACACGCTATTATGGATCCTAGGCTAAACACCCGGCAATTAGCACTTGTGTCTGGTATTAATCGCCGAAGTGTACAAAGAATACTAAAAAGTAATCATTTTCACCCGTATAAAATAAAGCTGGTGCAGGAGCTCAATGAAGATGATTATGACAGGCGCTTAGAGTTCTGTGAAACAGTAAGTGAAAGAGCATCAAATAATCCGAATTTTGTATTTAATACTTGTTTCTCGGATGAATGTTCATTTTTCTTAAATGGCACTGTAAACCGACATAACTGCCGTTATTGGTCTGACAGCAATCCACGAATTTACCGCGAAACACATACGCAATATCCACAAAAATTAAACGTTTGGTGTGGTGTCTTCGGAAACCATATCGTTGGACCATTTTTCATCGATGGCAATCTTGATGGGGACATG
Source organism: Ips nitidus (assembly GCA_018691245.2). NCBI lineage: Eukaryota > Metazoa > Arthropoda > Insecta > Coleoptera > Curculionidae > Ips > Ips nitidus. The sequence continues at coordinate 129,737 of CM042803.1, read as the reverse complement.
TACCTTAGACTATTGCAAGAAAGTATCAATCCAGAACTAACAAATATCATTGCAAATGATAATAATCTTCAATACGTCGAAGATGAGGTGATATTTCAGCAGGATGGAGCACCTCCGCATTATGCAATGGCTGTCCGCAATTATTTGAACGAGGTATACCCTGGTCGCTGGATTGGACGGAGAGGCACTATCGAATGGCCTGCACGATCACCAGATTTGTCACCTTTAGATTTCTTTCTTTGGGGTCATATTAAAAGTAAAATCTACGCTACCGAGCCAGCTTCACTAGAAGAATTACGTCAACGAATAACTTTTGAATTCCAACAGATAACTCCTGAAATGTTATCCAACGTGCGTGAACGATTTGTACAAAATCTGTATTATTGTATGGAAGTTAATGGAGGACATTTTCAGCATCTGTTGGACTAGGTTTAAGTTACGTTTGTAATTAACTTCTTTTAAATTACGATTGCTAATTGTAAATATTTTTCATTAAAATACCTAATTTTACCTCATGAAGATTCAAGATAGTGGCTGGTAGATATTTTGTTCTTCTTTGGACGAGTCTTTGGATCATTTACTTTTGATAAATTACTTTATGGTAAATAACATTAATAATCATTAATAAACTAGCTTTGTTACTCGTCGTCTATTTTTATTTGGATTTGAAATACCAACGATACTGTTTTGTTTTGTTAGTGGAACCATAAAGAAGGTTTGCAATGGTCATTTTTTTGCTGCGGCGAGGTAAAAAATATTTCTTCCAATAAAATGTGTAAATTAATAAAATAGTCTGTTGTTTGAGAACCGCTGAAGTAAAAGTCCTTAAACCAGGTATTTTTGTAAAGAGAATCGAAAGACCTATCAAATGATGTGTAACTCGACCTATCATTCCATTTAAGATTTTGGGGGTGGATTCCGCCCTGACCAGAGTGTGACAGGTAGGAACCCCTTTATAGTCTAAAAATGTTTCCCCCTCGAAAATAACATTGACGTGTCCGAGCGTTTTTCGAAACAATATACCGGGTGGCTGAAAACGTCGCTGTTTCGTTTTCGTTGCGCCACCCTGTATAGCTAAATCCGAAATAGACTTAGCTAATAGAATCAGTATCATTTTACCAGAAACGTTTCAACATAATTCTTATAAGCTAGTACTTACAAGAACATTAGTAACAGACATTGAGGATGAAAATCGTCAAAACCAACTCATTGAATATCATCATAATAAAAGTCATCGTGGTATTAATGAAGGTTTAATGACCCTAAAAAAGCTCTATTACTGGCCAAACATGAAATTAGATCTGACAACTTATGTGAATAATTGTGAAATTTGTCAACAAACGAAATACGACAGACATCCACCGAAAATTAATTTCAGTATTTCTCCTACACCTTCACAACCTTTTGAGAGCATTCACATGGACGTATTCCAAATTAATAGTGTCAAGTTTCTCACAATTATTGATGTCTTTTCCCGTTATGCACAAGCTTATGAACTCCAACCAGCTTGTACCGCTACAATTGTGTTAGATAATCTTGCAACTTTATCAGTCACCATGGCCTACCTCAACAAATAACATGTGACAATGGTACGGAATTTAAAACGTCCTTGCTCTTAGAATTTTGCAAACTTCACAAAATTAAATTACATTTTACAACAGCTGGTAATTCCAACAGTAATAGTCCAGTTGAGAGATTACATTCAACTCTCATTGAATTATATCGCATCTTAAAACTTAAAAAATTCCTCATTAATGCCTAAGGAATTAATGCAATTTTCTATAATAGGATATAATTCATCAATTCATAGTGTTACTAAACAGAAACCTTTCGATGTTATTAATGGATGTATTAACGCTTTAGATCCCTTTGATTTAACAGACGAAATAATCGTTAATAAATATATTAATGACAGAAAAGAAAGACTGAAAACTATATATCAGAAAATCTATGACCTTTCTTTAGAAACGAAAACACGAACAATTGAAAAAACATAATAAAAACCGTGAAACTCCACCTGAGTTTAGTGCAAATCAAAAAGTATTTGTTACTGACAAATCAGCTCAAAGAAGTAAAGATAAACCTCGAAGGAAAAAGCATTTTGTCGATCACGATATTGGTAACAAAATAATAACTAAAGACAAGAAGGTTATTCACAAATCACAGATTCAAAAAACCTAGACTTTTTTCTGTTCCACAGGAAAATGAACCTGATGGTGCCATTCCTTCTTGTAGTTACACCGTTTGTGGACACCGACTCATCTGACTGATGACGACCTCAAAACCATTCCATTTAAAAGCACCTCTCCTTCCTTTTAATCTAGGAAATGCTAAAGTCGTAAACACCAAACATACATTCCTACATTTTGTAGAACTTACACCCTTAATTCACCAAATGGAAAATCTAGAATACTTTTATGATTTTGTAAATAATTCGCTTAACATAACTTTCAGGCATCCGCAACATACTAATGCCATCAATTTGCTTAATCATGCAAAGTTTTTAATCCTAGAAGCTAGAAATAAGTTTAATAATATACGACCACATAATCGAAATAAACGTGGACTGATCAATATAGTTGGAAAAGTCTCAAAGTGGCTTTTTGGTACTCTTGATTCTGACGACGCTGACAAATATGATAAAGCCATTTCAGAATTGCACTATCAGAAAACTACATTACAAAAAGAACTGTCTTTTCAAATTTCACTGACTAAACAGCTGATTGACAACTATAACAGTTCAATAACGATTTTGTACAACAATCAAGCTTTGATTAAGTCTCATATTAAAGCTTTTGAAAAATTAATAAATAAACCTTAATTGACACAACTACTCTACTAAGAATTCAAAGTACCATCCTTCAATAATCTTTAGTAGTCAAAACTTAATAACATTTTTGGATAACTTGGAAAATGCAATTATGTTTGCACAACTTAATGTTTTACATAGTAGTATAATTTCATACCATGAATTGGATACCATCCTTAAAGATTTGACAAAACTTTATGGTAATGATAAACTATTAACATTAAGTAATATTCAGTACTATTATAAACTGTCTGCTCTCCAAGTAACCTTCTCCAAAAATAAAATAATTTTTGCAATTCACTTTCCAATATTTCTCAAAGAATCCTTTGAAATGTTTCACCTTTTACCTATACCAATGAACAATTCCATCATTGTACCCCCACTCACCCTACATGGTAATTGGAGCCGATTCTGCCGAATATGAAGAAGACGCCTGTCCGATGATCGAAAAACACCTACATCTGTAAAAATCACCTGGAAACTCAGAGAGATGATTGTGCTGTTCAACTTATCAGACACGCCAATATTGGAAAATGTGAAGTGACACCAGTACGAGTAACCGACGCCATAATTCAATCAATAACAAATGAATACGTTTTGGCAATACAACAAATAGTCCACTTAAAGTTCACAAGTTATGCCAAACTAAAAAGATTGTATTTTTTAAACCACCCTAATTTGGTCAAAATTCCAATAAATTGTGGGATAAGCATCTTAGACAACCAGTTTTGGAATAAAGAGGACATAATTCCAGGAAATCCATTTATTCTTCCTCAAATAGAGTTTTCCTTAAACCACTCTGTTGCCCTTAAGCTGAAGCCTTTGGAACTGACGTCATTAAATTTAAAAGATATCAAGAGTCTTAGTGAAAGTAGATACTACGCAGACTTTCTAGACGAAGAAAACATTCATCCAGTGGTTTGGAGCTTTTCAACATCTTTCCTGATGGTAACCCTTGCCATGCTTTTGATGTTTGCAGTCTGGAAGTTCTACCAATTCAAGAAGACGAAGCGTCAACCGACCGGTCATTCCACCACCGAGAGGGATGTTCCTGAAAACAACCCCTGTTGTTTCCATCTAGGTTGGGAGGAGTTATGAACCCATAACCTGACCATTGTCTAGTATAGTAGAAGTGCTTAGCTTAGCAGTGCATAGGTATTAAGTATAGCCCATTGTATCAAATTAAATCATTCTTTAGACCGCTTTGCTATAGTTCACATCCAAGTTAGAGGAATAAAGTTTTTAAAAACGGATTTTGTATTTTCAAACTTATAATTTAGTAATGCCGATGCTCTTTCAAGAATAGAAATCCACGCCAATGAAACTCATCATTTATTAGATAACACTGATACTAATAATTTGGATAAAGACCAACCGCAACAAAATAATTCTGAAATAGATCAAATCATTCAAGACGCTTTAAAAACACATTTTCCAGACGAGACTGACAACGTATCACTTATCGTACATACGGACAACGACAGTATAGAATCCCGAGTTAATGAACCCACAGTACCTTCAGTTACGCAAGAAAATGAACAACCAGCTGATGACGATGACGTCACGGTGCATTCAAACCTTGAAAATCCTGTAGTAGGTATACCCGTGAGTAACACTGCAGTTAACTTTGGTCAAAATCAAATTATTTTCTGTTTAGTATCACATTCTCCAGCAAATCCCAAAATTACAATTTTGTTTGAAAAGAAAAAGAGAATACATGTTCAATTATCGGAAAACAACTTTGAAATTGATGTTGTAAATTTTGTCAAGGAATATGTATTACCAGGTGTTCAATATTACATTTATTTTGAAAACCCTGATATATACGAGAAATTTTCAGCCACATTTCAAAAATATTTTAAATGGCCGTCCATTTAAACTTTTAAGATGTCTTAAAAAACTAATTGATGTAACCGATAAAACGAGTATTAAGGAAATAATTAAAAATTACCACGAAGGAAAAACGAGCCACCGAGGGTATTGATGAAACATACCAACGTTGTTAAAACAAAAATATTATTGGGCCCAATACCACGNGNANNGTCNCAAANGGGAAATGNTTTTNNTNCNCAAAAAAGCCCTNGTAGNNNAGTAATTCCAGNACAATNCATANGNNCTTTGNTNCTNCNGNNCNCTGCAGCANCTGCTGTATANAAGNTCCGTNCNCNNAAAGCACTTCANGCGNTTGCTCAGGNCCTGNNGNNNTGTANATCGGNTGCNTNNTGGCNTNCGGCATCAAGCNAGGGNAGGNGGACAGANNTNCTGGANAAATGACAGANTGGNTTNAATGCTTNTGGACTCANGAANCTNGTNTNGNCTAGCATANCACCATCGTTATNCNNTTTNATTCCNGTCANATTATGTAATNTNNTNTTGACNCAATCGCCTCCGNTAAAAAACGCCCGTACTATCGCGATTTCAGGGCGGAACCAGTCGNCTCAATGANTTTANTTGCGAGTGCCGTCNCGTNATNNNAGCNCAATTATGGNANCCCGGCNATTCTGNGTTCAGNAGNNGCNTGNNACTNCCNNATTTTTAAAGTGCTTTTTTTGTGCTTATTTCACTTAATTTAAGGTTTTTTTGTATAAATATGCCCTTTGCTGTGCATTGGAACCCTTATGGAGCAAAAAAAAAAATTGAAAATTTTGACAAAAAATGGCATTTTTCGAATTTCTGAAAGGTTCAAAGTGGTTATTTCCCTTAATTTGAGGTCCTTTGGTATAAATATATCCTTTGCTGTGCATTAGAACCCTTATGGAGCAAAATAAAAATTTGCCAAAATTGCACTTTTGACAAAAATTGAATTTTCAGACTTTTTGAAAAATCGTAGCTCTTTTATTTAAATTCGCAGGAAATTCGTTCCAACGCCATTCGAAAAAGCATAAAAAATACTACAAAATGGGTTAAAAATGGCCACTGTAGCTCCTCCCGTTACCGAGATATTGAATTTCAAAAAGTACCTAAAAAACCTCTCTAATACCCCCCCATTCTTTCAATTTTTTTGAAAAGTGAAAAATTTTAAAGTGCTTTTTTGTGCTTATTTCACTTAATTTAAGGTTTTTTTGTATAAATATGCCCTTTGCTGTGCATTGGAACCCTTATGGAGCAAAAAAAAAAATTGAAAATTTTGACAAAAAATGGCATTTTTCGAATTTCTGAAAGGTTCAAAGTGGTTATTTCCCTTAATTTGAGGTCCTTTGGTATAAATATATCCTTTGCTGTGCATTAGAACCCTTATGGAGCAAAATAAAAATTTGCCAAAATTGCACTTTTGACAAAAATTGAATTTTCAGACTTTTTGAAAAATCGTAGCTCTTTTATTTAAATTCGCAGGAAATTCGTTCCAACGCCATTCGAAAAAGCATAAAAAATACTACAAAATGGGTTAAAAATGGCCACTGTAGCTCCTCCCGTTACCGAGATATTGAATTTCAAAAAGTACCTAAAAAACCTCTCTAATACCCCCCCATTCTTTCAATTTTTTTGAAAAGTGAAAAATTTTAAAGTGCTTTTTTTGTGCTTATTTCACTTAATTTAAGGTTTTTTTGTATAAATATGCCCTTTGCTGTGCATTGGAACCCTTATGGAGCAAAAAAAAAAATTGAAAATTTTGACAAAAAATGGCATTTTTCGAATTTCTGAAAGGTTCAAAGTGGTTATTTCCCTTAATTTGAGGTCCTTTGGTATAAATATATCCTTTGCTGTGCATTAGAACCCTTATGGAGCAAAATAAAAATTTGCCAAAATTGCACTTTTGACAAAAATTGAATTTTCAGACTTTTTGAAAAATCGTAGCTCTTTTATTTAAATTCGCAGGAAATTCGTTCCAACGCCATTCGAAAAAGCATAAAAAATACTACAAAATGGGTTAAAAATGGCCACTGTAGCTCCTCCCGTTACCGAGATATTGAATTTCAAAAAGTACCTAAAAAACCTCTCTAATACCCCCCCATTCTTTCAATTTTTTTGAAAAGTGAAAAATTTTAAAGTGCTTTTTTTGTGCTTATTTCACTTAATTTAAGGTTTTTTTGTATAAATATGCCCTTTGCTGTGCATTGGAACCCTTATGGAGCAAAAAAAAAAATTGAAAATTTTGACAAAAAATGGCATTTTTCGAATTTCTGAAAGGTTCAAAGTGGTTATTTCCCTTAATTTGAGGTCCTTTGGTATAAATATATCCTTTGCTGTGCATTAGAACCCTTATGGAGCAAAATAAAAATTTGCCAAAATTGCACTTTTGACAAAAATTGAATTTTCAGACTTTTTGAAAAATCGTAGCTCTTTTATTTAAATTCGCAGGAAATTCGTTCCAACGCCATTCGAAAAAGCATAAAAAATACTACAAAATGGGTTAAAAATGGCCTCTGTAGCTCCTCCCGTTACCGAGATATTGAATTTCAAAAAGTACCTAAAAAACCTCTCTAATACCCCCCCATTCTTTCAATTTTTTTGAAAAGTGAAAAATTTTAAAGTGCTTTTTTTGTGCTTATTTCACTTAATTTAAGGTTTTTTTGTATAAATATGCCCTTTGCTGTGCATTGGAACCCTTATGGAGCAAAAAAAAAAATTGAAAATTTTGACAAAAAATGGCATTTTTCGAATTTCTGAAAGGTTCAAAGTGGTTATTTCCCTTAATTTGAGGTCCTTTGGTATAAATATATCCTTTGCTGTGCATTAGAACCCTTATGGAGCAAAATAAAAATTTGCCAAAATTGCACTTTTGACAAAAATTGAATTTTCAGACTTTTTGAAAAATCGTAGCTCTTTTATTTAAATTCGCAGGAAATTCGTTCCAACGCCATTCGAAAAAGCATAAAAAATACTACAAAATGGGTTAAAAATGGCCACTGTAGCTCCTCCCGTTACCGAGATATTGAATTTCAAAAAGTACCTAAAAAACCTCTCTAATACCCCCCCATTCTTTCAATTTTTTTGAAAAGTGAAAAATTTTAAAGTGCTTTTTTTGTGCTTATTTCACTTAATTTAAGGTTTTTTTGTATAAATATGCCCTTTGCTGTGCATTGGAACCCTTATGGAGCAAAAAAAAAATTGAAAATTTTGACAAAAAATGGCATTTTTCGAATTTCTGAAAGGTTCAAAGTGGTTATTTCCCTTAATTTGAGGTCCTTTGGTATAAATATATCCTTTGCTGTGCATTAGAACCCTTATGGAGCAAAATAAAAATTTGCCAAAATTGCACTTTTGACAAAAATTGAATTTTCAGACTTTTTGAAAAATCGTAGCTCTTTTATTTAAATTCGCAGGAAATTCGTTCCAACGCCATTCGAAAAAGCATAAAAAATACTACAAAATGGGTTAAAAATGGCCACTGTAGCTCCTCCCGTTACCGAGATATTGAATTTCAAAAAGTACCTAAAAAACCTCTCTAATACCCCCCCATTCTTTCAATTTTTTTGAAAAGTGAAAAATTTTAAAGTGCTTTTTTTGTGCTTATTTCACTTAATTTAAGGTTTTTTTGTATAAATATGCCCTTTGCTGTGCATTGGAACCCTTATGGAGCAAAAAAAAAAATTGAAAATTTTGACAAAAAATGGCATTTTTCGAATTTCTGAAAGGTTCAAAGTGGTTATTTCCCTTAATTTGAGGTCCTTTGGTATAAATATATCCTTTGCTGTGCATTAGAACCCTTATGGAGCAAAATAAAAATTTGCCAAAATTGCACTTTTGACAAAAATTGAATTTTCAGACTTTTTGAAAAATCGTAGCTCTTTTATTTAAATTCGCAGGAAATTCGTTCCAACGCCATTCGAAAAAGCATAAAAAATACTACAAAATGGGTTAAAAATGGCCACTGTAGCTCCTCCCGTTACCGAGATATTGAATTTCAAAAAGTACCTAAAAAACCTCTCTAATACCCCCCCATTCTTTCAATTTTTTGAAAAGTGAAAAATTTTAAAGTGCTTTTTTTGTGCTTATTTCACTTAATTTAAGGTTTTTTTGTATAAATATGCCCTTTGCTGTGCATTGGAACCCTTATGGAGCAAAAAAAAAAATTGAAAATTTTGACAAAAAATGGCATTTTTCGAATTTCTGAAAGGTTCAAAGTGGTTATTTCCCTTAATTTGAGGTCCTTTGGTATAAATATATCCTTTGCTGTGCATTAGAACCCTTATGGAGCAAAATAAAAATTTGCCAAAATTGCACTTTTGACAAAAATTGAATTTTCAGACTTTTTGAAAAATCGTAGCTCTTTTATTTAAATTCGCAGGAAATTCGTTCCAACGCCATTCGAAAAAGCATAAAAAATACTACAAAATGGGTTAAAAATGGCCACTGTAGCTCCTCCCGTTACCGAGATATTGAATTTCAAAAAGTACCTAAAAAACCTCTCTAATACCCCCCCATTCTTTCAATTTTTTTGAAAAGTGAAAAATTTTAAAGTGCTTTTTTTGTGCTTATTTCACTTAATTTAAGGTTTTTTTGTATAAATATGCCCTTTGCTGTGCATTGGAACCCTTATGGAGCAAAAAAAAAATTGAAAATTTTGACAAAAAATGGCATTTTTCGAATTTCTGAAAGGTTCAAAGTGGTTATTTCCCTTAATTTGAGGTCCTTTGGTATAAATATATCCTTTGCTGTGCATTAGAACCCTTATGGAGCAAAATAAAAATTTGCCAAAATTGCACTTTTGACAAAAATTGAATTTTCAGACTTTTTGAAAAATCGTAGCTCTTTTATTTAAATTCGCAGGAAATTCGTTCCAACGCCATTCGAAAAAGCATAAAAAATACTACAAAATGGGTTAAAAATGGCCTCTGTAGCTCCTCCCGTTACCGAGATATTGAATTTCAAAAAGTACCTAAAAAACCTCTCTAATACCCCCCCATTCTTTCAATTTTTTTGAAAAGTGAAAAATTTTAAAGTGCTTTTTTTGTGCTTATTTCACTTAATTTAAGGTTTTTTTGTATAAATATGCCCTTTGCTGTGCATTGGAACCCTTATGGAGCAAAAAAAAAAATTGAAAATTTTGACAAAAAATGGCATTTTTCGAATTTCTGAAAGGTTCAAAGTGGTTATTTCCCTTAATTTGAGGTCCTTTGGTATAAATATATCCTTTGCTGTGCATTAGAACCCTTATGGAGCAAAATAAAAATTTGCCAAAATTGCACTTTTGACAAAAATTGAATTTTCAGACTTTTTGAAAAATCGTAGCTCTTTTATTTAAATTCGCAGGAAATTCGTTCCAACGCCATTCGAAAAAGCATAAAAAATACTACAAAATGGGTTAAAAATGGCCTCTGTAGCTCCTCCCGTTACCGAGATATTGAATTTCAAAAAGTACCTAAAAAACCTCTCTAATACCCCCCCATTCTTTCAATTTTTTTGAAAAGTGAAAAATTTTAAAGTGCTTTTTTTGTGCTTATTTCACTTAATTTAAGGTTTTTTTGTATAAATATGCCCTTTGCTGTGCATTGGAACCCTTATGGAGCAAAAAAAAAAATTGAAAATTTTGACAAAAAATGGCATTTTTCGAATTTCTGAAAGGTTCAAAGTGGTTATTTCCCTTAATTTGAGGTCCTTTGGTATAAATATATCCTTTGCTGTGCATTAGAACCCTTATGGAGCAAAATAAAAATTTGCCAAAATTGCACTTTTGACAAAAATTGAATTTTCAGACTTTTTGAAAAATCGTAGCTCTTTTATTTAAATTCGCAGGAAATTCGTTCCAACGCCATTCGAAAAAGCATAAAAAATACTACAAAATGGGTTAAAAATGGCCTCTGTAGCTCCTCCCGTTACCGAGATATTGAATTTCAAAAAGTACCTAAAAAACCTCTCTAATACCCCCCCATTCTTTCAATTTTTTTGAAAAGTGAAAAATTTTAAAGTGCTTTTTTTGTGCTTATTTCACTTAATTTAAGGTTTTTTTGTATAAATATGCCCTTTGCTGTGCATTGGAACCCTTATGGAGCAAAAAAAAAAATTGAAAATTTTGACAAAAAATGGCATTTTTCGAATTTCTGAAAGGTTCAAAGTGGTTATTTCCCTTAATTTGAGGTCCTTTGGTATAAATATATCCTTTGCTGTGCATTAGAACCCTTATGGAGCAAAATAAAAATTTGCCAAAATTGCACTTTTGACAAAAATTGAATTTTCAGACTTTTTGAAAAATCGTAGCTCTTTTATTTAAATTCGCAGGAAATTCGTTCCAACGCCATTCGAAAAAGCATAAAAAATACTACAAAATGGGTTAAAAATGGCCACTGTAGCTCCTCCCGTTACCGAGATATTGAATTTCAAAAAGTACCTAAAAAACCTCTCTAATACCCCCCCATTCTTTCAATTTTTTTGAAAAGTGAAAAATTTTAAAGTGCTTTTTTTGTGCTTATTTCACTTAATTTAAGGTTTTTTTGTATAAATATGCCCTTTGCTGTGCATTGGAACCCTTATGGAGCAAAAAAAAAAATTGAAAATTTTGACAAAAAATGGCATTTTTCGAATTTCTGAAAGGTTCAAAGTGGTTATTTCCCTTAATTTGAGGTCCTTTGGTATAAATATATCCTTTGCTGTGCATTAGAACCCTTATGGAGCAAAATAAAAATTTGCCAAAATTGCACTTTTGACAAAAATTGAATTTTCAGACTTTTTGAAAAATCGTAGCTCTTTTATTTAAATTCGCAGGAAATTCGTTCCAACGCCATTCGAAAAAGCATAAAAAATACTACAAAATGGGTTAAAAATGGCCACTGTAGCTCCTCCCGTTACCGAGATATTGAATTTCAAAAAGTACCTAAAAAACCTCTCTAATACCCCCCCATTCTTTCAATTTTTTTGAAAAGTGAAAAATTTTAAAGTGCTTTTTTTGTGCTTATTTCACTTAATTTAAGGTTTTTTTGTATAAATATGCCCTTTGCTGTGCATTGGAACCCTTATGGAGCAAAAAAAAAAATTGAAAATTTTGACAAAAAATGGCATTTTTCGAATTTCTGAAAGGTTCAAAGTGGTTATTTCCCTTAATTTGAGGTCCTTTGGTATAAATATATCCTTTGCTGTGCATTAGAACCCTTATGGAGCAAAATAAAAATTTGCCAAAATTGCACTTTTGACAAAAATTGAATTTTCAGACTTTTTGAAAAATCGTAGCTCTTTTATTTAAATTCGCAGGAAATTCGTTCCAACGCCATTCGAAAAAGCATAAAAAATACTACAAAATGGGTTAAAAATGGCCTCTGTAGCTCCTCCCGTTACCGAGATATTGAATTTCAAAAAGTACCTAAAAAACCTCTCTAATACCCCCCCATTCTTTCAATTTTTTTGAAAAGTGAAAAATTTTAAAGTGCTTTTTTTGTGCTTATTTCACTTAATTTAAGGTTTTTTTGTATAAATATGCCCTTTGCTGTGCATTGGAACCCTTATGGAGCAAAAAAAAAATTGAAAATTTTGACAAAAAATGGCATTTTTCGAATTTCTGAAAGGTTCAAAGTGGTTATTTCCCTTAATTTGAGGTCCTTTGGTATAAATATATCCTTTGCTGTGCATTAGAACCCTTATGGAGCAAAATAAAAATTTGCCAAAATTGCACTTTTGACAAAAATTGAATTTTCAGACTTTTTGAAAAATCGTAGCTCTTTTATTTAAATTCGCAGGAAATTCGTTCCAACGCCATTCGAAAAAGCATAAAAAATACTACAAAATGGGTTAAAAATGGCCACTGTAGCTCCTCCCGTTACCGAGATATTGAATTTCAAAAAGTACCTAAAAAACCTCTCTAATACCCCCCCATTCTTTCAATTTTTTTGAAAAGTGAAAAATTTTAAAGTGCTTTTTTTGTGCTTATTTCACTTAATTTAAGGTTTTTTTGTATAAATATGCCCTTTGCTGTGCATTGGAACCCTTATGGAGCAAAAAAAAAAATTGAAAATTTTGACAAAAAATGGCATTTTTCGAATTTCTGAAAGGTTCAAAGTGGTTATTTCCCTTAATTTGAGGTCCTTTGGTATAAATATATCCTTTGCTGTGCATTAGAACCCTTATGGAGCAAAATAAAAATTTGCCAAAATTGCACTTTTGACAAAAATTGAATTTTCAGACTTTTTGAAAAATCGTAGCTCTTTTATTTAAATTCGCAGGAAATTCGTTCCAACGCCATTCGAAAAAGCATAAAAAATACTACAAAATGGGTTAAAAATGGCCTCTGTAGCTCCTCCCGTTACCGAGATATTGAATTTCAAAAAGTACCTAAAAAACCTCTCTAATACCCCCCCATTCTTTCAATTTTTTTGAAAAGTGAAAAATTTTAAAGTGCTTTTTTTGTGCTTATTTCACTTAATTTAAGGTTTTTTTGTATAAATATGCCCTTTGCTGTGCATTGGAACCCTTATGGAGCAAAAAAAAAAATTGAAAATTTTGACAAAAAATGGCATTTTTCGAATTTCTGAAAGGTTCAAAGTGGTTATTTCCCTTAATTTGAGGTCCTTTGGTATAAATATATCCTTTGCTGTGCATTAGAACCCTTATGGAGCAAAATAAAAATTTGCCAAAATTGCACTTTTGACAAAAATTGAATTTTCAGACTTTTTGAAAAATCGTAGCTCTTTTATTTAAATTCGCAGGAAATTCGTTCCAACGCCATTCGAAAAAGCATAAAAAATACTACAAAATGGGTTAAAAATGGCCACTGTAGCTCCTCCCGTTACCGAGATATTGAATTTCAAAAAGTACCTAAAAAACCTCTCTAATACCCCCCCATTCTTTCAATTTTTTTGAAAAGTGAAAAATTTTAAAGTGCTTTTTTTGTGCTTATTTCACTTAATTTAAGGTTTTTTTGTATAAATATGCCCTTTGCTGTGCATTGGAACCCTTATGGAGCAAAAAAAAAAAATTGAAAATTTTGACAAAAAATGGCATTTTTCGAATTTCTGAAAGGTTCAAAGTGGTTATTTCCCTTAATTTGAGGTCCTTTGGTATAAATATATCCTTTGCTGTGCATTAGAACCCTTATGGAGCAAAATAAAAATTTGCCAAAATTGCACTTTTGACAAAAATTGAATTTTCAGACTTTTTGAAAAATCGTAGCTCTTTTATTTAAATTCGCAGGAAATTCGTTCCAACGCCATTCGAAAAAGCATAAAAAATACTACAAAATGGGTTAAAAATGGCCTCTGTAGCTCCTCCCGTTACCGAGATATTGAATTTCAAAAAGTACCTAAAAAACCTCTCTAATACCCCCCCATTCTTTCAATTTTTTTGAAAAGTGAAAAATTTTAAAGTGCTTTTTTGTGCTTATTTCACTTAATTTAAGGTTTTTTTGTATAAATATGCCCTTTGCTGTGCATTGGAACCCTTATGGAGCAAAAAAAAAAATTGAAAATTTTGACAAAAAATGGCATTTTTCGAATTTCTGAAAGGTTCAAAGTGGTTATTTCCCTTAATTTGAGGTCCTTTGGTATAAATATATCCTTTGCTGTGCATTAGAACCCTTATGGAGCAAAATAAAAATTTGCCAAAATTGCACTTTTGACAAAAATTGAATTTTCAGACTTTTTGAAAAATCGTAGCTCTTTTATTTAAATTCGCAGGAAATTCGTTCCAACGCCATTCGAAAAAGCATAAAAAATACTACAAAATGGGTTAAAAATGGCCACTGTAGCTCCTCCCGTTACCGAGATATTGAATTTCAAAAAGTACCTAAAAAACCTCTCTAATACCCCCCCATTCTTTCAATTTTTTTGAAAAGTGAAAAATTTTAAAGTGCTTTTTTTGTGCTTATTTCACTTAATTTAAGGTTTTTTGTATAAATATGCCCTTTGCTGTGCATTGGAACCCTTATGGAGCAAAAAAAAAAATTGAAAATTTTGACAAAAAATGGCATTTTTCGAATTTCTGAAAGGTTCAAAGTGGTTATTTCCCTTAATTTGAGGTCCTTTGGTATAAATATATCCTTTGCTGTGCATTAGCACCCTTATGGAGCAAAATAAAAATTTGCCAAAATTGCACTTTTGACAAAAATTGAATTTTCAGACTTTTTGAAAAATCGTAGCTCTTTTATTTAAATGCGCAGGAAATTCGTTCCAACGCCATTCGAAAAAGCATAAAAAATACTACAAAATGGGTTAAAAATGGCCACTGTAGCTCCTCCCGTTACCGAGATATTGAATTTCAAAAAGTACCTAAAAAACCTCTCTGATACCCCCCCATTCTTTCAATTTTTTTGAGAAGTGAAAAATTTTAAAGTGCTTTTTTTGTGCTTATTTCACTTAATTTAAGGTTTTTTTGTATAAATATGCCCTTTGCTGTGCATTGGAACCCTTATGGAGCAAAAAAAAAATTGAAAATTTTGACAAAAAATGGCATTTTTCGAATTTCTGAAAGGTTCAAAGTGGTTATTTCCCTTAATTTGAGGTCCTTTGGTATAAATATATCCTTTGCTGTGCATTAGAACCCTTATGGAGCAAAATAAAAATTTGCCAAAATTGCACTTTTGACAAAAATTGAATTTTCAGACTTTTTGAAAAATCGTAGCTCTTTTATTTAAATTCGCAGGAAATTCGTTCCAACGCCATTCGAAAAAGCATAAAAAATACTACAAAATGGGTTAAAAATGGCCACTGTAGCTCCTCCCGTTACCGAGATATTGAATTTCAAAAAGTACCTAAAAAACCTCTCTAATACCCCCCCATTCTTTCAATTTTTTTGAAAAGTGAAAAATTTTAAAGTGCTTTTTTTGTGCTTATTTCACTTAATTTAAGGTTTTTTTGTATAAATATGCCCTTTGCTGTGCATTGGAACCCTTATGGAGCAAAAAAAAAAATTGAAAATTTTGACAAAAAATGGCATTTTTCGAATTTCTGAAAGGTTCAAAGTGGTTATTTCCCTTAATTTGAGGTCCTTTGGTATAAATATATCCTTTGCTGTGCATTAGAACCCTTATGGAGCAAAATAAAAATTTGCCAAAATTGCACTTTTGACAAAAATTGAATTTTCAGACTTTTTGAAAAATCGTAGCTCTTTTATTTAAATTCGCAGGAAATTCGTTCCAACGCCATTCGAAAAAGCATAAAAAATACTACAAAATGGGTTAAAAATGGCCTCTGTAGCTCCTCCCGTTACCGAGATATTGAATTTCAAAAAGTACCTAAAAAACCTCTCTAATACCCCCCCATTCTTTCAATTTTTTTGAAAAGTGAAAAATTTTAAAGTGCTTTTTTTGTGCTTATTTCACTTAATTTAAGGTTTTTTTGTATAAATATGCCCTTTGCTGTGCATTGGAACCCTTATGGAGCAAAAAAAAAATTGAAAATTTTGACAAAAAATGGCATTTTTCGAATTTCTGAAAGGTTCAAAGTGGTTATTTCCCTTAATTTGAGGTCCTTTGGTATAAATATATCCTTTGCTGTGCATTAGAACCCTTATGGAGCAAAATAAAAATTTGCCAAAATTGCACTTTTGACAAAAATTGAATTTTCAGACTTTTTGAAAAATCGTAGCTCTTTTATTTAAATTCGCAGGAAATTCGTTCCAACGCCATTCGAAAAAGCATAAAAAATACTACAAAATGGGTTAAAAATGGCCACTGTAGCTCCTCCCGTTACCGAGATATTGAATTTCAAAAAGTACCTAAAAAACCTCTCTAATACCCCCCCATTCTTTCAATTTTTTTGAAAAGTGAAAAATTTTAAAGTGCTTTTTTTGTGCTTATTTCACTTAATTTAAGGTTTTTTTGTATAAATATGCCCTTTGCTGTGCATTGGAACCCTTATGGAGCAAAAAAAAAATTGAAAATTTTGACAAAAAATGGCATTTTTCGAATTTCTGAAAGGTTCAAAGTGGTTATTTCCCTTAATTTGAGGTCCTTTGGTATAAATATATCCTTTGCTGTGCATTAGAACCCTTATGGAGCAAAATAAAAATTTGCCAAAATTGCACTTTTGACAAAAATTGAATTTTCAGACTTTTTGAAAAATCGTAGCTCTTTTATTTAAATTCGCAGGAAATTCGTTCCAACGCCATTCGAAAAAGCATAAAAAATACTACAAAATGGGTTAAAAATGGCCACTGTAGCTCCTCCCGTTACCGAGATATTGAATTTCAAAAAGTACCTAAAAAACCTCTCTAATACCCCCCCATTCTTTCAATTTTTTTGAAAAGTGAAAAATTTTAAAGTGCTTTTTTTGTGCTTATTTCACTTAATTTAAGGTTTTTTTGTATAAATATGCCCTTTGCTGTGCATTGGAACCCTTATGGAGCAAAAAAAAAATTGAAAATTTTGACAAAAAATGGCATTTTTCGAATTTCTGAAAGGTTCAAAGTGGTTATTTCCCTTAATTTGAGGTCCTTTGGTATAAATATATCCTTTGCTGTGCATTAGAACCCTTATGGAGCAAAATAAAAATTTGCCAAAATTGCACTTTTGACAAAAATTGAATTTTCAGACTTTTTGAAAAATCGTAGCTCTTTTATTTAAATTCGCAGGAAATTCGTTCCAACGCCATTCGAAAAAGCATAAAAAATACTACAAAATGGGTTAAAAATGGCCACTGTAGCTCCTCCCGTTACCGAGATATTGAATTTCAAAAAGTACCTAAAAAACCTCTCTAATACCCCCCCATTCTTTCAATTTTTTTGAAAAGTGAAAAATTTTAAAGTGCTTTTTTTGTGCTTATTTCACTTAATTTAAGGTTTTTTTGTATAAATATGCCCTTTGCTGTGCATTGGAACCCTTATGGAGCAAAAAAAAAATTGAAAATTTTGACAAAAAATGGCATTTTTCGAATTTCTGAAAGGTTCAAAGTGGTTATTTCCCTTAATTTGAGGTCCTTTGGTATAAATATATCCTTTGCTGTGCATTAGAACCCTTATGGAGCAAAATAAAAATTTGCCAAAATTGCACTTTTGACAAAAATTGAATTTTCAGACTTTTTGAAAAATCGTAGCTCTTTTATTTAAATTCGCAGGAAATTCGTTCCAACGCCATTCGAAAAAGCATAAAAAATACTACAAAATGGGTTAAAAATGGCCACTGTAGCTCCTCCCGTTACCGAGATATTGAATTTCAAAAAGTACCTAAAAAACCTCTCTAATACCCCCCCATTCTTTCAATTTTTTTGAAAAGTGAAAAATTTTAAAGTGCTTTTTTTGTGCTTATTTCACTTAATTTAAGGTTTTTTTGTATAAATATGCCCTTTGCTGTGCATTGGAACCCTTATGGAGCAAAAAAAAAATTGAAAATTTTGACAAAAAATGGCATTTTTCGAATTTCTGAAAGGTTCAAAGTGGTTATTTCCCTTAATTTGAGGTCCTTTGGTATAAATATATCCTTTGCTGTGCATTAGAACCCTTATGGAGCAAAATAAAAATTTGCCAAAATTGCACTTTTGACAAAAATTGAATTTTCAGACTTTTTGAAAAATCGTAGCTCTTTTATTTAAATTCGCAGGAAATTCGTTCCAACGCCATTCGAAAAAGCATAAAAAATACTACAAAATGGGTTAAAAATGGCCACTGTAGCTCCTCCCGTTACCGAGATATTGAATTTCAAAAAGTACCTAAAAAACCTCTCTAATACCCCCCCATTCTTTCAATTTTTTTGAAAAGTGAAAAATTTTAAAGTGCTTTTTTTGTGCTTATTTCACTTAATTTAAGGTTTTTTTGTATAAATATGCCCTTTGCTGTGCATTGGAACCCTTATGGAGCAAAAAAAAAAATTGAAAATTTTGACAAAAAATGGCATTTTTCGAATTTCTGAAAGGTTCAAAGTGGTTATTTCCCTTAATTTGAGGTCCTTTGGTATAAATATATCCTTTGCTGTGCATTAGAACCCTTATGGAGCAAAATAAAAATTTGCCAAAATTGCACTTTTGACAAAAATTGAATTTTCAGACTTTTTGAAAAATCGTAGCTCTTTTATTTAAATTCGCAGGAAATTCGTTCCAACGCCATTCGAAAAAGCATAAAAAATACTACAAAATGGGTTAAAAATGGCCACTGTAGCTCCTCCCGTTACCGAGATATTGAATTTCAAAAAGTACCTAAAAAACCTCTCTAATACCCCCCCATTCTTTCAATTTTTTTGAAAAGTGAAAAATTTTAAAGTGCTTTTTTTGTGCTTATTTCACTTAATTTAAGGTTTTTTTGTATAAATATGCCCTTTGCTGTGCATTGGAACCCTTATGGAGCAAAAAAAAAATTGAAAATTTTGACAAAAAATGGCATTTTTCGAATTTCTGAAAGGTTCAAAGTGGTTATTTCCCTTAATTTGAGGTCCTTTGGTATAAATATATCCTTTGCTGTGCATTAGAACCCTTATGGAGCAAAATAAAAATTTGCCAAAATTGCACTTTTGACAAAAATTGAATTTTCAGACTTTTTGAAAAATCGTAGCTCTTTTATTTAAATTCGCAGGAAATTCGTTCCAACGCCATTCGAAAAAGCATAAAAAATACTACAAAATGGGTTAAAAATGGCCACTGTAGCTCCTCCCGTTACCGAGATATTGAATTTCAAAAAGTACCTAAAAAACCTCTCTAATACCCCCCCATTCTTTCAATTTTTTTGAAAAGTGAAAAATTTTAAAGTGCTTTTTTTGTGCTTATTTCACTTAATTTAAGGTTTTTTTGTATAAATATGCCCTTTGCTGTGCATTGGAACCCTTATGGAGCAAAAAAAAAAATTGAAAATTTTGACAAAAAATGGCATTTTTCGAATTTCTGAAAGGTTCAAAGTGGTTATTTCCCTTAATTTGAGGTCCTTTGGTATAAATATATCCTTTGCTGTGCATTAGAACCCTTATGGAGCAAAATAAAAATTTGCCAAAATTGCACTTTTGACAAAAATTGAATTTTCAGACTTTTTGAAAAATCGTAGCTCTTTTATTTAAATTCGCAGGAAATTCGTTCCAACGCCATTCGAAAAAGCATAAAAAATACTACAAAATGGGTTAAAAATGGCCACTGTAGCTCCTCCCGTTACCGAGATATTGAATTTCAAAAAGTACCTAAAAAACCTCTCTAATACCCCCCCATTCTTTCAATTTTTTTGAAAAGTGAAAAATTTTAAAGTGCTTTTTTTGTGCTTATTTCACTTAATTTAAGGTTTTTTTGTATAAATATGCCCTTTGCTGTGCATTGGAACCCTTATGGAGCAAAAAAAAAATTGAAAATTTTGACAAAAAATGGCATTTTTCGAATTTCTGAAAGGTTCAAAGTGGTTATTTCCCTTAATTTGAGGTCCTTTGGTATAAATATATCCTTTGCTGTGCATTAGAACCCTTATGGAGCAAAATAAAAATTTGCCAAAATTGCACTTTTGACAAAAATTGAATTTTCAGACTTTTTGAAAAATCGTAGCTCTTTTATTTAAATTCGCAGGAAATTCGTTCCAACGCCATTCGAAAAAGCATAAAAAATACTACAAAATGGGTTAAAAATGGCCTCTGTAGCTCCTCCCGTTACCGAGATATTGAATTTCAAAAAGTACCTAAAAAACCTCTCTAATACCCCCCCATTCTTTCAATTTTTTTGAAAAGTGAAAAATTTTAAAGTGCTTTTTTTGTGCTTATTTCACTTAATTTAAGGTTTTTTTGTATAAATATGCCCTTTGCTGTGCATTGGAACCCTTATGGAGCAAAAAAAAAATTGAAAATTTTGACAAAAAATGGCATTTTTCGAATTTCTGAAAGGTTCAAAGTGGTTATTTCCCTTAATTTGAGGTCCTTTGGTATAAATATATCCTTTGCTGTGCATTAGAACCCTTATGGAGCAAAATAAAAATTTGCCAAAATTGCACTTTTGACAAAAATTGAATTTTCAGACTTTTTGAAAAATCGTAGCTCTTTTATTTAAATTCGCAGGAAATTCGTTCCAACGCCATTCGAAAAAGCATAAAAAATACTACAAAATGGGTTAAAAATGGCCACTGTAGCTCCTCCCGTTACCGAGATATTGAATTTCAAAAAGTACCTAAAAAACCTCTCTAATACCCCCCCATTCTTTCAATTTTTTTGAAAAGTGAAAAATTTTAAAGTGCTTTTTTTGTGCTTATTTCACTTAATTTAAGGTTTTTTTGTATAAATATGCCCTTTGCTGTGCATTGGAACCCTTATGGAGCAAAAAAAAAATTGAAAATTTTGACAAAAAATGGCATTTTTCGAATTTCTGAAAGGTTCAAAGTGGTTATTTCCCTTAATTTGAGGTCCTTTGGTATAAATATATCCTTTGCTGTGCATTAGAACCCTTATGGAGCAAAATAAAAATTTGCCAAAATTGCACTTTTGACAAAAATTGAATTTTCAGACTTTTTGAAAAATCGTAGCTCTTTTATTTAAATTCGCAGGAAATTCGTTCCAACGCCATTCGAAAAAGCATAAAAAATACTACAAAATGGGTTAAAAATGGCCACTGTAGCTCCTCCCGTTACCGAGATATTGAATTTCAAAAAGTACCTAAAAAACCTCTCTAATACCCCCCCATTCTTTCAATTTTTTTGAAAAGTGAAAAATTTTAAAGTGCTTTTTTTGTGCTTATTTCACTTAATTTAAGGTTTTTTTGTATAAATATGCCCTTTGCTGTGCATTGGAACCCTTATGGAGCAAAAAAAAAATTGAAAATTTTGACAAAAAATGGCATTTTTCGAATTTCTGAAAGGTTCAAAGTGGTTATTTCCCTTAATTTGAGGTCCTTTGGTATAAATATATCCTTTGCTGTGCATTAGAACCCTTATGGAGCAAAATAAAAATTTGCCAAAATTGCACTTTTGACAAAAATTGAATTTTCAGACTTTTTGAAAAATCGTAGCTCTTTTATTTAAATTCGCAGGAAATTCGTTCCAACGCCATTCGAAAAAGCATAAAAAATACTACAAAATGGGTTAAAAATGGCCTCTGTAGCTCCTCCCGTTACCGAGATATTGAATTTCAAAAAGTACCTAAAAAACCTCTCTAATACCCCCCCATTCTTTCAATTTTTTTGAAAAGTGAAAAATTTTAAAGTGCTTTTTTTGTGCTTATTTCACTTAATTTAAGGTTTTTTTGTATAAATATGCCCTTTGCTGTGCATTGGAACCCTTATGGAGCAAAAAAAAAAATTGAAAATTTTGACAAAAAATGGCATTTTTCGAATTTCTGAAAGGTTCAAAGTGGTTATTTCCCTTAATTTGAGGTCCTTTGGTATAAATATATCCTTTGCTGTGCATTAGAACCCTTATGGAGCAAAATAAAAATTTGCCAAAATTGCACTTTTGACAAAAATTGAATTTTCAGACTTTTTGAAAAATCGTAGCTCTTTTATTTAAATTCGCAGGAAATTCGTTCCAACGCCATTCGAAAAAGCATAAAAAATACTACAAAATGGGTTAAAAATGGCCTCTGTAGCTCCTCCCGTTACCGAGATATTGAATTTCAAAAAGTACCTAAAAAACCTCTCTAATACCCCCCCATTCTTTCAATTTTTTTGAAAAGTGAAAAATTTTAAAGTGCTTTTTTTGTGCTTATTTCACTTAATTTAAGGTTTTTTTGTATAAATATGCCCTTTGCTGTGCATTGGAACCCTTATGGAGCAAAAAAAAAATTGAAAATTTTGACAAAAAATGGCATTTTTCGAATTTCTGAAAGGTTCAAAGTGGTTATTTCCCTTAATTTGAGGTCCTTTGGTATAAATATATCCTTTGCTGTGCATTAGAACCCTTATGGAGCAAAATAAAAATTTGCCAAAATTGCACTTTTGACAAAAATTGAATTTTCAGACTTTTTGAAAAATCGTAGCTCTTTTATTTAAATTCGCAGGAAATTCGTTCCAACGCCATTCGAAAAAGCATAAAAAATACTACAAAATGGGTTAAAAATGGCCACTGTAGCTCCTCCCGTTACCGAGATATTGAATTTCAAAAAGTACCTAAAAAACCTCTCTAATACCCCCCCATTCTTTCAATTTTTTTGAAAAGTGAAAAATTTTAAAGTGCTTTTTTTGTGCTTATTTCACTTAATTTAAGGTTTTTTTGTATAAATATGCCCTTTGCTGTGCATTGGAACCCTTATGGAGCAAAAAAAAAAATTGAAAATTTTGACAAAAAATGGCATTTTTCGAATTTCTGAAAGGTTCAAAGTGGTTATTTCCCTTAATTTGAGGTCCTTTGGTATAAATATATCCTTTGCTGTGCATTAGAACCCTTATGGAGCAAAATAAAAATTTGCCAAAATTGCACTTTTGACAAAAATTGAATTTTCAGACTTTTTGAAAAATCGTAGCTCTTTTATTTAAATTCGCAGGAAATTCGTTCCAACGCCATTCGAAAAAGCATAAAAAATACTACAAAATGGGTTAAAAATGGCCACTGTAGCTCCTCCCGTTACCGAGATATTGAATTTCAAAAAGTACCTAAAAAACCTCTCTAATACCCCCCCATTCTTTCAATTTTTTTGAAAAGTGAAAAATTTTAAAGTGCTTTTTTTGTGCTTATTTCACTTAATTTAAGGTTTTTTTGTATAAATATGCCCTTTGCTGTGCATTGGAACCCTTATGGAGCAAAAAAAAAATTGAAAATTTTGACAAAAAATGGCATTTTTCGAATTTCTGAAAGGGCCATTCGAAAAAGCATAAAAAATACTACAAAATGGGTTAAAAATGGCCTCTGTAGCTCCTCCCGTTACCGAGATATTGAATTTCAAAAAGTACCTAAAAAACCTCTCTAATACCCCCCCATTCTTTCAATTTTTTTGAAAAGTGAAAAATTTTAAAGTGCTTTTTTTGTGCTTATTTCACTTAATTTAAGGTTTTTTTGTATAAATATGCCCTTTGCTGTGCATTGGAACCCTTATGGAGCAAAAAAAAAAATTGAAAATTTTGACAAAAAATGGCATTTTTCGAATTTCTGAAAGGTTCAAAGTGGTTATTTCCCTTAATTTGAGGTCCTTTGGTATAAATATATCCTTTGCTGTGCATTAGAACCCTTATGGAGCAAAATAAAAATTTGCCAAAATTGCACTTTTGACAAAAATTGAATTTTCAGACTTTTTGAAAAATCGTAGCTCTTTTATTTAAATTCGCAGGAAATTCGTTCCAACGCCATTCGAAAAAGCATAAAAAATACTACAAAATGGGTTAAAAATGGCCACTGTAGCTCCTCCCGTTACCGAGATATTGAATTTCAAAAAGTACCTAAAAAACCTCTCTAATACCCCCCCATTCTTTCAATTTTTTTGAAAAGTGAAAAATTTTAAAGTGCTTTTTTTGTGCTTATTTCACTTAATTTAAGGTTTTTTTGTATAAATATGCCCTTTGCTGTGCATTGGAACCCTTATGGAGCAAAAAAAAAAATTGAAAATTTTGACAAAAAATGGCATTTTTCGAATTTCTGAAAGGTTCAAAGTGGTTATTTCCCTTAATTTGAGGTCCTTTGGTATAAATATATCCTTTGCTGTGCATTAGAACCCTTATGGAGCAAAATAAAAATTTGCCAAAATTGCACTTTTGACAAAAATTGAATTTTCAGACTTTTTGAAAAATCGTAGCTCTTTTATTTAAATTCGCAGGAAATTCGTTCCAACGCCATTCGAAAAAGCATAAAAAATACTACAAAATGGGTTAAAAATGGCCACTGTAGCTCCTCCCGTTACCGAGATATTGAATTTCAAAAAGTACCTAAAAAACCTCTCTAATACCCCCCCATTCTTTCAATTTTTTTGAAAAGTGAAAAATTTTAAAGTGCTTTTTTTGTGCTTATTTCACTTAATTTAAGGTTTTTTTGTATAAATATGCCCTTTGCTGTGCATTGGAACCCTTATGGAGCAAAAAAAAAAATTGAAAATTTTGACAAAAAATGGCATTTTTCGAATTTCTGAAAGGTTCAAAGTGGTTATTTCCCTTAATTTGAGGTCCTTTGGTATAAATATATCCTTTGCTGTGCATTAGAACCCTTATGGAGCAAAATAAAAATTTGCCAAAATTGCACTTTTGACAAAAATTGAATTTTCAGACTTTTTGAAAAATCGTAGCTCTTTTATTTAAATTCGCAGGAAATTCGTTCCAACGCCATTCGAAAAAGCATAAAAAATACTACAAAATGGGTTAAAAATGGCCACTGTAGCTCCTCCCGTTACCGAGATATTGAATTTCAAAAAGTACCTAAAAAACCTCTCTAATACCCCCCCATTCTTTCAATTTTTTTGAAAAGTGAAAAATTTTAAAGTGCTTTTTTTGTGCTTATTTCACTTAATTTAAGGTTTTTTTGTATAAATATGCCCTTTGCTGTGCATTGGAACCCTTATGGAGCAAAAAAAAAAATTGAAAATTTTGACAAAAAATGGCATTTTTCGAATTTCTGAAAGGTTCAAAGTGGTTATTTCCCTTAATTTGAGGTCCTTTGGTATAAATATATCCTTTGCTGTGCATTAGAACCCTTATGGAGCAAAATAAAAATTTGCCAAAATTGCACTTTTGACAAAAATTGAATTTTCAGACTTTTTGAAAAATCGTAGCTCTTTTATTTAAATTCGCAGGAAATTCGTTCCAACGCCATTCGAAAAAGCATAAAAAATACTACAAAATGGGTTAAAAATGGCCTCTGTAGCTCCTCCCGTTACCGAGATATTGAATTTCAAAAAGTACCTAAAAAACCTCTCTAATACCCCCCCATTCTTTCAATTTTTTTGAAAAGTGAAAAATTTTAAAGTGCTTTTTTTGTGCTTATTTCACTTAATTTAAGGTTTTTTTGTATAAATATGCCCTTTGCTGTGCATTGGAACCCTTATGGAGCAAAAAAAAAATTGAAAATTTTGACAAAAAATGGCATTTTTCGAATTTCTGAAAGGTTCAAAGTGGTTATTTCCCTTAATTTGAGGTCCTTTGGTATAAATATATCCTTTGCTGTGCATTAGAACCCTTATGGAGCAAAATAAAAATTTGCCAAAATTGCACTTTTGACAAAAATTGAATTTTCAGACTTTTTGAAAAATCGTAGCTCTTTTATTTAAATTCGCAGGAAATTCGTTCCAACGCCATTCGAAAAAGCATAAAAAATACTACAAAATGGGTTAAAAATGGCCTCTGTAGCTCCTCCCGTTACCGAGATATCAAAAAGTACCTAAAAAACCTCTCTAATACCCCCCCATTCTTTCAATTTTTTTGAAAAGTGAAAAATTTTAAAGTGCTTTTTTTGTGCTTATTTCACTTAATTTAAGGTTTTTTTGTATAAATATGCCCTTTGCTGTGCATTGGAACCCTTATGGAGCAAAAAAAAAAATTGAAAATTTTGACAAAAAATGGCATTTTTCGAATTTCTGAAAGGTTCAAAGTGGTTATTTCCCTTAATTTGAGGTCCTTTGGTATAAATATATCCTTTGCTGTGCATTAGAACCCTTATGGAGCAAAATAAAAATTTGCCAAAATTGCACTTTTGACAAAAATTGAATTTTCAGACTTTTTGAAAAATCGTAGCTCTTTTATTTAAATTCGCAGGAAATTCGTTCCAACGCCATTCGAAAAAGCATAAAAAATACTACAAAATGGGTTAAAAATGGCCTCTGTAGCTCCTCCCGTTACCGAGATATTGAATTTCAAAAAGTACCTAAAAAACCTCTCTAATACCCCCCCATTCTTTCAATTTTTTTGAAAAGTGAAAAATTTTAAAGTGCTTTTTTTGTGCTTATTTCACTTAATTTAAGGTTTTTTTGTATAAATATGCCCTTTGCTGTGCATTGGAACCCTTATGGAGCAAAAAAAAAAATTGAAAATTTTGACAAAAAATGGCATTTTTCGAATTTCTGAAAGGTTCAAAGTGGTTATTTCCCTTAATTTGAGGTCCTTTGGTATAAATATATCCTTTGCTGTGCATTAGAACCCTTATGGAGCAAAATAAAAATTTGCCAAAATTGCACTTTTGACAAAAATTGAATTTTCAGACTTTTTGAAAAATCGTAGCTCTTTTATTTAAATTCGCAGGAAATTCGTTCCAACGCCATTCGAAAAAGCATAAAAAATACTACAAAATGGGTTAAAAATGGCCACTGTAGCTCCTCCCGTTACCGAGATATTGAATTTCAAAAAGTACCTAAAAAACCTCTCTAATACCCCCCCATTCTTTCAATTTTTTTGAAAAGTGAAAAATTTTAAAGTGCTTTTTTTGTGCTTATTTCACTTAATTTAAGGTTTTTTTGTATAAATATGCCCTTTGCTGTGCATTGGAACCCTTATGGAGCAAAAAAAAAAATTGAAAATTTTGACAAAAAATGGCATTTTTCGAATTTCTGAAAGGTTCAAAGTGGTTATTTCCCTTAATTTGAGGTCCTTTGGTATAAATATATCCTTTGCTGTGCATTAGAACCCTTATGGAGCAAAATAAAAATTTGCCAAAATTGCACTTTTGACAAAAATTGAATTTTCAGACTTTTTGAAAAATCGTAGCTCTTTTATTTAAATTCGCAGGAAATTCGTTCCAACGCCATTCGAAAAAGCATAAAAAATACTACAAAATGGGTTAAAAATGGCCACTGTAGCTCCTCCCGTTACCGAGATATTGAATTTCAAAAAGTACCTAAAAAACCTCTCTAATACCCCCCCATTCTTTCAATTTTTTTGAAAAGTGAAAAATTTTAAAGTGCTTTTTTTGTGCTTATTTCACTTAATTTAAGGTTTTTTTGTATAAATATGCCCTTTGCTGTGCATTGGAACCCTTATGGAGCAAAAAAAAAAATTGAAAATTTTGACAAAAAATGGCATTTTTCGAATTTCTGAAAGGTTCAAAGTGGTTATTTCCCTTAATTTGAGGTCCTTTGGTATAAATATATCCTTTGCTGTGCATTAGAACCCTTATGGAGCAAAATAAAAATTTGCCAAAATTGCACTTTTGACAAAAATTGAATTTTCAGACTTTTTGAAAAATCGTAGCTCTTTTATTTAAATTCGCAGGAAATTCGTTCCAACGCCATTCGAAAAAGCATAAAAAATACTACAAAATGGGTTAAAAATGGCCTCTGTAGCTCCTCCCGTTACCGAGATATTGAATTTCAAAAAGTACCTAAAAAACCTCTCTAATACCCCCCCATTCTTTCAATTTTTTTGAAAAGTGAAAAATTTTAAAGTGCTTTTTTTGTGCTTATTTCACTTAATTTAAGTTTTTTTGTATAAATATGCCCTTTGCTGTGCATTGGAACCCTTATGGAGCAAAAAAAAAATTGAAAATTTTGACAAAAAATGGCATTTTTCGAATTTCTGAAAGGTTCAAAGTGGTTATTTCCCTTAATTTGAGGTCCTTTGGTATAAATATATCCTTTGCTGTGCATTAGAACCCTTATGGAGCAAAATAAAAATTTGCCAAAATTGCACTTTTGACAAAAATTGAATTTTCAGACTTTTTGAAAAATCGTAGCTCTTTTATTTAAATTCGCAGGAAATTCGTTCCAACGCCATTCGAAAAAGCATAAAAAATACTACAAAATGGGTTAAAAATGGCCACTGTAGCTCCTCCCGTTACCGAGATATTGAATTTCAAAAAGTACCTAAAAAACCTCTCTAATACCCCCCCATTCTTTCAATTTTTTTGAAAAGTGAAAAATTTTAAAGTGCTTTTTTTGTGCTTATTTCACTTAATTTAAGGTTTTTTTGTATAAATATGCCCTTTGCTGTGCATTGGAACCCTTATGGAGCAAAAAAAAAATTGAAAATTTTGACAAAAAATGGCATTTTTCGAATTTCTGAAAGGTTCAAAGTGGTTATTTCCCTTAATTTGAGGTCCTTTGGTATAAATATATCCTTTGCTGTGCATTAGAACCCTTATGGAGCAAAATAAAAATTTGCCAAAATTGCACTTTTGACAAAAATTGAATTTTCAGACTTTTTGAAAAATCGTAGCTCTTTTATTTAAATTCGCAGGAAATTCGTTCCAACGCCATTCGAAAAAGCATAAAAAATACTACAAAATGGGTTAAAAATGGCCTCTGTAGCTCCTCCCGTTACCGAGATATTGAATTTCAAAAAGTACCTAAAAAACCTCTCTAATACCCCCCCATTCTTTCAATTTTTTTGAAAAGTGAAAAATTTTAAAGTGCTTTTTTTGTGCTTATTTCACTTAATTTAAGGTTTTTTTGTATAAATATGCCCTTTGCTGTGCATTGGAACCCTTATGGAGCAAAAAAAAAATTGAAAATTTTGACAAAAAATGGCATTTTTCGAATTTCTGAAAGGTTCAAAGTGGTTATTTCCCTTAATTTGAGGTCCTTTGGTATAAATATATCCTTTGCTGTGCATTAGAACCCTTATGGAGCAAAATAAAAATTTGCCAAAATTGCACTTTTGACAAAAATTGAATTTTCAGACTTTTTGAAAAATCGTAGCTCTTTTATTTAAATTCGCAGGAAATTCGTTCCAACGCCATTCGAAAAAGCATAAAAAATACTACAAAATGGGTTAAAAATGGCCACTGTAGCTCCTCCCGTTACCGAGATATTGAATTTCAAAAAGTACCTAAAAAACCTCTCTAATACCCCCCCATTCTTTCAATTTTTTTGAAAAGTGAAAAATTTTAAAGTGCTTTTTTTGTGCTTATTTCACTTAATTTAAGGTTTTTTTGTATAAATATGCCCTTTGCTGTGCATTGGAACCCTTATGGAGCAAAAAAAAAAATTGAAAATTTTGACAAAAAATGGCATTTTTCGAATTTCTGAAAGGTTCAAAGTGGTTATTTCCCTTAATTTGAGGTCCTTTGGTATAAATATATCCTTTGCTGTGCATTAGAACCCTTATGGAGCAAAATAAAAATTTGCCAAAATTGCACTTTTGACAAAAATTGAATTTTCAGACTTTTTGAAAAATCGTAGCTCTTTTATTTAAATTCGCAGGAAATTCGTTCCAACGCCATTCGAAAAAGCATAAAAAATACTACAAAATGGGTTAAAAATGGCCACTGTAGCTCCTCCCGTTACCGAGATATTGAATTTCAAAAAGTACCTAAAAAACCTCTCTAATACCCCCCCATTCTTTCAATTTTTTTGAAAAGTGAAAAATTTTAAAGTGCTTTTTTTGTGCTTATTTCACTTAATTTAAGGTTTTTTTGTATAAATATGCCCTTTGCTGTGCATTGGAACCCTTATGGAGCAAAAAAAAAATTGAAAATTTTGACAAAAAATGGCATTTTTCGAATTTCTGAAAGGTTCAAAGTGGTTATTTCCCTTAATTTGAGGTCCTTTGGTATAAATATATCCTTTGCTGTGCATTAGAACCCTTATGGAGCAAAATAAAAATTTGCCAAAATTGCACTTTTGACAAAAATTGAATTTTCAGACTTTTTGAAAAATCGTAGCTCTTTTATTTAAATTCGCAGGAAATTCGTTCCAACGCCATTCGAAAAAGCATAAAAAATACTACAAAATGGGTTAAAAATGGCCTCTGTAGCTCCTCCCGTTACCGAGATATTGAATTTCAAAAAGTACCTAAAAAACCTCTCTAATACCCCCCCATTCTTTCAATTTTTTTGAAAAGTGAAAAATTTTAAAGTGCTTTTTTTGTGCTTATTTCACTTAATTTAAGGTTTTTTTGTATAAATATGCCCTTTGCTGTGCATTGGAACCCTTATGGAGCAAAAAAAAAAATTGAAAATTTTGACAAAAAATGGCATTTTTCGAATTTCTGAAAGGTTCAAAGTGGTTATTTCCCTTAATTTGAGGTCCTTTGGTATAAATATATCCTTTGCTGTGCATTAGAACCCTTATGGAGCAAAATAAAAATTTGCCAAAATTGCACTTTTGACAAAAATTGAATTTTCAGACTTTTTGAAAAATCGTAGCTCTTTTATTTAAATTCGCAGGAAATTCGTTCCAACGCCATTCGAAAAAGCATAAAAAATACTACAAAATGGGTTAAAAATGGCCACTGTAGCTCCTCCCGTTACCGAGATATTGAATTTCAAAAAGTACCTAAAAAACCTCTCTAATACCCCCCCATTCTTTCAATTTTTTTGAAAAGTGAAAAATTTTAAAGTGCTTTTTTTGTGCTTATTTCACTTAATTTAAGGTTTTTTTGTATAAATATGCCCTTTGCTGTGCATTGGAACCCTTATGGAGCAAAAAAAAAAATTGAAAATTTTAACAAAAAATGGCATTTTTCGAATTTCTGAAAGGTTCAAAGTGGTTATTTCCCTTAATTTGAGGTCCTTTGGTATAAATATATCCTTTGCTGTGCATTAGAACCCTTATGGAGCAAAATAAAAATTTGCCAAAATTGCACTTTTGACAAAAATTGAATTTTCAGACTTTTTGAAAAATCGTAGCTCTTTTATTTAAATTCGCAGGAAATTCGTTCCAACGCCATTCGAAAAAGCATAAAAAATACTACAAAATGGGTTAAAAATGGCCTCTGTAGCTCCTCCCGTTACCGAGATATTGAATTTCAAAAAGTACCTAAAAAACCTCTCTAATACCCCCCCATTCTTTCAATTTTTTTGAAAAGTGAAAAATTTTAAAGTGCTTTTTTTGTGCTTATTTCACTTAATTTAAGGTTTTTTTGTATAAATATGCCCTTTGCTGTGCATTGGAACCCTTATGGAGCAAAAAAAAAAATTGAAAATTTTGACAAAAAATGGCATTTTTCGAATTTCTGAAAGGTTCAAAGTGGTTATTTCCCTTAATTTGAGGTCCTTTGGTATAAATATATCCTTTGCTGTGCATTAGAACCCTTATGGAGCAAAATAAAAATTTGCCAAAATTGCACTTTTGACAAAAATTGAATTTTCAGACTTTTTGAAAAATCGTAGCTCTTTTATTTAAATTCGCAGGAAATTCGTTCCAACGCCATTCGAAAAAGCATAAAAAATACTACAAAATGGGTTAAAAATGGCCTCTGTAGCTCCTCCCGTTACCGAGATATTGAATTTCAAAAAGTACCTAAAAAACCTCTCTGATACCCCCCCATTCTTTCAATTTTTTTGAAAAGTGAAAAATTTTAAAGTGCTTTTTTTGTGCTTATTTCACTTAATTTAAGGTTTTTTTGTATAAATATGCCCTTTGCTGTGCATTGGAACCCTTATGGAGCAAAAAAAAAAATTGAAAATTTTGACAAAAAATGGCATTTTTCGAATTTCTGAAAGGTTCAAAGTGGTTATTTCCCTTAATTTGAGGTCCTTTGGTATAAATATATCCTTTGCTGTGCATTAGAACCCTTATGGAGCAAAATAAAAATTTGCCAAAATTGCACTTTTGACAAAAATTGAATTTTCAGACTTTTTGAAAAATCGTAGCTCTTTTATTTAAATTCGCAGGAAATTCGTTCCAACGCCATTCGAAAAAGCATAAAAAATACTACAAAATGGGTTAAAAATGGCCACTGTAGCTCCTCCCGTTACCGAGATATTGAATTTCAAAAAGTACCTAAAAAACCTCTCTAATACCCCCCCATTCTTTCAATTTTTTTGAAAAGTGAAAAATTTTAAAGTGCTTTTTTTGTGCTTATTTCACTTAATTTAAGGTTTTTTTGTATAAATATGCCCTTTGCTGTGCATTGGAACCCTTATGGAGCAAAAAAAAAATTGAAAATTTTGACAAAAAATGGCATTTTTCGAATTTCTGAAAGGTTCAAAGTGGTTATTTCCCTTAATTTGAGGTCCTTTGGTATAAATATATCCTTTGCTGTGCATTAGAACCCTTATGGAGCAAAATAAAAATTTGCCAAAATTGCACTTTTGACAAAAATTGAATTTTCAGACTTTTTGAAAAATCGTAGCTCTTTTATTTAAATTCGCAGGAAATTCGTTCCAACGCCATTCGAAAAAGCATAAAAAATACTACAAAATGGGTTAAAAATCGCCACTGTAGCTCCTCCCGTTACCGAGATATTGAATTTCAAAAAGTACCTAAAAAACCTCTCTAATACCCCCCCATTCTTTCAATTTTTTTGAAAAGTGAAAAATTTTAAAGTGCTTTTTTTGTGCTTATTTCACTTAATTTAAGGTTTTTTTGTATAAATATGCCCTTTGCTGTGCATTGGAACCCTTATGGAGCAAAAAAAAAATTGAAAATTTTGACAAAAAATGGCATTTTTCGAATTTCTGAAAGGTTCAAAGTGGTTATTTCCCTTAATTTGAGGTCCTTTGGTATAAATATATCCTTTGCTGTGCATTAGAACCCTTATGGAGCAAAATAAAAATTTGCCAAAATTGCACTTTTGACAAAAATTGAATTTTCAGACTTTTTGAAAAATCGTAGCTCTTTTATTTAAATTCGCAGGAAATTCGTTCCAACGCCATTTGAAAAAGCATAAAAAATACTACAAAATGGGTTAAAAATCGCCACTGTAGCTCCTCCCGTTACCGAGATATTGAATTTCAAAAAGTACCTAAAAAACCTCTCTAATAATTTTGAAAAGTGAAAAATT
This sequence comes from Ips nitidus, assembly GCA_018691245.2. Lineage (NCBI taxonomy): Eukaryota > Metazoa > Arthropoda > Insecta > Coleoptera > Curculionidae > Ips > Ips nitidus. The sequence continues at coordinate 96,617 of CM042803.1, read as the reverse complement.
TTAAAGTGCTTTTTTTGTGCTTATTTCACTTAATTTAAGGTTTTTTTGTATAAATATGCCCTTTGCTGTGCATTGGAACCCTTATGGAGCAAAAAAAAAATTGAAAATTTTGACAAAAAATGGCATTTTTCGAATTTCTGAAAGGTTCAAAGTGGTTATTTCCCTTAATTTGAGGTCCTTTGGTATAAATATATCCTTTGCTGTGCATTAGAACCCTTATGGAGCAAAATAAAAATTTGCCAAAATTGCACTTTTGACAAAAATTGAATTTTCAGACTTTTTGAAAAATCGTAGCTCTTTTATTTAAATTCGCAGGAAATTCGTTCCAACGCCATTCGAAAAAGCATAAAAAATACTACAAAATGGGTTAAAAATGGCCTCTGTAGCTCCTCCCGTTACCGAGATATTGAATTTCAAAAAGTACCTAAAAAACCTCTCTAATACCCCCCCATTCTTTCAATTTTTTTGAAAAGTGAAAAATTTTAAAGTGCTTTTTTTGTGCTTATTTTACTTAATTTAAGGCTTTTTGTTTAAATATGCAGTTTGCTGTACATTGGAACCCTTATGGAGCAAAAAAAAAATTGAAAATTTTGACAAAAAATGGCATTTTTCGAATTTCTGAAAGGTTCAAAGTGGTTATTTTCCTTAATTTGAGGTCCTTTGGTATAAATATATCCTTTGCTGTGCATTAGAACCCTTATGGAGCAAAATAAAAATTTGCCAAAATTGCACTTTTGACAAAAATTGAATTTTCAGACTTTTTGAAAAATCGTAGCTCTTTTATTTAAATTCGCAGGAAATTCGTTCCAACGCCATTCGAAAAAGCATAAAAAATACTACAAAATGGGTTAAAAATCGCCACTGTAGCTCCTCCCGTTTCCGAGATATTGAATTTCAAAAAGTACCTAAAAAACCTCTCTGATACCCCCCCATTCTTTCAATTTTTTTGAAAAGTGAAAAATTTTAAAGTGCTTTTTTTGTGCTTATTTCACTTAATTTAAGGTTTTTTTGTATAAATATGCCCTTTGCTGTGCATTGGAACCCTTATGGAGCAAAAAAAAAAATTGAAAATTTTGACAAAAAATGGCATTTTTCGAATTTCTGAAAGGTTCAAAGTGGTTATTTCCCTTAATTTGAGGTCCTTTGGTATAAATATATCCTTTGCTGTGCATTAGAACCCTTATGGAGCAAAAAAAAAATTTGCCAAAATTGCACTTTTGACAAAAAATGAATTTTCAGACTTTTTGAAAAATCGTAGCTCTTTTATTTAAATTCGCAGGAAATTCGTTCCAACGCCATTCGAAAAAGCATAAAAAATACTACAAAATGGGTTAAAAATGGCCTCTGTAGCTCCTCCCGTTACCGAGATATTGAATTTCAAAAAGTACCTAAAAAACCTCTCTAATACCCCCCCATTCTTTCAATTTTTTTGAAAAGTGAAAAATTTTAAAGTGTTTTTTTTGTGCTTATTTCACTTAATTTAAGGTTTTTTTGTATAAATATGCAGTTTGCTGTGCATTGGAACCCTTATGGAGCAAAAAAAAAAATTGAAAATTTTGACAAAAAATGGCATTTTTCGAATTTCTGAAAGGTTCAAAGTGGTTATTTCCCTTAATTTGAGGTCCTTTGGTATAAATATATCCTTTGCTGTGCATTAGAACCCTTATGGAGCAAAATAAAAATTTGCCAAAATTGCACTTTTGACAAAAATTGAATTTTCAGACTTTTTGAAAAATCGTAGCTCTTTTATTTAAATTCGCAGGAAATTCGTTCCAACGCCATTCGAAAAAGCATAAAAAATACTACAAAATGGGTTAAAAATCGCCACTGTAGCTCCTCCCGTTACCGAGATATTGAATTTCAAAAAGTACCTAAAAAACCTCTCTAATACCCCCCCATTCTTTCAATTTTTTTGAAAAGTGAAAAATTTTAAAGTGCTTTTTTTGTGCTTATTTCACTTAATTTAAGGTTTTTTTGTATAAATATGCCCTTTGCTGTGCATTGGAACCCTTATGGAGCAAAAAAAAAAATTGGAAATTTTGACAAAAAATGGCATTTTTCGAATTTCTGAAAGGTTCAAAGTGGTTATTTCCCTTAATTTGAGGTCCTTTGGTATAAATATATCCTTTGCTGTGCATTAGCACCCTTATGGAGCAAAATAAAAATTTGCCAAAATTGCACTTTTGACAAAAATTGAATTTTCAGACTTTTTGAAAAATCGTAGCTCTTTTATTTAAATTCGCAGGAAATTCGTTCCAACGCCATTCGAAAAAGCATAAAAAATACTACAAAATGGGTTAAAAATGGCCACTGTAGCTCCTCCCGTTACCGAGATATTGAATTTCAAAAAGTACCTAAAAAACCTTTCTAATACCCCCCCATTCTTTCAATTTTTTTGAAAAGTGAAAAATTTTAAAGTGCTTAGTTTGTGCTTATTTCACTTAATTTAAGGTTTTTTTGTATAAATATGCCCTTTGCTGTGCATTGGAACCCTTATGGAGCAAAAAAAAAATTGAAAATTTTGACAAAAAATGGCATTTTTCGAATTTCTGAAAGGTTCAAAGTGGTTATTTCCCTTAATTTGAGGTCCTTTGGTATAAATATATCCTTTGCTGTGCATTAGAACCCTTATGGAGCAAAATAAAAATTTGCCAAAATTGCACTTTTGACAAAAATTGAATTTTCAGACTTTTTGAAAAATCGTAGCTCTTTTATTTAAATTCGCAGGAAATTCGTTCCAACGCCATTCGAAAAAGCATAAAAAATACTACAAAATGGGTTAAAAATGGCCTCTGTAGCTCCTCCCGTTACCGAGATATTGAATTTCAAAAAGTACCTAAAAAACCTCTCTAATACCCCCCCATTCTTTCAATTTTTTTGAAAAGTGAAAAATTTTAAAGTGCTTTTTTTGTGCTTATTTCACTTAATTTAAGGTTTTTTACACAACCTAGTGTTCAGAACGGGGAACGGTACGGAGAACTAAGACGGTTTCGAAACGGTATTTCCCAGCCAGGGTAAACAGACGGTTACGGTATGAATGACGGATTCGGACGGTATGAAAACTGTGCTCTGGGGGCACAGACGGGGTCAAAGAATCGGCCGGAGCTGACAGTCCGAAGAAATCAGTTCGGAATGACCTGGGTGAGATCAGGTTTGGTTACAGGATTTCGGAGCCGTGGCCTTCGAAGTTAACCGGCAGTGTTATAACATCCAGTACCGGCGGTCCGAAGGAAACGGTTCGGAAATACCTAGGTGATAGTGAGATTGTAGCCTCCGGAGTTGACCAGCAGTGTTATAACATCCGGTACTGGCAGTCCAGAGGAAACAACTCAAATCACCGAGTGGTTTTCGGAGTCGTGGCCCTCGGAGTTAACCAGCAGTGTTATAACATCCTGTACTGGCGGTCCGAAGGAAACGATTCCGAAATACCTTCCCCTTCAAAGCTTGCCCCCAGGAACAATAAAATTTACCGTTCAGCTGGTTGAAGCGTCGGTCGGTTCGGTGGTCCGGGAAGAACTGACGAACTCCCTGACGAACTCCCCAATGTAGCGCGCGGCGCATTACCTGGTTACCAGCTCGCGAGTCGCGACGGCGCGATGTTGCTTCGTTTACGCTACCGCGGCTGCGCGCTGAACCTTTATCGATCGCGGCGGTGCGTTCACCATTCTGTCGCGAAGACGCATTGTAACTTAAGCGTGTGAGGCTGCGCATTGTTTTCTTAAATCTAATACTACATATTAACAAAAAAATAGTAACTTCGTTACATTTCCCCCTTTCTTACCAAAAAAAATAAAACTTCGTTTTATTTTTTTTTAAAACCTTAAACCTACACTACTTATCCTAGCACAAACACTAAACTACGATTTGTCTCTAATTTCTTCTTAGTCTGCATATCCTCCATATCCCATTGTCAGGAAACTACATCGGCAGTGGGGTAGTTTTCCCATATCACATTGAAAACCACGGGACCTTTTTGCAGGCCTTTGGGTATGACTTGCGAAGCGCTTCTTCGGCGGTGATGAAGTTCTTCTATTGTCGGTGCGGTTTCTCGGCGGCGGTAAAGTTTTTGTCTTTAGTTGAGGCTCCTGTTGGTAGCAACTACAGTCCTTGGACAGTTGACCTATGCGTCCACATCTCGAGCAGAACAGAACTGGTGGCTTTGTACAAAAAGCTCGGTGGTGGCCTACTTCTCCACATCTCCAGCATAAACTTTGCTGAACGGACAGAAATCTCGGCTCTTGTATCCTCTTAGTCGTCGGTTCGGTACAACCTGTGGAATCATGTTTGGCGGTATTAACCGCAAAAAGCAAATCGGGTAAACGGACATCCCATTTTCGGTGGTCGGTTTCACAAAATTGAGCAATCATGGTTTTTAAAGTTTTATTTGTTCTTTCGACAGGATTAGCCTGGGGTGTATACGGAGGTGTAAAACGATGGGTTACCCCTAGATCTGAGAGCAAATCTTTGAAAACATGACTAGTGAACTGGGTACCATTATCAGAAATGACTATGTTTGGACAGCCAAAACGTGTGACGATTTCCTCGTAGAAAGATTGACTTACTGCTCGCGCGGTTGCTTTCCTAATGGCCTTACATTGCACCCACTTGGTAAAACGATCCTGAAAGACTACCAGGTAATTATTACCTTTGGCGGACCGCGGTAACGGACCAACTAAATCAGTACTGACAGTTTCCCAAGGGCGGTTGTTTCGGGACGGTTGCATAAATCCAGGAGCGGCTTGTTGACAACTCTTGAAACGTTGACATGACGAACAGTTTCGTATATACTTGGCAATCTCCCTAAACATGCCGGGCCAATAATATCGCTTGGCTACTCTAACGGTTGTTTTCGCTATTCCTAAATGTCCAGCAGTCGGTGCATCATGATTCTCTTCTAAAACGGTACGGCGTGCGGCTTTCGGAACACATAACTTCCAAGAATCAGTCGAGTCGGTATCGGACATATTATTCAGGTCCCAAAAATGTCGGTATAAACGTCCCTCTTTCACGCAATAATCAGGAAAAGCAGAAGGATTTGCTTCAACGGCAGCTTTCTTAGCTTTGTACCAAGAGCATTCTTCAAAATCTTCCAGAAGGGTTACTTCTGCGCAAGATTGTTGCTCTAAATTTGTCGGTAACGGTTCTCGGGACAGCGCATCAGCTACTTTATTTAACACTCCTTTTCGGTACTTCATGTCAAAATCATATTGTTGAAGGTATATACTCCAACGTGCTAAACGGCCGGCAGGACTTTTAAGAGAGTGCAGCCAACATAGGGATTGATGGTCAGTAACAACGGTAAAATGATATCCTTCCAAATAAGGTCTCATTTTCTCAATGCCCCATACAATTGCTAAACACTCTTTTTCAGTAACGGAAAACTTCTTTTCGGTAGCGGTTAAACTTCGGCTTGCATAAGCTATGACGTGGTCACCATCTGAACTATGCTGAATCAAAGCAGCACCTAACCCATTATCTGAGGCATCTGTTTGCAACACAAACGGACGAGAAAAATCTGGACAAGCCAGAACTGGGGCTTCGGTTAGACAAGTCTTCAGCGTATCAAACGCTCGTTGTTGTTCAACAGTCCATGTCCATTTGACACCTTTCTTTAACAGTCGGTTCAAGGGAGCGGCGATTTTCGAAAAATCCTTGACAAAACGGCGGTACCAGGAAGCTACGCCAAGAAATCGACGTATTCCTTTTACATTGGTCGGCGGCGGTAGTTTCTGTATTGCGGTTACTTTCTCTGGATCGGTACTTATTCCTTGATCGGTGATCAAATGACCCAAATAACGAAGAGATTTTCTCCCAAACTGACATTTTTCTGGGTTTACACGTAAATTCGCGGCTTTAAGACGGTTGAAAACTTGCGAAAGCATACTAAGATGATGTTCAAATGTTTCGCCCAGTACAATGATATCATCCAGATATGCAAAACAGAAAGGATCTAAATCAGGACTAATAACTTTGTCCATAAGTCGTTGAAACGTGGCGGGGGCTGAATGCAAACCAAAAGGCATAACTTTAAATTGAAATAAACCCATCCCAGGAACGGTAAAAGCGGTTATCGGTTTGCTCTGGTCATCAAGTGCTACCTGCCAATATCCTTGCTTCAAATCTATACTTGAAATATAGCGGGCTCTTCGCAGTTTATCCAGAATGGCATTTATAAACGGTAATGGGTAAGCGTCTTTGCGGGTCACCTCATTGACTTTCTGAAAATCAATGCAGAAACGGGGTTTGCCATCCTTTTTCCGAACAGTGACCACAGGTGAGCTCCAAGGGCTATCTGACGGTTCAATTATTCCATCCTGCAGCATTTGTTCAACTTCGGTTCTAATTATTTCTTGCATGTGAGGATTGCGTGGCTGATATCGTTGTTTTATGGGTTCTGTCTGCAGTAAGTGAATGGTGTGCTTTATCAAAGGTGTTACCCCTTTTATCTGCTTAAATTTAGGTAATTCGGTATCTAAGAAATTCTGTAGTCGGTTATTTTCTTCTGTAGTTAACTGCAAAGGCAGTGATGTGTCGATTTGGTTGATACTGCTACACGCAACCATGGCAGGAACAGCTTCTGCCTTTAAAGTAACCATTCCATTTTGCAGGTCTATAGTAAACGGGTAACGACTTAAAATATCCATTCCCAAAACAATATCAACAGTTAATTGCGGTAAATAACGCATCTCCTCGGTGATCACTAAGTTTTCAAACTCCATTCTTAGTTTATAAGCCTGTTGGATTTCAATTAGTTTACCATCAGCTACCCTTGCACTAGTCAAAGTCGGTTTTATTGTTTCCACCTCGTTTGCATCACACCATCTCTTTACTATGTCTCCAATGTAAGAGCTTGATGCGCCTGTATCCACTAAAGCGGAAAACTGGAAGCCACAAACATCAACCGGTAAGCGTGGACGGTTGTCTGCATTCGTAAGTGCAATCTCTGGGATTTCGGTAATGGTCGGTAAACTTTCGGTAAAGGACGGGACAGAAACGGTCGGTGAATTTTCGGTGACAATAGGGACGGAAACGAATGGTACGGTAACAGACGGTACAGAAACGTTCGGTAAACTTTCGGTAGTCAGCTTCGAGGATTGCTGGTCGGTTCGTCGTCTACTCCTCGGGGTAAAACGACGCCTATCTAGTTTCCCTGTTGGTGACAAGTACATTGTCGTGTCTGTACACCTTGTCGCCCACATCTGGAGCAGAATAACCTAGGTGGTCGTGTACATTCCGTGCGGTAATGACCTATTTCTCCACAGCGCCAACAGGTAGTGACACGGTTCTCAACGGGAAAATTTCTGGTTTGTTCGGTTGTTTCTTGACGGTTATTTCTTTTGGTCATTAAGAGTCTTTGTTCTCGGGACTCTCGGTGATGTTGTCTCGGTAACGGTCTGATCGGTCGTTCTGTTTCGGCTTCTCTTTGCAAAAATGATGAACGGGGCGGAACACTACAAGCTTGAGTATGTTGTAATTCGTTCAATAAACTTTCAGTCTCTCGAGCTTGTTGAGACAACGTGAAGACATCATAAAAATCCGTACGTCGGATCATTTGTCGGAACTGCGGTAACAGATTTCGGTATAACCATCTCACTTCTTGCTCTGGACTTATGTCTCCATGGCGTCGGATCAAAGTTTGAAGTTCTGTGATGTAATCATTAACGGTTTCATCAGAACGATGCAAACGGCGACTAATCTGGGCTTCCAAGTCGTCGATATAATTCAACGGAAAATAAAATGAGCGAAAATCGGATGCAAATTGTTTCCATGTACTCCAACGGTGACGGTTGTTACGAAACCAAAGTGCAGGTTTACTAGGATTAATTCCACGAGAATCACATATCTCTAAAAGTCGTTCCAGGAAGGCAACCGGGTCATCTTGTTCACTAAAGAAAATTTGCCAGTCCTCGACTTTTAAATACACCGGGCTATACGAGTGTTGACTCGGTTCTACGGCTGACTTGCAATTTAAAAACGGTAGCGGTGAATACCTCGGTACTTCGGTGTGATTTACTTCAGGAAAGAATGCGGTTTGAATAGCGGAGGGTTGCAATGTAGTTTGGAAAGCAGCGGTAGCGGAAGGGTTAACGGATAGGTTCGGTAAATAGGACCAAATTGACGGTATACCACCAGAGGTTGTAAATGTCACGGTTGTGGTAGGAGGAAGCGTAAGAGAAGGGGTTGTCGGCAATTCCTGTTCGGTATTCATCGTAGACAGAGATCGGCTTTCGGTACAAACGGAAAAACGGCAAATTCAGAAAAACGGTCACTCACTAAAATCAGAAAAACGGTCTGTCACTCAAATCAGAAAAACGGTCTGTCACTAAAATCAGAAAAACGGTCACTCACTCAAATCAGAAAAACGGTCACTCACTCAAATCAGAAAAACGGTCTGTCACTCAAATCAGAAAAACGGTCCCTGCTCTTGGGCGCCAATTTGTAACACCGCCTTTACGTACCGGTCCTGGTACGGTTTTTGCCACACCTAGGGGTAGGTGCTTTGAAACTCGGGCGCCACCTTAGTTTTATTTGAAGAAGCGTAACTAAGGAACTCGCTTCGTATACCTGGGGAGCTTTTAAACAGTCGAAGACAGAGTTCACGTTTATCTGTAAATGGATGACGGGAGTGGGACAAAAATAAGGAAACACAGTCAAACACAGCAAATAAAATTTACCGTTCAGCTGGTTGAAGCGTCGGTCGGTTCGGTGGTCCGGGAAGAACTGACGAACTCCCTGACGAACTCCCCAATGTAGCGCCCGGCGCATTACCTGGTTACCAGCTCGCGAGTCGCGACGGCGCGATGTTGCTTCGTTTACGCTACCGCGGCTGCGCGCTGAACCTTTATCGATCGCGGCGGTGCGTTCACCATTCTGTCGCGAAGACGCATTGTAACTTAAGCGTGTGAGGCTGCGCATTGTTTTCTTAAATCTAATACTACATATTAACAAAAAAATAGTAACTTCGTTACAATGGGTTAAAAATGGCCCTGTAGCTCCTCCCGTTACCGAGATATTGAATTTCAAAAAGTACCTAAAAAACCTCTCTAATACCCCCCCATTCTTTAAATTTTTTTGAAAAGTGAAAAATTTTAAAGTGCTTTTTTTGTGCTTATTTCACTTAATTTAAGGTTTTTTTGTATAAATATGCCCTTTGCTGTGCATTGGAACCCTTATGGAGCAAAAAAAAAATTGAAAATTTTGACAAAAAATGGCATTTTTCGAATTTCTGAAAGGTTCAAAGTGGTTATTTCCCTTAATTTGAGGTCCTTTGGTATAAATATATCCTTTGCTGTGCATTAGAACCCTTATGGAGCAAAATAAAAATTTGCCAAAATTGCACTTTTGACAAAAATTGAATTTTCAGACTTTTTGAAAAATCGTAGCTCTTTTATTTAAATTCGCAGGAAATTCGTTCCAACGCCATTCGAAAAAGCATAAAAAATACTACAAAATGGGTTAAAAATGGCCACTGTAGCTCCTCCCGTTACCGAGATATTGAATTTCAAAAAGTACCTAAAAAACCTTTCTAATACCCCCCCATTCTTTCAATTTTTTTGAAAAGTGAAAAATTTTAAAGTGCTTATTTTGTGCTTATTTCACTTAATTTAAGGTTTTTTTGTATAAATATGCCCTTTGCTGTGCATTGGAACCCTTATGGAGCAAAAAAAAAAATTGAAAATTTTGACAAAAAATGGCATTTTTCGAATTTCTGAAAGGTTCAAAGTGGTTATTTCCCTTAATTTGAGGTCCTTTGGTATAAATATATCCTTTGCTGTGCATTAGAACCCTTATGGAGCAAAATAAAAATTTGCCAAAATTGCACTTTTGACAAAAATTGAATTTTCAGACTTTTTGAAAAATCGTAGCTCTTTTATTTAAATTCGCAGGAAATTCGTTCCAACGCCATTCGAAAAAGCATAAAAAATACTACAAAATGGGTTAAAAATGGCCTCTGTAGCTCCTCCCGTTACCGAGATATTGAATTTCAAAAAGTACCTAAAAAACCTCTCTAATACCCCCCCATTCTTTCAATTTTTTTGAAAAGTGAAAAATTTTAAAGTGCTTTTTTTGTGCTTATTTCACTTAATTTAAGGTTTTTTTGTATAAATATGCCCTTTGCTGTGCATTGGAACCCTTATGGAGCAAAAAAAAAAATTGAAAATTTTGACAAAAAATGGCATTTTTCGAATTTCTGAAAGGTTCAAAGTGGTTATTTCCCTTAATTTGAGGTCCTTTGGTATAAATATATCCTTTGCTGTGCATTAGAACCCTTATGGAGCAAAATAAAAATTTGCCAAAATTGCACTTTTGACAAAAATTGAATTTTCAGACTTTTTGAAAAATCGTAGCTCTTTTATTTAAATTCGCAGGAAATTCGTTCCAACGCCATTCGAAAAAGCATAAAAAATACTACAAAATGGGTTAAAAATGGCCTCTGTAGCTCCTCCCGTTACCGAGATATTGAATTTCAAAAAGTACCTAAAAAACCTCTCTAATACCCCCCCATTCTTTAAATTTTTTTGAAAAGTGAAAAATTTTAAAGTGCTTTTTTTGTGCTTATTTCACTTAATTTAAGGTTTTTTTGTATAAATATGCCCTTTGCTGTGCATTGGAACCCTTATGGAGCAAAAAAAAAAATTGAAAATTTTGACAAAAAATGGCATTTTTCGAATTTCTGAAAGGTTCAAAGTGGTTATTTCCCTTAATTTGAGGTCCTTTGGTATAAATATATCCTTTGCTGTGCATTAGAACCCTTATGGAGCAAAATAAAAATTTGCCAAAATTGCACTTTTGACAAAAATTGAATTTTCAGACTTTTTGAAAAATCGTAGCTCTTTTATTTAAATTCGCAGGAAATTCGTTCCAACGCCATTCGAAAAAGCATAAAAAATACTACAAAATGGGTTAAAAATGGCCACTGTAGCTCCTCCCGTTACCGAGATATTGAATTTCAAAAAGTACCTAAAAAACCTCTCTAATACCCCCCCATTCTTTCAATTTTTTTGAAAAGTGAAAAATTTTAAAGTGCTTTTTTTGTGCTTATTTCACTTAATTTAAGGTTTTTTTGTATAAATATGCCCTTTGCTGTGCATTGGAACCCTTATGGAGCAAAAAAAAAAATTGAAAATTTTGACAAAAAATGGCATTTTTCGAATTTCTGAAAGGTTCAAAGTGGTTATTTCCCTTAATTTGAGGTCCTTTGGTATAAATATATCCTTTGCTGTGCATTAGAACCCTTATGGAGCAAAATAAAAATTTGCCAAAATTGCACTTTTGACAAAAATTGAATTTTCAGACTTTTTGAAAAATCGTAGCTCTTTTATTTAAATTCGCAGGAAATTCGTTCCAACGCCATTCGAAAAAGCATAAAAAATACTACAAAATGGGTTAAAAATGGCCACTGTAGCTCCTCCCGTTACCGAGATATTGAAGTTCAAAAAGTACCTAAAAAACCTCTCTAATACCCCCCCATTCTTTCAATTTTTTTGAAAAGTGAAAAATTTTAAAGTGCTTTTTTTGTGCTTATTTCACTTAATTTAAGGTTTTTTTGTATAAATATGCCCTTTGCTGTGCATTGGAACCCTTATGGAGCAAAAAAAAAATTGAAAATTTTAACAAAAAATGGCATTTTTCGAATTTCTGAAAGGTTCAAAGTGGTTATTTCCCTTAATTTGAGGTCCTTTGGTATAAATATATCCTTTGCTGTGCATTAGAACCCTTATGGAGCAAAATAAAAATTTGCCAAAATTGCACTTTTGACAAAAATTGAATTTTCAGACTTTTTGAAAAATCGTAGCTCTTTTATTTAAATTCGCAGGAAATTCGTTCCAACGCCATTCGAACAAGCATAAAAAATACTACAAAATGGCTTAAAAATGGCCTCTGTAGCTCCTCCCGTTACCGAGATATTGAATTTCAAAAAGTACCTAAAAAACCTCTCTGATACCCCCCCATTCTTTCAATTTTTTTGAAAAGTGAAAAATTTTAAAGTGCTTTTTTTGTGCTTATTTCACTTAATTTAAGGTTTTTTTGTATAAATATGCCCTTTGCTGTGCATTGGAACCCTTATGGAGCAAAAAAAAAAATTGAAAATTTTAACAAAAAATGGCATTTTTCGAATTTCTGAAAGGTTCAAAGTGGTTATTTCCCTTAATTTGAGGTCCTTTGGTATAAATATATCCTTTGCTGTGCATTAGAACCCTTATGGAGCAAAATAAAAATTTGCCAAAATTGCACTTTTGACAAAAATTGAATTTTCAGACTTTTTGAAAAATCGTAGCTCTTTTATTTAAATTCGCAGGAAATTCGTTCCAACGCCATTCGAAAAAGCATAAAAAATACTACAAAATGGGTTAAAAATGGCCACTGTAGCTCCTCCCGTTACCGAGATATTGAATTTCAAAAAGTACCTAAAAAACCTCTCTAATACCCCCCCATTCTTTCAATTTTTTTGAAAAGTGAAAAATTTTAAAGTGCTTTTTTTGTGCTTATTTCACTTAATTTAAGGTTTTTTTGTATAAATATGCCCTTTGCTGTGCATTGGAACCCTTATGGAGCAAAAAAAAAAATTGAAAATTTTAACAAAAAATGGCATTTTTCGAATTTCTGAAAGGTTCAAAGTGGTTATTTCCCTTAATTTGAGGTCCTTTGGTATAAATATATCCTTTGCTGTGCATTAGAACCCTTATGGAGCAAAATAAAAATTTGCCAAAATTGCACTTTTGACAAAAATTGAATTTTCAGACTTTTTGAAAAATCGTAGCTCTTTTATTTAAATTCGCAGGAAATTCGTTCCAACGCCATTCGAAAAAGCATAAAAAATACTACAAAATGGGTTAAAAATGGCCACTGTAGCTCCTCCCGTTACCGAGATATTGAATTTCAAAAAGTACCTAAAAAACCTCTCTAATACCCCCCCATTCTTTCAATTTTTTTGAAAAGTGAAAAATTTTAAAGTGCTTTTTTTGTGCTTATTTCACTTAATTTAAGGTTTTTTTGTATAAATATGCCCTTTGCTGTGCATTGGAACCCTTATGGAGCAAAAAAAAAATTGAAAATTTTAACAAAAAATGGCATTTTTCGAATGTCTGAAAGGTTCAAAGTGGTTATTTCCCTTAATTTGAGGTCCTTTGGTATAAATATATCCTTTGCTGTGCATTAGAACCCTTATGGAGCAAAATAAAAATTTGCCAAAATTGCACTTTTGACAAAAATTGAATTTTCAGACTTTTTGAAAAATCGTAGCTCTTTTATTTAAATTCGCAGGAAATTCGTTCCAACGCCATTCGAACAAGCATAAAAAATACTACAAAATGGCTTAAAAATGGCCTCTGTAGCTCCTCCCGTTACCGAGATATTGAATTTCAAAAAGTACCTAAAAAACCTCTCTAATACCCCCCCATTCTTTCAATTTTTTTGAAAAGTGAAAAATTTTAAAGTGCTTTTTTTGTGCTTATTTCACTTAATTTAAGGTTTTTTTGTATAAATATGCCCTTTGCTGTGCATTGGAACCCTTATGGAGCAAAAAAAAAAATTGAAAATTTTAACAAAAAATGGCATTTTTCGAATTTCTGAAAGGTTCAAAGTGGTTATTTCCCTTAATTTGAGGTCCTTTGGTATAAATATATCCTTTGCTGTGCATTAGAACCCTTATGGAGCAAAATAAAAATTTGCCAAAATTGCACTTTTGACAAAAATTGAATTTTCAGACTTTTTGAAAAATCGTAGCTCTTTTATTTAAATTCGCAGGAAATTCGTTCCAACGCCATTCGAAAAAGCATAAAAAATACTACAAAATGGGTTAAAAATGGCCTCTGTAGCTCCTCCCGTTACCGAGATATTGAATTTCAAAAAGTACCTAAAAAACCTCTCTGATACCCCCCCATTCTTTCAATTTTTTTGAAAAGTGAAAAATTTTAAAGTGCTTTTTTTGTGCTTATTTCACTTAATTTAAGGTTTTTTTGTCTAAATATGCCCTTTGCTGTGCATTGGAACCCTTATGGAGCAAAAAAAAAAATTGAAAATTTTAACAAAAAATGGCATTTTTCGAATTTCTGAAAGGTTCAAAGTGGTTATTTCCCTTAATTTGAGGTCGTTTGGTATAAATATATCCTTTGCTGTGCATTAGAACCCTTATGGAGCAAAATAAAAATTTGCCAAAATTGCACTTTTGACAAAAATTGAATTTTCAGACTTTTTGAAAAATCGTAGCTCTTTTATTTAAATTCGCAGGAAATTCGTTCCAACGCCATTCGAAAAAGCATAAAAAATACTACAAAATGGGTTAAAAATGGCCTCTGTAGCTCCTCCCGTTACCGAGATATTGAATTTCAAAAAGTACCTAAAAAACCTCTCTAATACCCCCCCATTCTTTCAATTTTTTTGAAAAGTGAAAAATTTTAAAGTGCTTTTTTTGTGCTTATTTCACTTAATTTAAGGTTTTTTTGTATAAATATGCCCTTTGCTGTGCATTGGAACCCTTATGGAGCAAAAAAAAAAAAAATTGAAAATTTTGACAAAAAATGGCATTTTTCGAATTTCTGAAAGGTTCAAAGTGGTTATTTCCCTTAATTTGAGGTCCTTTGGTATAAATATATCCTTTGCTGTGCATTAGAACCCTTATGGAGCAAAATAAAAATTTGCCAAAATTGCACTTTTGACAAAAATTGAATTTTCAGACTTTTTGAAAAATCGTAGCTCTTTTATTTAAATTCGCAGGAAATTCGTTCCAACGCCATTCGAAAAAGCATAAAAAATACTACAAAATGGGTTAAAAATGGCCACTGTAGCTCCTCCCGTTACCGAGATATTGAATTTCAAAAAGTACCTAAAAAACCTCTCTAATACCCCCCCATTCTTTCAATTTTTTTGAAAAGTGAAAAATTTTAAAGTGCTTTTTTTGTGCTTATTTCACTTAATTTAAGGTTTTTTTGTATAAATATGCCCTTTGCTGTGCATTGGAACCCTTATGGAGCAAAAAAAAAAATTGAAAATTTTGACAAAAAATGGCATTTTTCGAATTTCTGAAAGGTTCAAAGTGGTTATTTCCCTTAATTTGAGGTCCTTTGGTATAAATATATCCTTTGCTGTGCATTAGAACCCTTATGGAGCAAAATAAAAATTTGCCAAAATTGCACTTTTGACAAAAATTGAATTTTCAGACTTTTTGAAAAATCGTAGCTCTTTTATTTAAATTCGCAGGAAATTCGTTCCAACGCCATTCGAAAAAGCATAAAAAATACTACAAAATGGGTTAAAAATGGCCTCTGTAGCTCCTCCCGTTACCGAGATATTGAATTTCAAAAAGTACCTAAAAAACCTCTCTAATACCCCCCCATTCTTTCAATTTTTTTGAAAAGTGAAAAATTTTAAAGTGCTTTTTTTGTGCTTATTTCACTTAATTTAAGGTTTTTTTGTATAAATATGCCCTTTGCTGTGCATTGGAACCCTTATGGAGCAAAAAAAAAAATTGAAAATTTTGACAAAAAATGGCATTTTTCGAATTTCTGAAAGGTTCAAAGTGGTTATTTCCCTTAATTTGAGGTCCTTTGGTATAAATATATCCTTTGCTGTGCACCCTAANTNACATCCNGTNCTTNNCGNCGCTANGTAGACNGCNNANCAACNANACAACNGCNGAGAGCNCNTCTNGTACCAGCATCCCGAACAANTTTNCCGCTGGACCNTACCTCNTCATTCTNTGGCGGNCCTTTCNCNTTCTGTNAGTGAATATNNANNTGAGACTGTTGGCAGTAGACAACGTCCACTANNCNAGNCNGNGAAACNNNNCCANCTNTCGCNNACGATNGCTCTTTGCCTGCAACNANTTNGNTTGACCGANNANGAGTGTNNTTNATGGAGNATGCNAAACATATGANCGACNATCCCAGTGNTNGATTTTAGCGGCNGTNCTTAGAGAGANNACTANTNANGGAGTANNNGGTATTAGTCNCNATTTCGTGNGATTTGGCACCCCNGANNGTGAATAGAGNCGACGCNTAACGGCTAGCTNNAANAGNTGTTNNTGNGTTCAGTGTTCCTCGGANTNCAAGCCAATCCACCGNATACGANCGGNACTCGGTAACGGGAGGAGCTACAGTGCCATTTTTAACCCATTTTGTAGTATTTTTTATGCTTTTTCCGAATGGCGTTGGAACGAATTTCCTGCGAATTTAAATAAAAGAGCTACGATTTTTCAAAAAGTCTGAAAATTCAATTTTTTGTCAAAAGTGCAATTTTGGCAAATTTTTATATTTTGCTCCATAAGGGTTCTAATGCACAGCAAAGGATATATTTATACCAAAGGACCTCAAATTAAGGGAATAACCACTTTGAACCTTTCAGAAATTCGAAAAATGCCATTTTTTGTCAAAATTTTCAATTTTTTTTTTTGCTCCATAAGGGTTCCAATGCACAGCAAAGGGCATATTTATACAAAAAAACCTTAAATTAAGTGAAATAAGCACAAAAAAAGCACTTTAAAATTTTTCACTTTTCAAAAAAATTGAAAGAATGGGGGGTATTAGAGAGTTTTTTTAGGTACTTTTTGAAATTCAATATCTCGGTAACGGGAGGAGCTACAGTGGCCATTTTTAACCCATTTTGTAGTATTTTTTATGCTTTTTCGAATGGCGTTGGAACGAATTTCCTGCGAATTTAAATAAAAGAGCTACGATTTTTCAAAAAGTCTGAAAATTCAATTTTTGTCAAAAGTGCAATTTTGGCAAATTTTTATTTTGCTCCATAAGGGTTCTAATGCACAGCAAAGGATATATTTATACCAAAGGACCTCAAATTAAGGGAAATAACCACTTTGAACCTTTCAGAAATTCGAAAAATGCCATTTTTTGTCAAAATTTTCAATTTTTTTTTTGCTCCATAAGGGTTCCAATGCACAGCAAAGGGCATATTTATACAAAAAAACCTTAAATTAAGTGAAATAAGCACAAAAAAAGCACTTTAAAATTTTTCACTTTTCAAAAAAATTGAAAGAATGGGGGGTATTAGAGAGGTTTTTTAGGTACTTTTTGAAATTCAATATCTCGGTAACGGGAGGAGCTACAGTGGCCATTTTTAACCCATTTTGTAGTATTTTTTATGCTTTTTCGAATGGCGTTGGAACGAATTTCCTGCGAATTTAAATAAAAGAGCTACGATTTTTCAAAAAGTCTGAAAATTCAATTTTTGTCAAAAGTGCAATTTTGGCAAATTTTTATTTTTGCTCCATAAGGGTTCTAATGCACAGCAAAGGATATATTTATACCAAAGGACCTCAAATTAAGGGAAATAACCACTTTGAACCTTTCAGAAATTCGAAAAATGCCATTTTTTGTCAAAATTTTCAATTTTTTTTTTTTGCTCCATAAGGGTTCCAATGCACAGCAAAGGGTCATATTTATACAAAAAAACCTTAAATAAATTAGTGAAATAAGCACAAAAAAAGCACTTTAAAATTTTTCACTTTTCAAAAAAATTGAAAGAATGGGGGGGTATTAGAGAGGTTTTTTAGGTACTTTTTGAAATTCAATATCTCGGTAACGGAGGAGCTACAGAGGCCATTTTTAACCCATTTTGTAGTATTTTTTATGCTTTTTCGAATGGCGTTGGAACGAATTTCCTGCGAATTTAAATAAAAGAGCTACGATTTTTCAAAAAGTCTGAAAATTCATTTTTTTGTCAAAAGTGCAATTTTGGCAAATTTTTATTTTGCTCCATAAGGGTTCTAATGCACAGCAAAGGATATATTTATACCAAAGGACCTCAAATTAAGGGAAATAACCACTTTGAACCTTTCAGAAATTCGAAAAATGCCATTTTTTGTCAAAATTTTCAATTTTTTTTTTTGCTCCATAAGGGTTCCAATGCACAGCAAAGGGCATATTTATACAAAAAAACCTTAAATTAAGTGAAATAAGCACAAAAAAAGCACTTTAAAATTTTTCACTTTTCAAAAAAATTGAAAGAATGGGGGGGTATTAGAGAGGTTTTTTAGGTACTTTTTGAAATTCAATATCTCGGTAACGGGAGGAGCTACAGAGGCCATTTTTAACCCATTTTGTAGTATTTTTTATGCTTTTTCGAATGGCGTTGGAACGAATTTCCTGCGAATTTAAATAAAAGAGCTACGATTTTTCAAAAAGTCTGAAAATTCAATTTTTGTCAAAGTGCAATTTTGGCAAATTTTTATTTTGCTCCATAAGGGTTCTAATGCACAGCAAAGGATATATTTATACCAAAGGACCTCAAATTAAGGGAAATAACCACTTTGAACCTTTCAGAAATTCGAAAAATGCCATTTTTTGTCAAAATTTTCAATTTTTTTTTTGCTCCATAAGGGTTCCAATGCACAGCAAAGGGCATATTTATACAAAAAAACCTTAAATTAAGTGAAATAAGCACAAAAAAAAGCACTTTAAAATTTTTCACTTTTCAAAAAAATTGAAAGAATGGGGGGGTATTAGAGAGGTTTTTTAGGTACTTTTTGAAATTCAATATCTCGGTAACGGGAGGAGCTACAGAGGCCATTTTTAACCCATTTTGTAGTATTTTTTATGCTTTTTCGAATGGCGTTGGAACGAATTTCCTGCGAATTTAAATAAAAGAGCTACGATTTTTCAAAAAGTCTGAAAATTCAATTTTTGTCAAAAGTGCAATTTTGGCAAATTTTTATTTTGCTCCATAAGGGTTCTAATGCACAGCAAAGGATATATTTATACCAAAGGACCTCAAATTAAGGGAAATAACCACTTTGAACCTTTCAGAAATTCGAAAAATGCCATTTTTTGTCAAAATTTTCAATTTTTTTTTTTGCTCCATAAGGGTTCCAATGCACAGCAAAGGGCATATTTATACAAAAAAACCTTAAATTAAGTGAAATAAGCACAAAAAAAGCACTTTAAAAATTTTTCACTTTTCAAAAAAATTGAAAGAATGGGGGGGTATTAGAGAGGTTTTTTAGGTACTTTTTGAAATTCAATATCTCGGTAACGGGAGGAGCTACAGTGGCCATTTTTAACCCATTTTGTAGTATTTTTTATGCTTTTTCGAATGGCGTTGGAACGAATTTCCTGCGAATTTAAATAAAAGAGCTACGATTTTTCAAAAAGTCTGAAAATTCAATTTTTGTCAAAAGTGCAATTTTGGCAAATTTTTATTTTGCTCCATAAGGGTTCTAATGCACAGCAAAGGATATATTTATACCAAAGGACCTCAAATTAAGGAAATAACCACTTTGAACCTTTCAGAAATTCGAAAAATGCCATTTTTTGTCAAAATTTTCAATTTTTTTTTTTTGCTCCATAAGGGTTCCAATGCACAGCAAAGGGCATATTTATACAAAAAAACCTTAAATTAAGTGAAATAAGCACAAAAAAAGCACTTTAAAATTTTTCACTTTTCAAAAAAATTGAAAGAATGGGGGGTATTAGAGAGGTTTTTTAGGTACTTTTTGAAATTCAATATCTCGGTAACGGGAGGAGCTACAGTGGCGATTTTTAAACCCATTTTGTAGTATTTTTTATGCTTTTTCGAATGGCGCTCTGGAACGAATTTCCTTTTACCGAATATTGAATTTCAAAAAGTACCTAAAAAACCTCTCTAATAGTCCCCCATTCTTTCAATTTTTTGAAAAGTGAAAAATTTTAAAGTGCTTTTTTTGCTTATTTCACTTAATTTAAGGTTTTTTTGTATAAATATGCCCTTTGCTGTGCATTGGAACCCTTATGGAGCAAAAAAAAAAATTGAAAATTTTGACAAAAAATGGCATTTTTCGAATTTCTGAAATTTCAAAGTTTTTTTCCCTTAATTTGAGGTCCTTTGGTATAAATGCATATTTATTTTGCTGTGCATTAGAACCCTTATGGACAAAATAAAAATTTAAAATTGCACTTTTGACAAAAATTGAATTTTTCAGACTTTTTGAAAAATCGTAGTACTTATTTAAATTCGCAGGAAATTCGTTCCAACGCCATTCGAAAAAGCATAAAAAATACTACAAAATGGGTTAAAAATGGCCTCTGTAGCTCCTCCCGTTACCGAGATATTGAATTTCAAAAAGTACCTAAAAAACCTCTCTAATACCCCCCCATTCTTTCAATTTTTTTGAAAAGTGAAAAATTTTAAAGTGCTTTTTTGTGCTTATTTCACTTAATTTAAGGTTTTTTTGTATAAATATGCCCTTTGCTGTGCATTGGAACCCTTATGGAGCAAAAAAAAAAATTGAAAATTTTGACAAAAAATGGCATTTTTCGAATTTCTGAAAGGTTCAAAGTGGTTATTTCCCTTAATTTGAGGTCCTTTGGTATAAATATATTTTTTGCTGTGCATTAGAACCCTTATGGAGCAAAATAAAAATTTGCCAAAATTGCACTTTTGACAAAAATTGAATTTTCAGACTTTTTGAAAAATCGTAGCTCTTTTATTTAAATTCGCAGGAAATTCGTTCCAACGCCATTCGAAAAAGCATAAAAAATACTACAAAATGGGTTAAAAATGGCCTCTGTAGCTCCTCCCGTTACCGAGATATTGAATTTCAAAAAGTACCTAAAAAACCTCTCTAATACCCCCCCATTCTTTCAATTTTTTTGAAAAGTGAAAAATTTAAAGTGCTTTTTTTGTGCTTATTTCACTTAATTTAAGGTTTTTTTGTATAAATATGCCCTTTGCTGTGCATTGGAACCCTTATGGAGCAAAAAAAAAAAATTTGAAAATTTTGACAAAAAATGGCATTTTTTCGAATTTCTGAAAGGTTCAAAGTGGTTATTTCCCTTAATTTGAGGTCCTTTGGTATAAATATATCCTTTGCTGTGCATTAGAACCCTTATGGAGCAAAATAAAAATTTGCCAAAATTGCACTTTTGACAAAAATTGAATTTTCAGACTTTTTGAAAAATCGTAGCTCTTTTATTTAAATTCGCAGGAAATTCGTTCCAACGCCATTCGAAAAAGCATAAAAAATACTACAAAATGGGTTAAAAATGGCCACTGTAGCTCCTCCCGTTACCGAGATATTGAATTTCAAAAAGTACCTAAAAAACCTCTCTAATACCCCCCCATTCTTTCAATTTTTTTGAAAAGTGAAAAAATTTTAAAGTGCTTTTTTTGTGCTTATTTCACTTAATTTAAGGTTTTTTTGTATAAATATGCCCTTTGCTGTGCATTGGAACCCTTATGGAGCAAAAAAAAAAATTGAAAATTTTGACAAAAAATGGCATTTTTCGAATTTCTGAAAGTTCAAAGTGGTTATTTCCCTTAATTTGAGGTCCTTTGGTATAAATATATCCTTTGCTGTGCATTAGAACCCTTATGGAGCAAAATAAAAATTTGCCAAAATTGCACTTTTGACAAAAATTGAATTTTCAGACTTTTTGAAAAATCGTAGCTCTTTTATTTAAATTCGCAGGAAATTCGTTCCAACGCCATTCGAAAAAGCATAAAAAATACTACAAAATGGGTTAAAAATCGCCTCTGTAGCTCCTCCCGTTACCGAGATATTGAATTTCAAAAAGTACCTAAAAAACCTCTCTAATACCCCCCCATTCTTTCAATTTTTTTGAAAAGTGAAAAATTTTAAAGTGCTTTTTTTGTGCTTATTTCACTTAATTTAAGGTTTTTTTGTATAAATATGCCCTTTGCTGTGCATTGGAACCCTTATGGAGCAAAAAAAAAAATTGAAAATTTTGACAAAAAATGGCATTTTTCGAATTTCTGAAAGGTTCAAAGTGGTTATTTCCCTTAATTTGAGGTCCTTTG
Organism: Ips nitidus; assembly: GCA_018691245.2. Lineage (NCBI taxonomy): Eukaryota > Metazoa > Arthropoda > Insecta > Coleoptera > Curculionidae > Ips > Ips nitidus. Next base: position 74,867 of record CM042803.1, on the reverse strand, counting down.
GTATAAATATATCCTTTGCTGTGCATTAGAACCCTTATGGAGCAAAATAAAAATTTGCCAAAATTGCACTTTTGACAAAAATTGAATTTTCAGACTTTTTGAAAATCGTAGCTCTTTTATTTAAATTCGCAGGAAATTCGTTCCAACGCCATTCGAAAAAGCATAAAAAATACTACAAAATGGGTTAAAAATGGCCTCTGTAGCTCCTCCCGTTACCGAGATATTGAATTTCAAAAAGTACCTAAAAAACCTTTCTAATACCCCCCCATTCTTTCAATTTTTTTGAAAAGTGAAAAATTTTAAAGTGCTTTTTTTGTGCTTATTTCACTTAATTTAAGGTTTTTTTGTATAAATATGCCCTTTGCTGTGCATTGGAACCCTTATGGAGCAAAAAAAAAAATTGAAAATTTTGACAAAAAATGGCATTTTTCGAATTTCTGAAAGGTTCAAAGTGGTTATTTCCCTTAATTTGAGGTCCTTTGGTATAAATATATCCTTTGCTGTGCATTAGAACCCTTATGGAGCAAAATAAAAATTTGCCAAAATTGCACTTTTGACAAAAATTGAATTTTCAGACTTTTTGAAAAATCGTAGCTCTTTTATTTAAATTCGCAGGAAATTCGTTCCAACGCCATTCGAAAAAGCATAAAAAATACTACAAAATGGGTTAAAAAATCGCCACTGTAGCTCCTCCCGTTACCGAGATATTGAATTTCAAAAAGTACCTAAAAAACCTCTCTAATACCCCCCCATTCTTTCAATTTTTTTGAAAAGTGAAAAATTTTAAAGTGCTTTTTTTGTGCTTATTTCACTTAATTTAAGGTTTTTTTGTATAAATATGCCCTTTGCTGTGCATTGGAACCCTTATGGAGCAAAAAAAAAATTGAAAATTTTGACAAAAAATGGCATTTTTCGAATTTCTGAAAGGTTCAAAGTGGTTATTTCCCTTAATTTGAGGTCCTTTGGTATAAATATATCCTTTGCTGTGCATTAGAACCCTTATGGAGCAAAATAAAAATTTGCCAAAATTGCACTTTTGACAAAAATTGAATTTTCAGACTTTTTGAAAAATCGTAGCTCTTTTATTTAAATTCGCAGGAAATTCGTTCCAACGCCATTCGAAAAAGCATAAAAAATACTACAAAATGGGTTAAAAATGGCCTCTGTAGCTCCTCCCGTTACCGAGATATTGAATTTCAAAAAGTACCTAAAAAACCTCTCTAATACCCCCCCATTCTTTCAATTTTTTTGAAAAGTGAAAAATTTTAAAGTGCTTTTTTTTGTGCTTATTTCACTTAATTTAAGGTTTTTTTGTATAAATATGCCCTTTGCTGTGCATTGGAACCCTTATGGAGCAAAAAAAAAAATTGAAAATTTTGACAAAAAATGGCATTTTTCGAATTTCTGAAAGGTTCAAAGTGGTTATTTCCCTTAATTTGAGGTCCTTTGGTATAAATATATCCTTTGCTGTGCATTAGAACCCTTATGGAGCAAAATAAAAATTTGCCAAAATTGCACTTTTGACAAAAATTGAATTTTCAGACTTTTTGAAAAATCGTAGCTCTTTTATTTAAATTCGCAGGAAATTCGTTCCAACGCCATTCGAAAAAGCATAAAAAATACTACAAAATGGGTTAAAAATGGCCTCTGTAGCTCCTCCCGTTACCGAGATATTGAATTTCAAAAAGTACCTAAAAAACCTCTCTAATACCCCCCCATTCTTTCAATTTTTTTGAAAAGTGAAAAATTTTAAAGTGCTTTTTTTGTGCTTATTTCACTTAATTTAAGGTTTTTTTGTATAAATATGCCCTTTGCTGTGCATTGGAACCCTTATGGAGCAAAAAAAAAATTGAAAATTTTGACAAAAAATGGCATTTTTCGAATTTCTGAAAGGTTCAAAGTGGTTATTTCCCTTAATTTGAGGTCCTTTGGTATAAATATATCCTTTGCTGTGCATTAGAACCCTTATGGAGCAAAATAAAAATTTGCCAAAATTGCACTTTTGACAAAAATTGAATTTTCAGACTTTTTGAAAAATCGTAGCTCTTTTATTTAAATTCGCAGGAAATTCGTTCCAACGCCATTCGAAAAAGCATAAAAAATACTACAAAATGGGTTAAAAATGGCCACTGTAGCTCCTCCCGTTACCGAGATATTGAATTTCAAAAAGTACCTAAAAAACCTCTCTAATACCCCCCCATTCTTTAAATTTTTTTGAAAAGTGAAAAATTTTAAAGTGCTTTTTTGTGCTTATTTCACTTAATTTAAGGTTTTTTTTGTATAAATATGCCCTTTGCTGTGCATTGGAACCCTTATGGAGCAAAAAAAAAAATTGAAAATTTTGACAAAAAATGGCATTTTTCGAATTTCTGAAAGTTCAAAGTGGTTATTTCCCTTAATTTGAGGTCCTTTGGTATAAATATATCCTTTGCTGTGCATTAGAACCCTTATGGAGCAAAATAAAAATTTGCCAAAATTGCACTTTTGACAAAAATTGAATTTTCAGACTTTTTGAAAAATCGTAGCTCTTTTATTTAAATTCGCAGAAATTCGTTTCCAACGCCATTCGAAAAAGCATAAAAAATACTACAAAATGGGTTAAAAATGGCCACTGTAGCTCCTCCCGTTACCGAGATATTGAATTTCAAAAAGTACCTAAAAAACCTCTCTAATACCCCCCCATTCTTTCAATTTTTTTGAAAAGTTGAAAAATTTTAAAGTGCTTTTTTTGTGCTTATTTCACTTAATTTAAAGTTTTTTTGTATAACATATGCCCTTTGCTGTGAATTGGGAAACTCCTTATGGAGCAAAAAAAAAAATTGAAAATTTTTGGCATTGAATTTCGAATTTCTGAAAGGTTCAAAAGTTGGTTATTTCCTTAATTTGTCCTTTGGTATAAATCAATATCCTTTGCTGTGCATTAGAAACCTTTGGACCGAAATATAAATTTGCCAAAATTGCACTTATTGACAAAAAATTGAATTTTTCAGACTTTTTGAAAAATTTAGCTCCTTTTATTTAAATTCGTCAGGAAAATTCGTTTCCAAATTTAAAAAATACTACAAAATGGCCTCTGTAGCTCCTTTCGTTACCGATATATTGAATTTCAAAAAGTACCTAAAAAACCTCTCTAATAAACCCCCCCATTCTTCCAAATTTTTTTGAAAATAAAAATTTTAAAGTGCTTTTTTGTGGCTTATTTCCAATGCACAGCAAAGGGCATATTTATACAAAAAAACCTTAAATTAAGTGAAATAAGCACAAAAAAAGCACTTTAAAATTTTTCACTTTTCAAAAAAATTGAAAGAATGGGGGGTATTAGAGAGGTTTTTTAGGTACTTTTTGAAATTCAATATCTCGGTAACGGGAGGAGCTACAGAGGCCATTTTTAACCCATTTTGTAGTATTTTTTATGCTTTTTCGAATGGCGTTGGAACGAATTTCCTGCGAATTTAAATAAAAGAGCTACGATTTTTCAAAAAGTCTGAAAATTCAATTTTTGTCAAAAGTGCAATTTTGGCAAATTTTTATTTTGCTCCATAAGGGTTCTAATGCACAGCAAAGGATATATTTATACCAAAGGACCTCAAATTAAGGAAAGAAATAACCACTTTGAACCTTTCAGAAATTCGAAAAATGCCATTTTTTGTCAAAATTTTCAATTTTTTTTTTTTGCTCCATAAGGGTTCCAATGCACAGCAAAGGGCATATTTATACAAAAAAACCTTAAATTAAGTGAAATAAGCACAAAAAAAGCACTTTAAAATTTTTCACTTTTCAAAAAAATTGAAAGAATGGGGGGGTATTAGAGAGGTTTTTTAGGTACTTTTTGAAATTCAATATCTCGGTAACGGAGGAGCTACAGAGGCCATTTTTAACCCATTTTGTAGTATTTTTTATGCTTTTTTCGAATGGCGTTGGAACGAATTTCCTGCGAATTTAAATAAAAGAGCTACGATTTTTCAAAAAGTCTGAAAATTCAATTTTTGTCAAAAGTGCAATTTTGGCAAATTTTTATTTTGCTCCATAAGGGTTCTAATGCACAGCAAAGGATATATTTATACCAAAGGACCTCAAATTAAGGGAAATAACCACTTTGAACCTTTCAGAAATTCGAAAAATGCCATTTTTTGTCAAAATTTTCAATTTTTTTTTTTTGCTCCATAAGGGTTCCAATGCACAGCAAAGGCATATTTATACAAAAAAACCTTAAATTAAGTGAAATAAGCACAAAAAAAGCACTTTAAAATTTTTCACTTTTCAAAAAAATTGAAAGAATGGGGGGTATTAGAGAGGTTTTTTAGGTACTTTTTTGAAATTCAATATCTCGGTAACGGGAGGAGCTACAGGCCATTTTTAACCCATTTTGTAGTATTTTTTATGCTTTTTCGAATGGCGTTGGAACGAATTTCCTGCGAATTTAAATAAAAGAGCTACGATTTTTCAAAAAGTCTGAAAATTCAATTTTTGTCAAAAGTGCAATTTTGGCAAATTTTTATTTTGCTCCATAAAGGTTCTAATGCACAGCAAAGGATATATTTATACCCAAAGGACCTCAAATTAAGGGGAAATAACCACTTTGAACCTTTCAGAAATTCGAAAAATGCCATTTTTTTGTCAAAATTTTCAATTTTTTTTTTTGCTCCATAAGGTTCCAATGCACAGCAAAGGGCATATTTATACAAAAAAACTTAAATTAAGTGAAATAAGCACAAAAAAAGCACTTTAAAATTTTCACTTTTCAAAAAAATTGAAAGAATGGGGGGTATTAGAGAGGTTTTTTAGTACTTTTTGAAATTCAATATCTCGGTAACGGGAGGAGCTACAGAGGCCATTTTTAACCCATTTTGTAGTATTTTTTATGCTTTTTCGAATGCGTTGGAACGAATTTCCTGCGAATTTAAATAAAAGAGCTACGATTTTTCAAAAAGTCTGAAAATTCAATTTTTGTCAAAGTGCAATTTTGGCAAATTTTTATTTTGCTCCATAAGGGTTCTAATGCACAGCAAAGGATATATTTATACCAAAGGACCTCAAATTAAGGTAAATAACCACTTTGAACCTTTCAGAAATTCGAAAAATGCCATTTTTTGTCAAAAATTTTTCAATTTTTTTTTTTGCTCCATAAGGTTTCCAATGCACAAGCAAAGGGCATATTTATACAAAAAAACCTTAAATTAAGTGAAATAAGCACAAAAAAAGCACTTTAAAATTTTTCACTTTTCAAAAAAATTTAAAGAATGGGGGGTATTAGAGAGGTTTTTTAGGTACTTTTTGAAATTCAATATCTCGGTAACGGGAGTAGCAACCGAGGCCATTTTTAACCCATTTTTTGTAGTATTTATTTATGCTTTTTCGAATTGCGTTGGAACGAATTTCCTGCGAATTTAAATAAAAGAGCTACGATTTTTTCAAAAAGTCTGAAAATTCAAATTTTGTCAAAAGTGCAATTTTGGCAAATTTTTATTTTGCTCCATAAGGGTTCTAATGCACAGCAAAGGATATATATTATACCAAAGGACCTCAAATAAAGTGGAAATAACCACTTTGAACATTTCAGAAATTCGAAAAATGCCATTTTTTTGTCAAAATTTTTCAATTTTTTTTTTTTTGCTCCATAAGGGTTCCAATGCACAGCCAAAGGGCATATTTATACAAAAAAACCTTAAATTAAGTGAAATAAGCACAAAAAAAGCACTTTAAAAATTTTTCACTTTACAAAAAAATTGAAAGAATGGGGGGGTAATAGAGAGGTTTTTTAGGTACTTTTTGAAATTCAATATCTCGGTAACGGGAGGAGCTACAGTGGCCATTTTTAACACCATTTTGTAATAATTTTTTATGCTTTTTCGAATGGCGTTGGAACGAATTTCCTGCGAATTTAAATAAAATAGCTACGATTTTTCAAAAAGTCTGAAAATTCAATTTTTGTCAAAAGTGCAAATTTTGGCAAATTTTTATTTTGCTCCAATAAGGTTTCTAATGCACAGCAAAGGATATATTTATACCAAAGGACCTCAAATTAAGGAAATAACCACTTTGAACCTTTCAGAAATTCGAAAAATGCAATTTTTTGTCAAAATTTTCAATTTTTTTTTTGCTCCATAAGGGTTTCCAATGCACAGCAAAGGGCATATTTATACAAAAAAACTTTAAATTAAGTGAAATAAGCACAAAAAAAGCACTTTAAAATTTTTCACTTTTTCAAAAAAATTGAAAGAAATGGTGGGTATTTAGAGAGGTTTTTTAGGTACTTTTTGAAATTCAATATCTCGGTAACGGGAGGAGCTACAGTGGCCATTTTTAACCCATTTTGTAGTATTTTTTATGCTTTTTCGAATGGCGTTGGAACGAATTTCCTGCGAATTGAAATAAAAGAGCTACGATTTTTCAAAAAGTCTGAAAATTCAATTTTTGTCAAAAGTGCAATTTTGGCAAATTTTTATTTTGCTCCATAAGGGTTCTAATGCACAGCAAAGGATATATTTATACCAAAGGACCTCAAATTAAGGGAAATAACCACTTTGAACCTTTCAGAAATTCGAAAAATGCCATTTTTTGTCAAAATTTTCAATTTTTTTTTGCTCCATAAGGGTTCCAATGCACAGCAAAGGGCATATTTATACAAAAAAACCTTAAATTAAGTGAAATAAGCACAAAAAAAGCACTTTAAAATTTTTCACTTTTCAAAAAAATTGAAAGAATGGGGGGGTATTAGAGAGGTTTTTTAGGTACTTTTTGAAATTCAATATCTCGGTAACGGGAGGAGCTACAGTGGCCATTTTTAACCCATTTTGTAGTATTTTTTATGCTTTTTCGAATGGCGTTGGAACGAATTTCCTGCGAATTTAAATAAAAGAGCTACGATTTTTCAAAAAGTCTGAAAATTCAATTTTTGTCAAAAGTGCAATTTTGGCAAATTTTTATTTTGCTCCATAAGGGTTCTAATGCACAGCAAAGGATATATTTATACCAAAGGACCTCAAATTAAGGGAAATAACCACTTTGAACCTTTCAGAAATTCGAAAAATGCCATTTTTTGTCAAAATTTTCAATTTTTTTTTTTGCTCCATAAGGGTTCCAATGCACAGCAAAGGGCATATTTATACAAAAAAACCTTAAATTAAGTGAAATAAGCACAAAAAAAGCACTTTAAAATTTTTCACTTTTCAAAAAAATTGAAAGAATGGGGGGGTATTAGAGAGGTTTTTTAGGTACTTTTTGAAATTCAATATCTCGGTAACGGGAGGAGCTACAGTGGCCATTTTTAACCCATTTTGTAGTATTTTTTATGCTTTTTCGAATGGCGTTGGAACGAATTTCCTGCGAATTTAAATAAAAGAGCTACGATTTTTCAAAAAGTCTGAAAATTCAATTTTTGTCAAAAGTGCAATTTTGGCAAATTTTTATTTTGCTCCATAAGGGTTCTAATGCACAGCAAAGGATATATTTATACCAAAGGACCTCAAATTAAGGGAAATAACCACTTTGAACCTTTCAGAAATTCGAAAAATGCCATTTTTTGTCAAAATTTTCAATTTTTTTTTTTGCTCCATAAGGGTTCCAATGCACAGCAAAGGGCATATTTATACAAAAAAACCTTAAATTAAGTGAAATAAGCACAAAAAAAGCACTTTAAAATTTTTCACTTTTCAAAAAAATTGAAAGAATGGGGGGGTATTAGAGAGGTTTTTTAGGTACTTTTTGAAATTCAATATCTCGGTAACGGGAGGAGCTACAGAGGCCATTTTTAACCCATTTTGTAGTATTTTTTATGCTTTTTCGAATGGCGTTGGAACGAATTTCCTGCGAATTTAAATAAAAGAGCTACGATTTTTCAAAAAGTCTGAAAATTCAATTTTTGTCAAAAGTGCAATTTTGGCAAATTTTTATTTTGCTCCATAAGGGTTCTAATGCACAGCAAAGGATATATTTATACCAAAGGACCTCAAATTAAGGGAAATAACCACTTTGAACCTTTCAGAAATTCGAAAAATGCCATTTTTTGTCAAAATTTTCAATTTTTTTTTTTGCTCCATAAGGGTTCCAATGCACAGCAAAGGGCATATTTATACAAAAAAACCTTAAATTAAGTGAAATAAGCACAAAAAAAGCACTTTAAAATTTTTCACTTTTCAAAAAAATTGAAAGAATGGGGGGGTATTAGAGAGGTTTTTTAGGTACTTTTTGAAATTCAATATCTCGGTAACGGGAGGAGCTACAGTGGCCATTTTTAACCCATTTTGTAGTATTTTTTATGCTTTTTCGAATGGCGTTGGAACGAATTTCCTGCGAATTTAAATAAAAGAGCTACGATTTTTCAAAAAGTCTGAAAATTCAATTTTTGTCAAAAGTGCAATTTTGGCAAATTTTTATTTTGCTCCATAAGGGTTCTAATGCACAGCAAAGGATATATTTATACCAAAGGACCTCAAATTAAGGGAAATAACCACTTTGAACCTTTCAGAAATTCGAAAAATGCCATTTTTTGTCAAAATTTTCAATTTTTTTTTTTGCTCCATAAGGGTTCCAATGCACAGCAAAGGGCATATTTATACAAAAAAACCTTAAATTAAGTGAAATAAGCACAAAAAAAGCACTTTAAAATTTTTCACTTTTCAAAAAAATTGAAAGAATGGGGGGGTATTAGAGAGGTTTTTTAGGTACTTTTTGAAATTCAATATCTCGGTAACGGGAGGAGCTACAGTGGCCATTTTTAACCCATTTTGTAGTATTTTTTATGCTTTTTCGAATGGCGTTGGAACGAATTTCCTGCGAATTTAAATAAAAGAGCTACGATTTTTCAAAAAGTCTGAAAATTCAATTTTTGTCAAAAGTGCAATTTTGGCAAATTTTTATTTTGCTCCATAAGGGTTCTAATGCACAGCAAAGGATATATTTATACCAAAGGACCTCAAATTAAGGGAAATAACCACTTTGAACCTTTCAGAAATTCGAAAAATGCCATTTTTTGTCAAAATTTTCAATTTTTTTTTTTGCTCCATAAGGGTTCCAATGCACAGCAAAGGGCATATTTATACAAAAAAACCTTAAATTAAGTGAAATAAGCACAAAAAAAGCACTTTAAAATTTTTCACTTTTCAAAAAAATTGAAAGAATGGGGGGGTATTAGAGAGGTTTTTTAGGTACTTTTTGAAATTCAATATCTCGGTAACGGGAGGAGCTACAGAGGCCATTTTTAACCCATTTTGTAGTATTTTTTATGCTTTTTCGAATGGCGTTGGAACGAATTTCCTGCGAATTTAAATAAAAGAGCTACGATTTTTCAAAAAGTCTGAAAATTCAATTTTTGTCAAAAGTGCAATTTTGGCAAATTTTTATTTTGCTCCATAAGGGTTCTAATGCACAGCAAAGGATATATTTATACCAAAGGACCTCAAATTAAGGGAAATAACCACTTTGAACCTTTCAGAAATTCGAAAAATGCCATTTTTTGTCAAAATTTTCAATTTTTTTTTTTGCTCCATAAGGGTTCCAATGCACAGCAAAGGGCATATTTATACAAAAAAACCTTAAATTAAGTGAAATAAGCACAAAAAAAGCACTTTAAAATTTTTCACTTTTCAAAAAAATTGAAAGAATGGGGGGGTATTAGAGAGGTTTTTTAGGTACTTTTTGAAATTCAATATCTCGGTAACGGGAGGAGCTACAGAGGCCATTTTTAACCCATTTTGTAGTATTTTTTATGCTTTTTCGAATGGCGTTGGAACGAATTTCCTGCGAATTTAAATAAAAGAGCTACGATTTTTCAAAAAGTCTGAAAATTCAATTTTTGTCAAAAGTGCAATTTTGGCAAATTTTTATTTTGCTCCATAAGGGTTCTAATGCACAGCAAAGGATATATTTATACCAAAGGACCTCAAATTAAGGGAAATAACCACTTTGAACCTTTCAGAAATTCGAAAAATGCCATTTTTTGTCAAAATTTTCAATTTTTTTTTTTGCTCCATAAGGGTTCCAATGCACAGCAAAGGGCATATTTATACAAAAAAACCTTAAATTAAGTGAAATAAGCACAAAAAAAGCACTTTAAAATTTTTCACTTTTCAAAAAAATTGAAAGAATGGGGGGGTATTAGAGAGGTTTTTTAGGTACTTTTTGAAATTCAATATCTCGGTAACGGGAGGAGCTACAGAGGCCATTTTTAACCCATTTTGTAGTATTTTTTATGCTTTTTCGAATGGCGTTGGAACGAATTTCCTGCGAATTTAAATAAAAGAGCTACGATTTTTCAAAAAGTCTGAAAATTCAATTTTTGTCAAAAGTGCAATTTTGGCAAATTTTTATTTTGCTCCATAAGGGTTCTAATGCACAGCAAAGGATATATTTATACCAAAGGACCTCAAATTAAGGGAAATAACCACTTTGAACCTTTCAGAAATTCGAAAAATGCCATTTTTTGTCAAAATTTTCAATTTTTTTTTTTGCTCCATAAGGGTTCCAATGCACAGCAAAGGGCATATTTATACAAAAAAACCTTAAATTAAGTGAAATAAGCACAAAAAAAGCACTTTAAAATTTTTCACTTTTCAAAAAAATTGAAAGAATGGGGGGGTATTAGAGAGGTTTTTTAGGTACTTTTTGAAATTCAATATCTCGGTAACGGGAGGAGCTACAGAGGCCATTTTTAACCCATTTTGTAGTATTTTTTATGCTTTTTCGAATGGCGTTGGAACGAATTTCCTGCGAATTTAAATAAAAGAGCTACGATTTTTCAAAAAGTCTGAAAATTCAATTTTTGTCAAAAGTGCAATTTTGGCAAATTTTTATTTTGCTCCATAAGGGTTCTAATGCACAGCAAAGGATATATTTATACCAAAGGACCTCAAATTAAGGGAAATAACCACTTTGAACCTTTCAGAAATTCGAAAAATGCCATTTTTTGTCAAAATTTTCAATTTTTTTTTTTGCTCCATAAGGGTTCCAATGCACAGCAAAGGGCATATTTATACAAAAAAACCTTAAATTAAGTGAAATAAGCACAAAAAAAGCACTTTAAAATTTTTCACTTTTCAAAAAAATTGAAAGAATGGGGGGGTATTAGAGAGGTTTTTTAGGTACTTTTTGAAATTCAATATCTCGGTAACGGGAGGAGCTACAGTGGCCATTTTTAACCCATTTTGTAGTATTTTTTATGCTTTTTCGAATGGCGTTGGAACGAATTTCCTGCGAATTTAAATAAAAGAGCTACGATTTTTCAAAAAGTCTGAAAATTCAATTTTTGTCAAAAGTGCAATTTTGGCAAATTTTTATTTTGCTCCATAAGGGTTCTAATGCACAGCAAAGGATATATTTATACCAAAGGACCTCAAATTAAGGGAAATAACCACTTTGAACCTTTCAGAAATTCGAAAAATGCCATTTTTTGTCAAAATTTTCAATTTTTTTTTTTGCTCCATAAGGGTTCCAATGCACAGCAAAGGGCATATTTATACAAAAAAACCTTAAATTAAGTGAAATAAGCACAAAAAAAGCACTTTAAAATTTTTCACTTTTCAAAAAAATTGAAAGAATGGGGGGGTATTAGAGAGGTTTTTTAGGTACTTTTTGAAATTCAATATCTCGGTAACGGGAGGAGCTACAGAGGCCATTTTTAACCCATTTTGTAGTATTTTTTATGCTTTTTCGAATGGCGTTGGAACGAATTTCCTGCGAATTTAAATAAAAGAGCTACGATTTTTCAAAAAGTCTGAAAATTCAATTTTTGTCAAAAGTGCAATTTTGGCAAATTTTTATTTTGCTCCATAAGGGTTCTAATGCACAGCAAAGGATATATTTATACCAAAGGACCTCAAATTAAGGGAAATAACCACTTTGAACCTTTCAGAAATTCGAAAAATGCCATTTTTTGTCAAAATTTTCAATTTTTTTTTTTGCTCCATAAGGGTTCCAATGCACAGCAAAGGGCATATTTATACAAAAAAACCTTAAATTAAGTGAAATAAGCACAAAAAAAGCACTTTAAAATTTTTCACTTTTCAAAAAAATTGAAAGAATGGGGGGGTATTAGAGAGGTTTTTTAGGTACTTTTTGAAATTCAATATCTCGGTAACGGGAGGAGCTACAGAGGCCATTTTTAACCCATTTTGTAGTATTTTTTATGCTTTTTCGAATGGCGTTGGAACGAATTTCCTGCGAATTTAAATAAAAGAGCTACGATTTTTCAAAAAGTCTGAAAATTCAATTTTTGTCAAAAGTGCAATTTTGGCAAATTTTTATTTTGCTCCATAAGGGTTCTAATGCACAGCAAAGGATATATTTATACCAAAGGACCTCAAATTAAGGGAAATAACCACTTTGAACCTTTCAGAAATTCGAAAAATGCCATTTTTTGTCAAAATTTTCAATTTTTTTTTTTGCTCCATAAGGGTTCCAATGCACAGCAAAGGGCATATTTATACAAAAAAACCTTAAATTAAGTGAAATAAGCACAAAAAAAGCACTTTAAAATTTTTCACTTTTCAAAAAAATTGAAAGAATGGGGGGGTATTAGAGAGGTTTTTTAGGTACTTTTTGAAATTCAATATCTCGGTAACGGGAGGAGCTACAGAGGCCATTTTTAACCCATTTTGTAGTATTTTTTATGCTTTTTCGAATGGCGTTGGAACGAATTTCCTGCGAATTTAAATAAAAGAGCTACGATTTTTCAAAAAGTCTGAAAATTCAATTTTTGTCAAAAGTGCAATTTTGGCAAATTTTTATTTTGCTCCATAAGGGTTCTAATGCACAGCAAAGGATATATTTATACCAAAGGACCTCAAATTAAGGGAAATAACCACTTTGAACCTTTCAGAAATTCGAAAAATGCCATTTTTTGTCAAAATTTTCAATTTTTTTTTTTGCTCCATAAGGGTTCCAATGCACAGCAAAGGGCATATTTATACAAAAAAACCTTAAATTAAGTGAAATAAGCACAAAAAAAGCACTTTAAAATTTTTCACTTTTCAAAAAAATTGAAAGAATGGGGGGGTATTAGAGAGGTTTTTTAGGTACTTTTTGAAATTCAATATCTCGGTAACGGGAGGAGCTACAGAGGCCATTTTTAACCCATTTTGTAGTATTTTTTATGCTTTTTCGAATGGCGTTGGAACGAATTTCCTGCGAATTTAAATAAAAGAGCTACGATTTTTCAAAAAGTCTGAAAATTCAATTTTTGTCAAAAGTGCAATTTTGGCAAATTTTTATTTTGCTCCATAAGGGTTCTAATGCACAGCAAAGGATATATTTATACCAAAGGACCTCAAATTAAGGGAAATAACCACTTTGAACCTTTCAGAAATTCGAAAAATGCCATTTTTTGTCAAAATTTTCAATTTTTTTTTTTGCTCCATAAGGGTTCCAATGCACAGCAAAGGGCATATTTATACAAAAAAACCTTAAATTAAGTGAAATAAGCACAAAAAAAGCACTTTAAAATTTTTCACTTTTCAAAAAAATTGAAAGAATGGGGGGGTATTAGAGAGGTTTTTTAGGTACTTTTTGAAATTCAATATCTCGGTAACGGGAGGAGCTACAGTGGCCATTTTTAACCCATTTTGTAGTATTTTTTATGCTTTTTAAAAAAGCACTTTAAAATTTTTCACTTTTCAAAAAAATTGAAAGAATGGGGGTATTAGAGAGGTTTTTTAGGTACTTTTTGAAATTCAATATCTCGGTAACGGGAGGAGCTACAGTGGCCATTTTTAACCCATTTTGTAGTATTTTTTATGCTTTTTCGAATGGCGTTGGAACGAATTTCCTGCGAATTTAAATAAAAGAGCTACGATTTTTCAAAAAGTCTGAAAATTCAATTTTTGTCAAAAGTGCAATTTTGGCAAATTTTTATTTTGCTCCATAAGGGTTCTAATGCACAGCAAAGGATATATTTATACCAAAGGACCTCAAATTAAGGGAAATAACCACTTTGAACCTTTCAGAAATTCGAAAAATGCCATTTTTTGTCAAAATTTTCAATTTTTTTTTTGCTCCATAAGGGTTCCAATGCACAGCAAAGGGCATATTTATACAAAAAAACCTTAAATTAAGTGAAATAAGCACAAAAAAAGCACTTTAAAATTTTTCACTTTTCAAAAAAATTGAAAGAATGGGGGGGTATTAGAGAGGTTTTTTAGGTACTTTTTGAAATTCAATATCTCGGTAACGGGAGGAGCTACAGAGGCCATTTTTAACCCATTTTGTAGTATTTTTTATGCTTTTTCGAATGGCGTTGGAACGAATTTCCTGCGAATTTAAATAAAAGAGCTACGATTTTTCAAAAAGTCTGAAAATTCAATTTTTGTCAAAAGTGCAATTTTGGCAAATTTTTATTTTGCTCCATAAGGGTTCTAATGCACAGCAAAGGATATATTTATACCAAAGGACCTCAAATTAAGGGAAATAACCACTTTGAACCTTTCAGAAATTCGAAAAATGCCATTTTTTGTCAAAATTTTCAATTTTTTTTTTTGCTCCATAAGGGTTCCAATGCACAGCAAAGGGCATATTTATACAAAAAAACCTTAAATTAAGTGAAATAAGCACAAAAAAAGCACTTTAAAATTTTTCACTTTTCAAAAAAATTGAAAGAATGGGGGGGTATTAGAGAGGTTTTTTAGGTACTTTTTGAAATTCAATATCTCGGTAACGGGAGGAGCTACAGAGGCCATTTTTAACCCATTTTGTAGTATTTTTTATGCTTTTTCGAATGGCGTTGGAACGAATTTCCTGCGAATTTAAATAAAAGAGCTACGATTTTTCAAAAAGTCTGAAAATTCAATTTTTGTCAAAAGTGCAATTTTGGCAAATTTTTATTTTGCTCCATAAGGGTTCTAATGCACAGCAAAGGATATATTTATACCAAAGGACCTCAAATTAAGGAAATAACCACTTTGAACCTTTCAGAAATTCGAAAAATGCCATTTTTTGTCAAAATTTTCAATTTTTTTTTTGCTCCATAAGGGTTCCAATGCACAGCAAAGGGCATATTTATACAAAAAAACCTTAAATTAAGTGAAATAAGCACAAAAAAAGCACTTTAAAATTTTTCACTTTTCAAAAAAATTGAAAGAATGGGGGGGTATTAGAGAGGTTTTTTAGGTACTTTTTGAAATTCAATATCTCGGTAACGGGAGGAGCTACAGAGGCCATTTTTAACCCATTTTGTAGTATTTTTTATGCTTTTTCGAATGGCGTTGGAACGAATTTCCTGCGAATTTAAATAAAAGAGCTACGATTTTTCAAAAAGTCTGAAAATTCAATTTTGTCAAAAGTGCAATTTTGGCAAATTTTTATTTTGCTCCATAAGGGTTCTAATGCACAGCAAAGGATATATTTATACCAAAGGACCTCAAATTAAGGGAAATAACCACTTTGAACCTTTCAGAAATTCGAAAAATGCCATTTTTTGTCAAAATTTTCAATTTTTTTTTTTGCTCCATAAGGGTTCCAATGCACAGCAAAGGGCATATTTATACAAAAAAACCTTAAATTAAGTGAAATAAGCACAAAAAAAGCACTTTAAAATTTTTCACTTTTCAAAAAAATTGAAAGAATGGGGGGGTATTAGAGAGGTTTTTTAGGTACTTTTTGAAATTCAATATCTCGGTAACGGGAGGAGCTACAGAGGCCATTTTTAACCCATTTTGTAGTATTTTTTATGCTTTTTCGAATGGCGTTGGAACGAATTTCCTGCGAATTTAAATAAAAGAGCTACGATTTTTCAAAAAGTCTGAAAATTCAATTTTTGTCAAAAGTGCAATTTTGGCAAATTTTTATTTTGCTCCATAAGGGTTCTAATGCACAGCAAAGGATATATTTATACCAAAGGACCTCAAATTAAGGGAAATAACCACTTTGAACCTTTCAGAAATTCGAAAAATGCCATTTTTTGTCAAAATTTTCAATTTTTTTTTTTGCTCCATAAGGGTTCCAATGCACAGCAAAGGGCATATTTATACAAAAAAACCTTAAATTAAGTGAAATAAGCACAAAAAAAGCACTTTAAAATTTTTCACTTTTCAAAAAAATTGAAAGAATGGGGGGGTATTAGAGAGGTTTTTTAGGTACTTTTTGAAATTCAATATCTCGGTAACGGGAGGAGCTACAGAGGCCATTTTTAACCCATTTTGTAGTATTTTTTATGCTTTTTCGAATGGCGTTGGAACGAATTTCCTGCGAATTTAAATAAAAGAGCTACGATTTTTCAAAAAGTCTGAAAATTCAATTTTTGTCAAAAGTGCAATTTTGGCAAATTTTTATTTTGCTCCATAAGGGTTCTAATGCACAGCAAAGGATATATTTATACCAAAGGACCTCAAATTAAGGGAAATAACCACTTTGAACCTTTCAGAAATTCGAAAAATGCCATTTTTTGTCAAAATTTTCAATTTTTTTTTTTGCTCCATAAGGGTTCCAATGCACAGCAAAGGGCATATTTATACAAAAAAACCTTAAATTAAGTGAAATAAGCACAAAAAAAGCACTTTAAAATTTTTCACTTTTCAAAAAAATTGAAAGAATGGGGGGGTATTAGAGAGGTTTTTTAGGTACTTTTTGAAATTCAATATCTCGGTAACGGGAGGAGCTACAGTGGCCATTTTTAACCCATTTTGTAGTATTTTTTATGCTTTTTCGAATGGCGTTGGAACGAATTTCCTGCGAATTTAAATAAAAGAGCTACGATTTTTCAAAAAGTCTGAAAATTCAATTTTTGTCAAAAGTGCAATTTTGGCAAATTTTTATTTTGCTCCATAAGGGTTCTAATGCACAGCAAAGGATATATTTATACCAAAGGACCTCAAATTAAGGGAAATAACCACTTTGAACCTTTCAGAAATTCGAAAAATGCCATTTTTTGTCAAAATTTTCAATTTTTTTTTTTGCTCCATAAGGGTTCCAATGCACAGCAAAGGGCATATTTATACAAAAAAACCTTAAATTAAGTGAAATAAGCACAAAAAAAGCACTTTAAAATTTTTCACTTTTCAAAAAAATTGAAAGAATGGGGGGGTATTAGAGAGGTTTTTTAGGTACTTTTTGAAATTCAATATCTCGGTAACGGGAGGAGCTACAGTGGCCATTTTTAACCCATTTTGTAGTATTTTTTATGCTTTTTCGAATGGCGTTGGAACGAATTTCCTGCGAATTTAAATAAAAGAGCTACGATTTTTCAAAAAGTCTGAAAATTCAATTTTTGTCAAAAGTGCAATTTTGGCAAATTTTTATTTTGCTCCATAAGGGTTCTAATGCACAGCAAAGGATATATTTATACCAAAGGACCTCAAATTAAGGGAAATAACCACTTTGAACCTTTCAGAAATTCGAAAAATGCCATTTTTTGTCAAAATTTTCAATTTTTTTTTTTGCTCCATAAGGGTTCCAATGCACAGCAAAGGGCATATTTATACAAAAAAACCTTAAATTAAGTGAAATAAGCACAAAAAAAGCACTTTAAAATTTTTCACTTTTCAAAAAAATTGAAAGAATGGGGGGGTATTAGAGAGGTTTTTTAGGTACTTTTTGAAATTCAATATCTCGGTAACGGGAGGAGCTACAGAGGCCATTTTTAACCCATTTTGTAGTATTTTTTATGCTTTTTCGAATGGCGTTGGAACGAATTTCCTGCGAATTTAAATAAAAGAGCTACGATTTTTCAAAAAGTCTGAAAATTCAATTTTTGTCAAAAGTGCAATTTTGGCAAATTTTTATTTTGCTCCATAAGGGTTCTAATGCACAGCAAAGGATATATTTATACCAAAGGACCTCAAATTAAGGGAAATAACCACTTTGAACCTTTCAGAAATTCGAAAAATGCCATTTTTTGTCAAAATTTTCAATTTTTTTTTTTGCTCCATAAGGGTTCCAATGCACAGCAAAGGGCATATTTATACAAAAAAACCTTAAATTAAGTGAAATAAGCACAAAAAAAGCACTTTAAAATTTTTCACTTTTCAAAAAAATTGAAAGAATGGGGGGGTATTAGAGAGGTTTTTTAGGTACTTTTTGAAATTCAATATCTCGGTAACGGGAGGAGCTACAGAGGCCATTTTTAACCCATTTTGTAGTATTTTTTATGCTTTTTCGAATGGCGTTGGAACGAATTTCCTGCGAATTTAAATAAAAGAGCTACGATTTTTCAAAAAGTCTGAAAATTCAATTTTTGTCAAAAGTGCAATTTTGGCAAATTTTTATTTTGCTCCATAAGGTTCTAATGCACAGCAAAGGATATATTTATACCAAAGGACCTCAAATTAAGGGAAATAACCACTTTGAACCTTTCAGAAATTCGAAAAATGCCATTTTTTGTCAAAATTTTCAATTTTTTTTTTTGCTCCATAAGGGTTCCAATGCACAGCAAAGGGCATATTTATACAAAAAAACCTTAAATTAAGTGAAATAAGCACAAAAAAAGCACTTTAAAATTTTTCACTTTTCAAAAAAATTGAAAGAATGGGGGGGTATTAGAGAGGTTTTTTAGGTACTTTTTGAAATTCAATATCTCGGTAACGGGAGGAGCTACAGTGGCCATTTTTAACCCATTTTGTAGTATTTTTTATGCTTTTTCGAATGGCGTTGGAACGAATTTCCTGCGAATTTAAATAAAAGAGCTACGATTTTTCAAAAAGTCTGAAAATTCAATTTTTGTCAAAAGTGCAATTTTGGCAAATTTTTATTTTGCTCCATAAGGTTCTAATGCACAGCAAAGGATATATTTATACCAAAGGACCTCAAATTAAGGGAAATAACCACTTTGAACCTTTCAGAAATTCGAAAAATGCCATTTTTTGTCAAAATTTTCAATTTTTTTTTTGCTCCATAAGGGTTCCAATGCACAGCAAAGGGCATATTTATACAAAAAAACCTTAAATTAAGTGAAATAAGCACAAAAAAAGCACTTTAAAATTTTTCACTTTTCAAAAAAATTGAAAGAATGGGGGGGTATTAGAGAGGTTTTTTAGGTACTTTTTGAAATTCAATATCTCGGTAACGGGAGGAGCTACAGAGGCCATTTTTAACCCATTTTGTAGTATTTTTTATGCTTTTTCGAATGGCGTTGGAACGAATTTCCTGCGAATTTAAATAAAAGAGCTACGATTTTTCAAAAAGTCTGAAAATTCAATTTTTGTCAAAAGTGCAATTTTGGCAAATTTTTATTTTGCTCCATAAGGGTTCTAATGCACAGCAAAGGATATATTTATACCAAAGGACCTCAAATTAAGGGAAATAACCACTTTGAACCTTTCAGAAATTCGAAAAATGCCATTTTTTGTCAAAATTTTCAATTTTTTTTTTTGCTCCATAAGGGTTCCAATGCACAGCAAAGGGCATATTTATACAAAAAAACCTTAAATTAAGTGAAATAAGCACAAAAAAAGCACTTTAAAATTTTTCACTTTTCAAAAAAATTGAAAGAATGGGGGGGTATTAGAGAGGTTTTTTAGGTACTTTTTGAAATTCAATATCTCGGTAACGGGAGGAGCTACAGTGGCCATTTTTAACCCATTTTGTAGTATTTTTTATGCTTTTTCGAATGGCGTTGGAACGAATTTCCTGCGAATTTAAATAAAAGAGCTACGATTTTTCAAAAAGTCTGAAAATTCAATTTTTGTCAAAAGTGCAATTTTGGCAAATTTTTATTTTGCTCCATAAGGGTTCTAATGCACAGCAAAGGATATATTTATACCAAAGGACCTCAAATTAAGGGAAATAACCACTTTGAACCTTTCAGAAATTCGAAAAATGCCATTTTTTGTCAAAATTTTCAATTTTTTTTTTTGCTCCATAAGGGTTCCAATGCACAGCAAAGGGCATATTTATACAAAAAAACCTTAAATTAAGTGAAATAAGCACAAAAAAAGCACTTTAAAATTTTTCACTTTTCAAAAAAATTGAAAGAATGGGGGGGTATTAGAGAGGTTTTTTAGGTACTTTTTGAAATTCAATATCTCGGTAACGGGAGGAGCTACAGTGGCCATTTTTAACCCATTTTGTAGTATTTTTTATGCTTTTTCGAATGGCGTTGGAACGAATTTCCTGCGAATTTAAATAAAAGAGCTACGATTTTTCAAAAAGTCTGAAAATTCAATTTTTGTCAAAAGTGCAATTTTGGCAAATTTTTATTTTGCTCCATAAGGGTTCTAATGCACAGCAAAGGATATATTTATACCAAAGGACCTCAAATTAAGGGAAATAACCACTTTGAACCTTTCAGAAATTCGAAAAATGCCATTTTTTGTCAAAATTTTCAATTTTTTTTTTTGCTCCATAAGGGTTCCAATGCACAGCAAAGGGCATATTTATACAAAAAAACCTTAAATTAAGTGAAATAAGCACAAAAAAAGCACTTTAAAATTTTTCACTTTTCAAAAAAATTGAAAGAATGGGGGGGTATTAGAGAGGTTTTTTAGGTACTTTTTGAAATTCAATATCTCGGTAACGGGAGGAGCTACAGAGGCCATTTTTAACCCATTTTGTAGTATTTTTTATGCTTTTTCGAATGGCGTTGGAACGAATTTCCTGCGAATTTAAATAAAAGAGCTACGATTTTTCAAAAAGTCTGAAAATTCAATTTTTGTCAAAAGTGCAATTTTGGCAAATTTTTATTTTGCTCCATAAGGGTTCTAATGCACAGCAAAGGATATATTTATACCAAAGGACCTCAAATTAAGGGAAATAACCACTTTGAACCTTTCAGAAATTCGAAAAATGCCATTTTTTGTCAAAATTTTCAATTTTTTTTTTTGCTCCATAAGGGTTCCAATGCACAGCAAAGGGCATATTTATACAAAAAAACCTTAAATTAAGTGAAATAAGCACAAAAAAAGCACTTTAAAATTTTTCACTTTTCAAAAAAATTGAAAGAATGGGGGGGTATTAGAGAGGTTTTTTAGGTACTTTTTGAAATTCAATATCTCGGTAACGGGAGGAGCTACAGAGGCCATTTTTAACCCATTTTGTAGTATTTTTTATGCTTTTTCGAATGGCGTTGGAACGAATTTCCTGCGAATTTAAATAAAAGAGCTACGATTTTTCAAAAAGTCTGAAAATTCAATTTTTGTCAAAAGTGCAATTTTGGCAAATTTTTATTTTGCTCCATAAGGGTTCTAATGCACAGCAAAGGATATATTTATACCAAAGGACCTCAAATTAAGGGAAATAACCACTTTGAACCTTTCAGAAATTCGAAAAATGCCATTTTTTGTCAAAATTTTCAATTTTTTTTTTTGCTCCATAAGGGTTCCAATGCACAGCAAAGGGCATATTTATACAAAAAAACCTTAAATTAAGTGAAATAAGCACAAAAAAAGCACTTTAAAATTTTTCACTTTTCAAAAAAATTGAAAGAATGGGGGGGTATTAGAGAGGTTTTTTAGGTACTTTTTGAAATTCAATATCTCGGTAACGGGAGGAGCTACAGTGGCCATTTTTAACCCATTTTGTAGTATTTTTTATGCTTTTTCGAATGGCGTTGGAACGAATTTCCTGCGAATTTAAATAAAAGAGCTACGATTTTTCAAAAAGTCTGAAAATTCAATTTTTGTCAAAAGTGCAATTTTGGCAAATTTTTATTTTGCTCCATAAGGGTTCTAATGCACAGCAAAGGATATATTTATACCAAAGGACCTCAAATTAAGGGAAATAACCACTTTGAACCTTTCAGAAATTCGAAAAATGCCATTTTTTGTCAAAATTTTCAATTTTTTTTTTTGCTCCATAAGGGTTCCAATGCACAGCAAAGGGCATATTTATACAAAAAAACCTTAAATTAAGTGAAATAAGCACAAAAAAAGCACTTTAAAATTTTTCACTTTTCAAAAAAATTGAAAGAATGGGGGGGTATTAGAGAGGTTTTTTAGGTACTTTTTGAAATTCAATATCTCGGTAACGGGAGGAGCTACAGTGGCCATTTTTAACCCATTTTGTAGTATTTTTTATGCTTTTTCGAATGGCGTTGGAACGAATTTCCTGCGAATTTAAATAAAAGAGCTACGATTTTTCAAAAAGTCTGAAAATTCAATTTTTGTCAAAAGTGCAATTTTGGCAAATTTTTATTTTGCTCCATAAGGGTTCTAATGCACAGCAAAGGATATATTTATACCAAAGGACCTCAAATTAAGGGAAATAACCACTTTGAACCTTTCAGAAATTCGAAAAATGCCATTTTTTGTCAAAATTTTCAATTTTTTTTTTTGCTCCATAAGGGTTCCAATGCACAGCAAAGGGCATATTTATACAAAAAAACCTTAAATTAAGTGAAATAAGCACAAAAAAAGCACTTTAAAATTTTTCACTTTTCAAAAAAATTGAAAGAATGGGGGGGTATTAGAGAGGTTTTTTAGGTACTTTTTGAAATTCAATATCTCGGTAACGGGAGGAGCTACAGTGGCCATTTTTAACCCATTTTGTAGTATTTTTTATGCTTTTTCGAATGGCGTTGGAACGAATTTCCTGCGAATTTAAATAAAAGAGCTACGATTTTTCAAAAAGTCTGAAAATTCAATTTTTGTCAAAAGTGCAATTTTGGCAAATTTTTATTTTGCTCCATAAGGGTTCTAATGCACAGCAAAGGATATATTTATACCAAAGGACCTCAAATTAAGGGAAATAACCACTTTGAACCTTTCAGAAATTCGAAAAATGCCATTTTTTGTCAAAATTTTCAATTTTTTTTTTTGCTCCATAAGGGTTCCAATGCACAGCAAAGGGCATATTTATACAAAAAAACCTTAAATTAAGTGAAATAAGCACAAAAAAAGCACTTTAAAATTTTTCACTTTTCAAAAAAATTGAAAGAATGGGGGGGTATTAGAGAGGTTTTTTAGGTACTTTTTGAAATTCAATATCTCGGTAACGGGAGGAGCTACAGAGGCCATTTTTAAAGCATAAAAAATACTACAAAATGGGTTAAAAATGGCCTCTGTAGCTCCTCCCGTTACCGAGATATTGAATTTCAAAAAGTACCTAAAAAACCTCTCTAATACCCCCCCATTCTTTCAATTTTTTTGAAAAGTGAAAAATTTTAAAGTGCTTTTTTTGTGCTTATTTCACTTAATTTAAGGTTTTTTTTGTATAAATATGCCCTTTGCTGTGCATTGGAACCCTTATGGAGCAAAAAAAAAAATTGAAAATTTTGACAAAAAATGGCATTTTTCGAATTTCTGAAAGGTTCAAAGTGGTTATTTCCCTTAATTTGAGGTCCTTTGGTATAAATATATCCTTTGCTGTGCATTAGAACCCTTATGGAGCAAAATAAAAATTTGCCAAAATTGCACTTTTGACAAAAATTGAATTTTCAGACTTTTTGAAAAATCGTAGCTCTTTTATTTAAATTCGCAGGAAATTCGTTCCAACGCCATTCGAAAAAGCATAAAAAATACTACAAAATGGGTTAAAAATGGCCACTGTAGCTCCTCCCGTTACCGAGATATTGAATTTCAAAAAGTACCTAAAAAACCTCTCTAATACCCCCCCATTCTTTCAATTTTTTTGAAAAGTGAAAAATTTTAAAGTGCTTTTTTTGTGCTTATTTCACTTAATTTAAGGTTTTTTTGTATAAATATGCCCTTTGCTGTGCATTGGAACCCTTATGGAGCAAAAAAAAAAATTGAAAATTTTGACAAAAAATGGCATTTTTCGAATTTCTGAAAGGTTCAAAGTGGTTATTTCCCTTAATTTGAGGTCCTTTGGTATAAATATATCCTTTGCTGTGCATTAGAACCCTTATGGAGCAAAATAAAAATTTGCCAAAATTGCACTTTTGACAAAAATTGAATTTTCAGACTTTTTGAAAAATCGTAGCTCTTTTATTTAAATTCGCAGGAAATTCGTTCCAACGCCATTCGAAAAAGCATAAAAAATACTACAAAATGGGTTAAAAATGGCCACTGTAGCTCCTCCCGTTACCGAGATATTGAATTTCAAAAAGTACCTAAAAAACCTCTCTAATACCCCCCCATTCTTTCAATTTTTTTGAAAAGTGAAAAATTTTAAAGTGCTTTTTTTGTGCTTATTTCACTTAATTTAAGGTTTTTTTGTATAAATATGCCCTTTGCTGTGCATTGGAACCCTTATGGAGCAAAAAAAAAAATTGAAAATTTTGACAAAAAATGGCATTTTTCGAATTTCTGAAAGGTTCAAAGTGGTTATTTCCCTTAATTTGAGGTCCTTTGGTATAAATATATCCTTTGCTGTGCATTAGAACCCTTATGGAGCAAAATAAAAATTTGCCAAAATTGCACTTTTGACAAAAATTGAATTTTCAGACTTTTTGAAAAATCGTAGCTCTTTTATTTAAATTCGCAGGAAATTCGTTCCAACGCCATTCGAAAAAGCATAAAAAATACTACAAAATGGGTTAAAAATGGCCTCTGTAGCTCCTCCCGTTACCGAGATATTGAATTTCAAAAAGTACCTAAAAAACCTCTCTAATACCCCCCCATTCTTTCAATTTTTTTGAAAAGTGAAAAATTTTAAAGTGCTTTTTTTGTGCTTATTTCACTTAATTTAAGGTTTTTTTGTATAAATATGCCCTTTGCTGTGCATTGGAACCCTTATGGAGCAAAAAAAAAAATTGAAAATTTTGACAAAAAATGGCATTTTTCGAATTTCTGAAAGGTTCAAAGTGGTTATTTCCCTTAATTTGAGGTCCTTTGGTATAAATATATCCTTTGCTGTGCATTAGAACCCTTATGGAGCAAAATAAAAATTTGCCAAAATTGCACTTTTGACAAAAATTGAATTTTCAGACTTTTTGAAAAATCGTAGCTCTTTTATTTAAATTCGCAGGAAATTCGTTCCAACGCCATTCGAAAAAGCATAAAAAATACTACAAAATGGGTTAAAAATCGCCACTGTAGCTCCTCCCGTTACCGAGATATTGAATTTCAAAAAGTACCTAAAAAACCTCTCTAATACCCCCCCATTCTTTCAATTTTTTTGAAAAGTGAAAAATTTTAAAGTGCTTTTTTTGTGCTTATTTCACTTAATTTAAGGTTTTTTTGTATAAATATGCCCTTTGCTGTGCATTGGAACCCTTATGGAGCAAAAAAAAAAATTGAAAATTTTGACAAAAAATGGCATTTTTCGAATTTCTGAAAGGTTCAAAGTGGTTATTTCCCTTAATTTGAGGTCCTTTGGTATAAATATATCCTTTGCTGTGCATTAGAACCCTTATGGAGCAAAATAAAAATTTGCCAAAATTGCACTTTTGACAAAAATTGAATTTTCAGACTTTTTGAAAAATCGTAGCTCTTTTATTTAAATTCGCAGGAAATTCGTTCCAACGCCATTCGAAAAAGCATAAAAAATACTACAAAATGGGTTAAAAATGGCCACTGTAGCTCCTCCCGTTACCGAGATATTGAATTTCAAAAAGTACCTAAAAAACCTCTCTAATACCCCCCCATTCTTTCAATTTTTTTGAAAAGTGAAAAATTTTAAAGTGCTTTTTTTGTGCTTATTTCACTTAATTTAAGGTTTTTTTGTATAAATATGCCCTTTGCTGTGCATTGGAACCCTTATGGAGCAAAAAAAAAAATTGAAAATTTTGACAAAAAATGGCATTTTTCGAATTTCTGAAAGGTTCAAAGTGGTTATTTCCCTTAATTTGAGGTCCTTTGGTATAAATATATCCTTTGCTGTGCATTAGAACCCTTATGGAGCAAAATAAAAATTTGCCAAAATTGCACTTTTGACAAAAATTGAATTTTCAGACTTTTTGAAAAATCGTAGCTCTTTTATTTAAATTCGCAGGAAATTCGTTCCAACGCCATTCGAAAAAGCATAAAAAATACTACAAAATGGGTTAAAAATGGCCACTGTAGCTCCTCCCGTTACCGAGATATTGAATTTCAAAAAGTACCTAAAAAACCTCTCTAATACCCCCCCATTCTTTCAATTTTTTTGAAAAGTGAAAAATTTTAAAGTGCTTTTTTTGTGCTTATTTCACTTAATTTAAGGTTTTTTTGTATAAATATGCCCTTTGCTGTGCATTGGAACCCTTATGGAGCAAAAAAAAAAATTGAAAATTTTGACAAAAAATGGCATTTTTCGAATTTCTGAAAGGTTCAAAGTGGTTATTTCCCTTAATTTGAGGTCCTTTGGTATAAATATATCCTTTGCTGTGCATTAGAACCCTTATGGAGCAAAATAAAAATTTGCCAAAATTGCACTTTTGACAAAAATTGAATTTTCAGACTTTTTGAAAAATCGTAGCTCTTTTATTTAAATTCGCAGGAAATTCGTTCCAACGCCATTCGAAAAAGCATAAAAAATACTACAAAATGGGTTAAAAATGGCCACTGTAGCTCCTCCCGTTACCGAGATATTGAATTTCAAAAAGTACCTAAAAAACCTCTCTAATACCCCCCCATTCTTTCAATTTTTTTGAAAAGTGAAAAATTTTAAAGTGCTTTTTTTGTGCTTATTTCACTTAATTTAAGGTTTTTTTGTATAAATATGCCCTTTGCTGTGCATTGGAACCCTTATGGAGCAAAAAAAAAAATTGAAAATTTTGACAAAAAATGGCATTTTTCGAATTTCTGAAAGGTTCAAAGTGGTTATTTCCCTTAATTTGAGGTCCTTTGGTATAAATATATCCTTTGCTGTGCATTAGAACCCTTATGGAGCAAAATAAAAATTTGCCAAAATTGCACTTTTGACAAAAATTGAATTTTCAGACTTTTTGAAAAATCGTAGCTCTTTTATTTAAATTCGCAGGAAATTCGTTCCAACGCCATTCGAAAAAGCATAAAAAATACTACAAAATGGGTTAAAAATGGCCACTGTAGCTCCTCCCGTTACCGAGATATTGAATTTCAAAAAGTACCTAAAAAACCTCTCTAATACCCCCCCATTCTTTCAATTTTTTTGAAAAGTGAAAAATTTTAAAGTGCTTTTTTTGTGCTTATTTCACTTAATTTAAGGTTTTTTTGTATAAATATGCCCTTTGCTGTGCATTGGAACCCTTATGGAGCAAAAAAAAAAATTGAAAATTTTGACAAAAAATGGCATTTTTCGAATTTCTGAAAGGTTCAAAGTGGTTATTTCCCTTAATTTGAGGTCCTTTGGTATAAATATATCCTTTGCTGTGCATTAGAACCCTTATGGAGCAAAATAAAAATTTGCCAAAATTGCACTTTTGACAAAAATTGAATTTTCAGACTTTTTGAAAAATCGTAGCTCTTTTATTTAAATTCGCAGGAAATTCGTTCCAACGCCATTCGAAAAAGCATAAAAAATACTACAAAATGGGTTAAAAATGGCCACTGTAGCTCCTCCCGTTACCGAGATATTGAATTTCAAAAAGTACCTAAAAAACCTCTCTAATACCCCCCCATTCTTTCAATTTTTTTGAAAAGTGAAAAATTTTAAAGTGCTTTTTTTGTGCTTATTTCACTTAATTTAAGGTTTTTTTGTATAAATATGCCCTTTGCTGTGCATTGGAACCCTTATGGAGCAAAAAAAAAAATTGAAAATTTTGACAAAAAATGGCATTTTTCGAATTTCTGAAAGGTTCAAAGTGGTTATTTCCCTTAATTTGAGGTCCTTTGGTATAAATATATCCTTTGCTGTGCATTAGAACCCTTATGGAGCAAAATAAAAATTTGCCAAAATTGCACTTTTGACAAAAATTGAATTTTCAGACTTTTTGAAAAATCGTAGCTCTTTTATTTAAATTCGCAGGAAATTCGTTCCAACGCCATTCGAAAAAGCATAAAAAATACTACAAAATGGGTTAAAAATCGCCACTGTAGCTCCTCCCGTTACCGAGATATTGAATTTCAAAAAGTACCTAAAAAACCTCTCTAATACCCCCCCATTCTTTCAATTTTTTTGAAAAGTGAAAAATTTTAAAGTGCTTTTTTTGTGCTTATTTCACTTAATTTAAGGTTTTTTTGTATAAATATGCCCTTTGCTGTGCATTGGAACCCTTATGGAGCAAAAAAAAAAATTGAAAATTTTGACAAAAAATGGCATTTTTCGAATTTCTGAAAGGTTCAAAGTGGTTATTTCCCTTAATTTGAGGTCCTTTGGTATAAATATATCCTTTGCTGTGCATTAGAACCCTTATGGAGCAAAATAAAAATTTGCCAAAATTGCACTTTTGACAAAAATTGAATTTTCAGACTTTTTGAAAAATCGTAGCTCTTTTATTTAAATTCGCAGGAAATTCGTTCCAACGCCATTCGAAAAAGCATAAAAAATACTACAAAATGGGTTAAAAATGGCCTCTGTAGCTCCTCCCGTTACCGAGATATTGAATTTCAAAAAGTACCTAAAAAACCTCTCTAATACCCCCCCATTCTTTCAATTTTTTTGAAAAGTGAAAAATTTTAAAGTGCTTTTTTTGTGCTTATTTCACTTAATTTAAGGTTTTTTTGTATAAATATGCCCTTTGCTGTGCATTGGAACCCTTATGGAGCAAAAAAAAAAATTGAAAATTTTGACAAAAAATGGCATTTTTCGAATTTCTGAAAGGTTCAAAGTGGTTATTTCCCTTAATTTGAGGTCCTTTGGTATAAATATATCCTTTGCTGTGCATTAGAACCCTTATGGAGCAAAATAAAAATTTGCCAAAATTGCACTTTTGACAAAAATTGAATTTTCAGACTTTTTGAAAAATCGTAGCTCTTTTATTTAAATTCGCAGGAAATTCGTTCCAACGCCATTCGAAAAAGCATAAAAAATACTACAAAATGGGTTAAAAATGGCCACTGTAGCTCCTCCCGTTACCGAGATATTGAATTTCAAAAAGTACCTAAAAAACCTCTCTAATACCCCCCCATTCTTTCAATTTTTTTGAAAAGTGAAAAATTTTAAAGTGCTTTTTTTGTGCTTATTTCACTTAATTTAAGGTTTTTTTGTATAAATATGCCCTTTGCTGTGCATTGGAACCCTTATGGAGCAAAAAAAAAAATTGAAAATTTTGACAAAAAATGGCATTTTTCGAATTTCTGAAAGGTTCAAAGTGGTTATTTCCCTTAATTTGAGGTCCTTTGGTATAAATATATCCTTTGCTGTGCATTAGAACCCTTATGGAGCAAAATAAAAATTTGCCAAAATTGCACTTTTGACAAAAATTGAATTTTCAGACTTTTTGAAAAATCGTAGCTCTTTTATTTAAATTCGCAGGAAATTCGTTCCAACGCCATTTCGAAAAAGCATGAAAAAAAAATACTACAAAATGGGTTAAAAATGGCCACTGTAGCTCCTACCCCTTATTTCAAAAAAATTGAAAGAATGGGGGGGTATTAGAGAGGTTTTTTAGGTACTTTTTGAAATTCAATATCTCGGTAACGGGAGGAGCTACAGAGGCCATTTTTAACCCATTTTGTAGTATTTTTTATGCTTTTTCGAATGGCGTTGGAACGAATTTCCTGCGAATTTAAATAAAAGAGCTACGATTTTTCAAAAAGTCTGAAAATTCAATTTTTGTCAAAAGTGCAATTTTGGCAAATTTTTATTTTGCTCCATAAGGGTTCTAATGCACAGCAAAGGATATATTTATACCAAAGGACCTCAAATTAAGGGAAATAACCACTTTGAACCTTTCAGAAATTCGAAAAATGCCATTTTTTGTCAAAATTTTCAATTTTTTTTTTTGCTCCATAAGGGTTCCAATGCACAGCAAAGGGCATATTTATACAAAAAAACCTTAAATTAAGTGAAATAAGCACAAAAAAAGCACTTTAAAATTTTTCACTTTTCAAAAAAATTGAAAGAATGGGGGGGTATTAGAGAGGTTTTTTAGGTACTTTTTGAAATTCAATATCTCGGTAACGGGAGGAGCTACAGTGGCCATTTTTAACCCATTTTGTAGTATTTTTTATGCTTTTTCGAATGGCGTTGGAACGAATTTCCTGCGAATTTAAATAAAAGAGCTACGATTTTTCAAAAAGTCTGAAAATTCAATTTTTGTCAAAAGTGCAATTTTGGCAAATTTTTATTTTGCTCCATAAGGGTTCTAATGCACAGCAAAGGATATATTTATACCAAAGGACCTCAAATTAAGGGAAATAACCACTTTGAACCTTTCAGAAATTCGAAAAATGCCATTTTTTGTCAAAATTTTCAATTTTTTTTTTTGCTCCATAAGGGTTCCAATGCACAGCAAAGGGCATATTTATACAAAAAAACCTTAAATTAAGTGAAATAAGCACAAAAAAAGCACTTTAAAATTTTTCACTTTTCAAAAAAATTGAAAGAATGGGGGGGTATTAGAGAGGTTTTTTAGGTACTTTTTGAAATTCAATATCTCGGTAACGGGAGGAGCTACAGTGGCCATTTTTAACCCATTTTGTAGTATTTTTTATGCTTTTTCGAATGGCGTTGGAACGAATTTCCTGCGAATTTAAATAAAAGAGCTACGATTTTTCAAAAAGTCTGAAAATTCAATTTTTGTCAAAAGTGCAATTTTGGCAAATTTTTATTTTGCTCCATAAGGGTTCTAATGCACAGCAAAGGATATATTTATACCAAAGGACCTCAAATTAAGGGAAATAACCACTTTGAACCTTTCAGAAATTCGAAAAATGCCATTTTTTGTCAAAATTTTCAATTTTTTTTTTTGCTCCATAAGGGTTCCAATGCACAGCAAAGGGCATATTTATACAAAAAAACCTTAAATTAAGTGAAATAAGCACAAAAAAAGCACTTTAAAATTTTTCACTTTTCAAAAAAATTGAAAGAATGGGGGGGTATTAGAGAGGTTTTTTAGGTACTTTTTGAAATTCAATATCTCGGTAACGGGAGGAGCTACAGAGGCCATTTTTAACCCATTTTGTAGTATTTTTTATGCTTTTTCGAATGGCGTTGGAACGAATTTCCTGCGAATTTAAATAAAAGAGCTACGATTTTTCAAAAAGTCTGAAAATTCAATTTTTGTCAAAAGTGCAATTTTGGCAAATTTTTATTTTGCTCCATAAGGGTTCTAATGCACAGCAAAGGATATATTTATACCAAAGGACCTCAAATTAAGGGAAATAACCACTTTGAACCTTTCAGAAATTCGAAAAATGCCATTTTTTGTCAAAATTTTCAATTTTTTTTTTTGCTCCATAAGGGTTCCAATGCACAGCAAAGGGCATATTTATACAAAAAAACCTTAAATTAAGTGAAATAAGCACAAAAAAAGCACTTTAAAATTTTTCACTTTTCAAAAAAATTGAAAGAATGGGGGGGTATTAGAGAGGTTTTTTAGGTACTTTTTGAAATTCAATATCTCGGTAACGGGAGGAGCTACAGTGGCCATTTTTAACCCATTTTGTAGTATTTTTTATGCTTTTTCGAATGGCGTTGGAACGAATTTCCTGCGAATTTAAATAAAAGAGCTACGATTTTTCAAAAAGTCTGAAAATTCAATTTTTGTCAAAAGTGCAATTTTGGCAAATTTTTATTTTGCTCCATAAGGGTTCTAATGCACAGCAAAGGATATATTTATACCAAAGGACCTCAAATTAAGGGAAATAACCACTTTGAACCTTTCAGAAATTCGAAAAATGCCATTTTTTGTCAAAATTTTCAATTTTTTTTTTTGCTCCATAAGGGTTCCAATGCACAGCAAAGGGCATATTTATACAAAAAAACCTTAAATTAAGTGAAATAAGCACAAAAAAAGCACTTTAAAATTTTTCACTTTTCAAAAAAATTGAAAGAATGGGGGGGTATTAGAGAGGTTTTTTAGGTACTTTTTGAAATTCAATATCTCGGTAACGGGAGGAGCTACAGTGGCCATTTTTAACCCATTTTGTAGTATTTTTTATGCTTTTTCGAATGGCGTTGGAACGAATTTCCTGCGAATTTAAATAAAAGAGCTACGATTTTTCAAAAAGTCTGAAAATTCAATTTTTGTCAAAAGTGCAATTTTGGCAAATTTTTATTTTGCTCCATAAGGGTTCTAATGCACAGCAAAGGATATATTTATACCAAAGGACCTCAAATTAAGGGAAATAACCACTTTGAACCTTTCAGAAATTCGAAAAATGCCATTTTTTGTCAAAATTTTCAATTTTTTTTTTTGCTCCATAAGGGTTCCAATGCACAGCAAAGGGCATATTTATACAAAAAAACCTTAAATTAAGTGAAATAAGCACAAAAAAAGCACTTTAAAATTTTTCACTTTTCAAAAAAATTGAAAGAATGGGGGGGTATTAGAGAGGTTTTTTAGGTACTTTTTGAAATTCAATATCTCGGTAACGGGAGGAGCTACAGTGGCCATTTTTAACCCATTTTGTAGTATTTTTTATGCTTTTTCGAATGGCGTTGGAACGAATTTCCTGCGAATTTAAATAAAAGAGCTACGATTTTTCAAAAAGTCTGAAAATTCAATTTTTGTCAAAAGTGCAATTTTGGCAAATTTTTATTTTGCTCCATAAGGGTTCTAATGCACAGCAAAGGATATATTTATACCAAAGGACCTCAAATTAAGGGAAATAACCACTTTGAACCTTTCAGAAATTCGAAAAATGCCATTTTTTGTCAAAATTTTCAATTTTTTTTTTTGCTCCATAAGGGTTCCAATGCACAGCAAAGGGCATATTTATACAAAAAAACCTTAAATTAAGTGAAATAAGCACAAAAAAAGCACTTTAAAATTTTTCACTTTTCAAAAAAATTGAAAGAATGGGGGGGTATTAGAGAGGTTTTTTAGGTACTTTTTGAAATTCAATATCTCGGTAACGGGAGGAGCTACAGTGGCCATTTTTAACCCATTTTGTAGTATTTTTTATGCTTTTTCGAATGGCGTTGGAACGAATTTCCTGCGAATTTAAATAAAAGAGCTACGATTTTTCAAAAAGTCTGAAAATTCAATTTTTGTCAAAAGTGCAATTTTGGCAAATTTTTATTTTGCTCCATAAGGGTTCTAATGCACAGCAAAGGATATATTTATACCAAAGGACCTCAAATTAAGGGAAATAACCACTTTGAACCTTTCAGAAATTCGAAAAATGCCATTTTTTGTCAAAATTTTCAATTTTTTTTTTTGCTCCATAAGGGTTCCAATGCACAGCAAAGGGCATATTTATACAAAAAAACCTTAAATTAAGTGAAATAAGCACAAAAAAAGCACTTTAAAATTTTTCACTTTTCAAAAAAATTGAAAGAATGGGGGGGTATTAGAGAGGTTTTTTAGGTACTTTTTGAAATTCAATATCTCGGTAACGGGAGGAGCTACAGTGGCCATTTTTAACCCATTTTGTAGTATTTTTTATGCTTTTTCGAATGGCGTTGGAACGAATTTCCTGCGAATTTAAATAAAAGAGCTACGATTTTTCAAAAAGTCTGAAAATTCAATTTTTGTCAAAAGTGCAATTTTGGCAAATTTTTATTTTGCTCCATAAGGGTTCTAATGCACAGCAAAGGATATATTTATACCAAAGGACCTCAAATTAAGGGAAATAACCACTTTGAACCTTTCAGAAATTCGAAAAATGCCATTTTTTGTCAAAATTTTCAATTTTTTTTTTTGCTCCATAAGGGTTCCAATGCACAGCAAAGGGCATATTTATACAAAAAAACCTTAAATTAAGTGAAATAAGCACAAAAAAAGCACTTTAAAATTTTTCACTTTTCAAAAAAATTGAAAGAATGGGGGGGTATTAGAGAGGTTTTTTAGGTACTTTTTGAAATTCAATATCTCGGTAACGGGAGGAGCTACAGTGGCCATTTTTAACCCATTTTGTAGTATTTTTTATGCTTTTTCGAATGGCGTTGGAACGAATTTCCTGCGAATTTAAATAAAAGAGCTACGATTTTTCAAAAAGTCTGAAAATTCAATTTTTGTCAAAAGTGCAATTTTGGCAAATTTTTATTTTGCTCCATAAGGGTTCTAATGCACAGCAAAGGATATATTTATACCAAAGGACCTCAAATTAAGGGAAATAACCACTTTGAACCTTTCAGAAATTCGAAAAATGCCATTTTTTGTCAAAATTTTCAATTTTTTTTTTTGCTCCATAAGGGTTCCAATGCACAGCAAAGGGCATATTTATACAAAAAAACCTTAAATTAAGTGAAATAAGCACAAAAAAAGCACTTTAAAATTTTTCACTTTTCAAAAAAATTGAAAGAATGGGGGGGTATTAGAGAGGTTTTTTAGGTACTTTTTGAAATTCAATATCTCGGTAACGGGAGGAGCTACAGTGGCCATTTTTAACCCATTTTGTAGTATTTTTTATGCTTTTTCGAATGGCGTTGGAACGAATTTCCTGCGAATTTAAATAAAAGAGCTACGATTTTTCAAAAAGTCTGAAAATTCAATTTTTGTCAAAAGTGCAATTTTGGCAAATTTTTATTTTGCTCCATAAGGGTTCTAATGCACAGCAAAGGATATATTTATACCAAAGGACCTCAAATTAAGGGAAATAACCACTTTGAACCTTTCAGAAATTCGAAAAATGCCATTTTTTGTCAAAATTTTCAATTTTTTTTTTTGCTCCATAAGGGTTCCAATGCACAGCAAAGGGCATATTTATACAAAAAAACCTTAAATTAAGTGAAATAAGCACAAAAAAAGCACTTTAAAATTTTTCACTTTTCAAAAAAATTGAAAGAATGGGGGGGTATTAGAGAGGTTTTTTAGGTACTTTTTGAAATTCAATATCTCGGTAACGGGAGGAGCTACAGAGGCCATTTTTAACCCATTTTGTAGTATTTTTTATGCTTTTTCGAATGGCGTTGGAACGAATTTCCTGCGAATTTAAATAAAAGAGCTACGATTTTTCAAAAAGTCTGAAAATTCAATTTTTGTCAAAAGTGCAATTTTGGCAAATTTTTATTTTGCTCCATAAGGGTTCTAATGCACAGCAAAGGATATATTTATACCAAAGGACCTCAAATTAAGGGAAATAACCACTTTGAACCTTTCAGAAATTCGAAAAATGCCATTTTTTGTCAAAATTTTCAATTTTTTTTTTTGCTCCATAAGGGTTCCAATGCACAGCAAAGGGCATATTTATACAAAAAAACCTTAAATTAAGTGAAATAAGCACAAAAAAAGCACTTTAAAATTTTTCACTTTTCAAAAAAATTGAAAGAATGGGGGGGTATTAGAGAGGTTTTTTAGGTACTTTTTGAAATTCAATATCTCGGTAACGGGAGGAGCTACAGTGGCCATTTTTAACCCATTTTGTAGTATTTTTTATGCTTTTTCGAATGGCGTTGGAACGAATTTCCTGCGAATTTAAATAAAAGAGCTACGATTTTTCAAAAAGTCTGAAAATTCAATTTTTGTCAAAAGTGCAATTTTGGCAAATTTTTATTTTGCTCCATAAGGGTTCTAATGC
This sequence comes from Ips nitidus, assembly GCA_018691245.2. Taxonomy (NCBI): domain Eukaryota; kingdom Metazoa; phylum Arthropoda; class Insecta; order Coleoptera; family Curculionidae; genus Ips; species Ips nitidus. The sequence goes on along the minus strand of CM042803.1, from coordinate 39,585 downwards.
ACAGCAAAGGATATATTTATACCAAAGGACCTCAAATTAAGGGAAATAACCACTTTGAACCTTTCAGAAATTCGAAAAATGCCATTTTTTGTCAAAATTTTCAATTTTTTTTTTTGCTCCATAAGGGTTCCAATGCACAGCAAAGGGCATATTTATACAAAAAAACCTTAAATTAAGTGAAATAAGCACAAAAAAAGCACTTTAAAATTTTTCACTTTTCAAAAAAATTGAAAGAATGGGGGGGTATTAGAGAGGTTTTTTAGGTACTTTTTGAAATTCAATATCTCGGTAACGGGAGGAGCTACAGAGGCCATTTTTAACCCATTTTGTAGTATTTTTTATGCTTTTTCGAATGGCGTTGGAACGAATTTCCTGCGAATTTAAATAAAAGAGCTACGATTTTTCAAAAAGTCTGAAAATTCAATTTTTGTCAAAAGTGCAATTTTGGCAAATTTTTATTTTGCTCCATAAGGGTTCTAATGCACAGCAAAGGATATATTTATACCAAAGGACCTCAAATTAAGGGAAATAACCACTTTGAACCTTTCAGAAATTCGAAAAATGCCATTTTTTGTCAAAATTTTCAATTTTTTTTTTTGCTCCATAAGGGTTCCAATGCACAGCAAAGGGCATATTTATACAAAAAAACCTTAAATTAAGTGAAATAAGCACAAAAAAAGCACTTTAAAATTTTTCACTTTTCAAAAAAATTGAAAGAATGGGGGGGTATTAGAGAGGTTTTTTAGGTACTTTTTGAAATTCAATATCTCGGTAACGGGAGGAGCTACAGTGGCCATTTTTAACCCATTTTGTAGTATTTTTTATGCTTTTTCGAATGGCGTTGGAACGAATTTCCTGCGAATTTAAATAAAAGAGCTACGATTTTTCAAAAAGTCTGAAAATTCAATTTTTGTCAAAAGTGCAATTTTGGCAAATTTTTATTTTGCTCCATAAGGGTTCTAATGCACAGCAAAGGATATATTTATACCAAAGGACCTCAAATTAAGGGAAATAACCACTTTGAACCTTTCAGAAATTCGAAAAATGCCATTTTTTGTCAAAATTTTCAATTTTTTTTTTTGCTCCATAAGGGTTCCAATGCACAGCAAAGGGCATATTTATACAAAAAAACCTTAAATTAAGTGAAATAAGCACAAAAAAAGCACTTTAAAATTTTTCACTTTTCAAAAAAATTGAAAGAATGGGGGGGTATTAGAGAGGTTTTTTAGGTACTTTTTGAAATTCAATATCTCGGTAACGGGAGGAGCTACAGAGGCCATTTTTAACCCATTTTGTAGTATTTTTTATGCTTTTTCGAATGGCGTTGGAACGAATTTCCTGCGAATTTAAATAAAAGAGCTACGATTTTTCAAAAAGTCTGAAAATTCAATTTTTGTCAAAAGTGCAATTTTGGCAAATTTTTATTTTGCTCCATAAGGGTTCTAATGCACAGCAAAGGATATATTTATACCAAAGGACCTCAAATTAAGGGAAATAACCACTTTGAACCTTTCAGAAATTCGAAAAATGCCATTTTTTGTCAAAATTTTCAATTTTTTTTTTTGCTCCATAAGGGTTCCAATGCACAGCAAAGGGCATATTTATACAAAAAAACCTTAAATTAAGTGAAATAAGCACAAAAAAAGCACTTTAAAATTTTTCACTTTTCAAAAAAATTGAAAGAATGGGGGGGTATTAGAGAGGTTTTTTAGGTACTTTTTGAAATTCAATATCTCGGTAACGGGAGGAGCTACAGTGGCCATTTTTAACCCATTTTGTAGTATTTTTTATGCTTTTTCGAATGGCGTTGGAACGAATTTCCTGCGAATTTAAATAAAAGAGCTACGATTTTTCAAAAAGTCTGAAAATTCAATTTTTGTCAAAAGTGCAATTTTGGCAAATTTTTATTTTGCTCCATAAGGGTTCTAATGCACAGCAAAGGATATATTTATACCAAAGGACCTCAAATTAAGGGAAATAACCACTTTGAACCTTTCAGAAATTCGAAAAATGCCATTTTTTGTCAAAATTTTCAATTTTTTTTTTTGCTCCATAAGGGTTCCAATGCACAGCAAAGGGCATATTTATACAAAAAAACCTTAAATTAAGTGAAATAAGCACAAAAAAAGCACTTTAAAATTTTTCACTTTTCAAAAAAATTGAAAGAATGGGGGGGTATTAGAGAGGTTTTTTAGGTACTTTTTGAAATTCAATATCTCGGTAACGGGAGGAGCTACAGTGGCCATTTTTAACCCATTTTGTAGTATTTTTTATGCTTTTTCGAATGGCGTTGGAACGAATTTCCTGCGAATTTAAATAAAAGAGCTACGATTTTTCAAAAAGTCTGAAAATTCAATTTTTGTCAAAAGTGCAATTTTGGCAAATTTTTATTTTGCTCCATAAGGGTTCTAATGCACAGCAAAGGATATATTTATACCAAAGGACCTCAAATTAAGGGAAATAACCACTTTGAACCTTTCAGAAATTCGAAAAATGCCATTTTTTGTCAAAATTTTCAATTTTTTTTTTTGCTCCATAAGGGTTCCAATGCACAGCAAAGGGCATATTTATACAAAAAAACCTTAAATTAAGTGAAATAAGCACAAAAAAAGCACTTTAAAATTTTTCACTTTTCAAAAAAATTGAAAGAATGGGGGGGTATTAGAGAGGTTTTTTAGGTACTTTTTGAAATTCAATATCTCGGTAACGGGAGGAGCTACAGTGGCCATTTTTAACCCATTTTGTAGTATTTTTTATGCTTTTTCGAATGGCGTTGGAACGAATTTCCTGCGAATTTAAATAAAAGAGCTACGATTTTTCAAAAAGTCTGAAAATTCAATTTTTGTCAAAAGTGCAATTTTGGCAAATTTTTATTTTGCTCCATAAGGGTTCTAATGCACAGCAAAGGATATATTTATACCAAAGGACCTCAAATTAAGGGAAATAACCACTTTGAACCTTTCAGAAATTCGAAAAATGCCATTTTTTGTCAAAATTTTCAATTTTTTTTTTTGCTCCATAAGGGTTCCAATGCACAGCAAAGGGCATATTTATACAAAAAAACCTTAAATTAAGTGAAATAAGCACAAAAAAAGCACTTTAAAATTTTTCACTTTTCAAAAAAATTGAAAGAATGGGGGGGTATTAGAGAGGTTTTTTAGGTACTTTTTGAAATTCAATATCTCGGTAACGGGAGGAGCTACAGTGGCCATTTTTAACCCATTTTGTAGTATTTTTTATGCTTTTTCGAATGGCGTTGGAACGAATTTCCTGCGAATTTAAATAAAAGAGCTACGATTTTTCAAAAAGTCTGAAAATTCAATTTTTGGCACAGCAAAGGATATATTTATACCAAAGGACCTCAAATTAAGGGAAATAACCACTTTGAACCTTTCAGAAATTCGAAAAATGCCATTTTTTGTCAAAATTTTCAATTTTTTTTTTTGCTCCATAAGGGTTCCAATGCACAGCAAAGGGCATATTTATACAAAAAAACCTTAAATTAAGTGAAATAAGCACAAAAAAAGCACTTTAAAATTTTTCACTTTTCAAAAAAATTGAAAGAATGGGGGGGTATTAGAGAGGTTTTTTAGGTACTTTTTGAAATTCAATATCTCGGTAACGGGAGGAGCTACAGAGGCCATTTTTAACCCATTTTGTAGTATTTTTTATGCTTTTTCGAATGGCGTTGGAACGAATTTCCTGCGAATTTAAATAAAAGAGCTACGATTTTTCAAAAAGTCTGAAAATTCAATTTTTGTCAAAAGTGCAATTTTGGCAAATTTTTATTTTGCTCCATAAGGGTTCTAATGCACAGCAAAGGATATATTTATACCAAAGGACCTCAAATTAAGGGAAATAACCACTTTGAACCTTTCAGAAATTCGAAAAATGCCATTTTTTGTCAAAATTTTCAATTTTTTTTTTTGCTCCATAAGGGTTCCAATGCACAGCAAAGGGCATATTTATACAAAAAAACCTTAAATTAAGTGAAATAAGCACAAAAAAAGCACTTTAAAATTTTTCACTTTTCAAAAAAATTGAAAGAATGGGGGGGTATTAGAGAGGTTTTTTAGGTACTTTTTGAAATTCAATATCTCGGTAACGGGAGGAGCTACAGTGGCCATTTTTAACCCATTTTAAATTAAGGGAAATAACCACTTTGAACCTTTCAGAAATTCGAAAAATGCCATTTTTTGTCAAAATTTTCAATTTTTTTTTTTGCTCCATAAGGGTTCCAATGCACAGCAAAGGGCATATTTATACAAAAAAACCTTAAATTAAGTGAAATAAGCACAAAAAAAGCACTTTAAAATTTTTCACTTTTCAAAAAAATTGAAAGAATGGGGGGGTATTAGAGAGGTTTTTTAGGTACTTTTTGAAATTCAATATCTCGGTAACGGGAGGAGCTACAGAGGCCATTTTTAACCCATTTTGTAGTATTTTTTATGCTTTTTCGAATGGCGTTGGAACGAATTTCCTGCGAATTTAAATAAAAGAGCTACGATTTTTCAAAAAGTCTGAAAATTCAATTTTTGTCAAAAGTGCAATTTTGGCAAATTTTTATTTTGCTCCATAAGGGTTCTAATGCACAGCAAAGGATATATTTATACCAAAGGACCTCAAATTAAGGGAAATAACCACTTTGAACCTTTCAGAAATTCGAAAAATGCCATTTTTTGTCAAAATTTTCAATTTTTTTTTTTGCTCCATAAGGGTTCCAATGCACAGCAAAGGGCATATTTATACAAAAAAACCTTAAATTAAGTGAAATAAGCACAAAAAAAGCACTTTAAAATTTTTCACTTTTCAAAAAAATTGAAAGAATGGGGGGGTATTAGAGAGGTTTTTTAGGTACTTTTTGAAATTCAATATCTCGGTAACGGGAGGAGCTACAGAGGCCATTTTTAACCCATTTTGTAGTATTTTTTATGCTTTTTCGAATGGCGTTGGAACGAATTTCCTGCGAATTTAAATAAAAGAGCTACGATTTTTCAAAAAGTCTGAAAATTCAATTTTTGTCAAAAGTGCAATTTTGGCAAATTTTTATTTTGCTCCATAAGGGTTCTAATGCACAGCAAAGGATATATTTATACCAAAGGACCTCAAATTAAGGGAAATAACCACTTTGAACCTTTCAGAAATTCGAAAAATGCCATTTTTTGTCAAAATTTTCAATTTTTTTTTTTGCTCCATAAGGGTTCCAATGCACAGCAAAGGGCATATTTATACAAAAAAACCTTAAATTAAGTGAAATAAGCACAAAAAAAGCACTTTAAAATTTTTCACTTTTCAAAAAAATTGAAAGAATGGGGGGGTATTAGAGAGGTTTTTTAGGTACTTTTTGAAATTCAATATCTCGGTAACGGGAGGAGCTACAGTGGCCATTTTTAACCCATTTTGTAGTATTTTTTATGCTTTTTCGAATGGCGTTGGAACGAATTTCCTGCGAATTTAAATAAAAGAGCTACGATTTTTCAAAAAGTCTGAAAATTCAATTTTTGTCAAAAGTGCAATTTTGGCAAATTTTTATTTTGCTCCATAAGGGTTCTAATGCACAGCAAAGGATATATTTATACCAAAGGACCTCAAATTAAGGGAAATAACCACTTTGAACCTTTCAGAAATTCGAAAAATGCCATTTTTTGTCAAAATTTTCAATTTTTTTTTTTGCTCCATAAGGGTTCCAATGCACAGCAAAGGGCATATTTATACAAAAAAACCTTAAATTAAGTGAAATAAGCACAAAAAAAGCACTTTAAAATTTTTCACTTTTCAAAAAAATTGAAAGAATGGGGGGGTATTAGAGAGGTTTTTTAGGTACTTTTTGAAATTCAATATCTCGGTAACGGGAGGAGCTACAGAGGCCATTTTTAACCCATTTTGTAGTATTTTTTATGCTTTTTCGAATGGCGTTGGAACGAATTTCCTGCGAATTTAAATAAAAGAGCTACGATTTTTCAAAAAGTCTGAAAATTCAATTTTTGTCAAAAGTGCAATTTTGGCAAATTTTTATTTTGCTCCATAAGGGTTCTAATGCACAGCAAAGGATATATTTATACCAAAGGACCTCAAATTAAGGGAAATAACCACTTTGAACCTTTCAGAAATTCGAAAAATGCCATTTTTTGTCAAAATTTTCAATTTTTTTTTTTGCTCCATAAGGGTTCCAATGCACAGCAAAGGGCATATTTATACAAAAAAACCTTAAATTAAGTGAAATAAGCACAAAAAAAGCACTTTAAAATTTTTCACTTTTCAAAAAAATTGAAAGAATGGGGGGGTATTAGAGAGGTTTTTTAGGTACTTTTTGAAATTCAATATCTCGGTAACGGGAGGAGCTACAGTGGCCATTTTTAACCCATTTTGTAGTATTTTTTATGCTTTTTCGAATGGCGTTGGAACGAATTTCCTGCGAATTTAAATAAAAGAGCTACGATTTTTCAAAAAGTCTGAAAATTCAATTTTTGTCAAAAGTGCAATTTTGGCAAATTTTTATTTTGCTCCATAAGGGTTCTAATGCACAGCAAAGGATATATTTATACCAAAGGACCTCAAATTAAGGGAAATAACCACTTTGAACCTTTCAGAAATTCGAAAAATGCCATTTTTTGTCAAAATTTTCAATTTTTTTTTTTGCTCCATAAGGGTTCCAATGCACAGCAAAGGGCATATTTATACAAAAAAACCTTAAATTAAGTGAAATAAGCACAAAAAAAGCACTTTAAAATTTTTCACTTTTCAAAAAAATTGAAAGAATGGGGGGGTATTAGAGAGGTTTTTTAGGTACTTTTTGAAATTCAATATCTCGGTAACGGGAGGAGCTACAGAGGCCATTTTTAACCCATTTTGTAGTATTTTTTATGCTTTTTCGAATGGCGTTGGAACGAATTTCCTGCGAATTTAAATAAAAGAGCTACGATTTTTCAAAAAGTCTGAAAATTCAATTTTTGTCAAAAGTGCAATTTTGGCAAATTTTTATTTTGCTCCATAAGGGTTCTAATGCACAGCAAAGGATATATTTATACCAAAGGACCTCAAATTAAGGGAAATAACCACTTTGAACCTTTCAGAAATTCGAAAAATGCCATTTTTTGTCAAAATTTTCAATTTTTTTTTTGCTCCATAAGGGTTCCAATGCACAGCAAAGGGCATATTTATACAAAAAAACCTTAAATTAAGTGAAATAAGCACAAAAAAAGCACTTTAAAATTTTTCACTTTTCAAAAAAATTGAAAGAATGGGGGGGTATTAGAGAGGTTTTTTAGGTACTTTTTGAAATTCAATATCTCGGTAACGGGAGGAGCTACAGTGGCCATTTTTAACCCATTTTGTAGTATTTTTTATGCTTTTTCGAATGGCGTTGGAACGAATTTCCTGCGAATTTAAATAAAAGAGCTACGATTTTTCAAAAAGTCTGAAAATTCAATTTTTGTCAAAAGTGCAATTTTGGCAAATTTTTATTTTGCTCCATAAGGGTTCTAATGCACAGCAAAGGATATATTTATACCAAAGGACCTCAAATTAAGGGAAATAACCACTTTGAACCTTTCAGAAATTCGAAAAATGCCATTTTTTGTCAAAATTTTCAATTTTTTTTTTTGCTCCATAAGGGTTCCAATGCACAGCAAAGGGCATATTTATACAAAAAAACCTTAAATTAAGTGAAATAAGCACAAAAAAAGCACTTTAAAATTTTTCACTTTTCAAAAAAATTGAAAGAATGGGGGGGTATTAGAGAGGTTTTTTAGGTACTTTTTGAAATTCAATATCTCGGTAACGGGAGGAGCTACAGTGGCCATTTTTAACCCATTTTGTAGTATTTTTTATGCTTTTTCGAATGGCGTTGGAACGAATTTCCTGCGAATTTAAATAAAAGAGCTACGATTTTTCAAAAAGTCTGAAAATTCAATTTTTGTCAAAAGTGCAATTTTGGCAAATTTTTATTTTGCTCCATAAGGGTTCTAATGCACAGCAAAGGATATATTTATACCAAAGGACCTCAAATTAAGGGAAATAACCACTTTGAACCTTTCAGAAATTCGAAAAATGCCATTTTTTGTCAAAATTTTCAATTTTTTTTTTTGCTCCATAAGGGTTCCAATGCACAGCAAAGGGCATATTTATACAAAAAAACCTTAAATTAAGTGAAATAAGCACAAAAAAAGCACTTTAAAATTTTTCACTTTTCAAAAAAATTGAAAGAATGGGGGGGTATTAGAGAGGTTTTTTAGGTACTTTTTGAAATTCAATATCTCGGTAACGGGAGGAGCTACAGAGGCCATTTTTAACCCATTTTGTAGTATTTTTTATGCTTTTTCGAATGGCGTTGGAACGAATTTCCTGCGAATTTAAATAAAAGAGCTACGATTTTTCAAAAAGTCTGAAAATTCAATTTTTGTCAAAAGTGCAATTTTGGCAAATTTTTATTTTGCTCCATAAGGGTTCTAATGCACAGCAAAGGATATATTTATACCAAAGGACCTCAAATTAAGGGAAATAACCACTTTGAACCTTTCAGAAATTCGAAAAATGCCATTTTTTGTCAAAATTTTCAATTTTTTTTTTGCTCCATAAGGGTTCCAATGCACAGCAAAGGGCATATTTATACAAAAAAACCTTAAATTAAGTGAAATAAGCACAAAAAAAGCACTTTAAAATTTTTCACTTTTCAAAAAAATTGAAAGAATGGGGGGGTATTAGAGAGGTTTTTTAGGTACTTTTTGAAATTCAATATCTCGGTAACGGGAGGAGCTACAGTGGCCATTTTTAACCCATTTTGTAGTATTTTTTATGCTTTTTCGAATGGCGTTGGAACGAATTTCCTGCGAATTTAAATAAAAGAGCTACGATTTTTCAAAAAGTCTGAAAATTCAATTTTTGTCAAAAGTGCAATTTTGGCAAATTTTTATTTTGCTCCATAAGGGTTCTAATGCACAGCAAAGGATATATTTATACCAAAGGACCTCAAATTAAGGGAAATAACCACTTTGAACCTTTCAGAAATTCGAAAAATGCCATTTTTTGTCAAAATTTTCAATTTTTTTTTTTGCTCCATAAGGGTTCCAATGCACAGCAAAGGGCATATTTATACAAAAAAACCTTAAATTAAGTGAAATAAGCACAAAAAAAGCACTTTAAAATTTTTCACTTTTCAAAAAAATTGAAAGAATGGGGGGGTATTAGAGAGGTTTTTTAGGTACTTTTTGAAATTCAATATCTCGGTAACGGGAGGAGCTACAGAGGCCATTTTTAACCCATTTTGTAGTATTTTTTATGCTTTTTCGAATGGCGTTGGAACGAATTTCCTGCGAATTTAAATAAAAGAGCTACGATTTTTCAAAAAGTCTGAAAATTCAATTTTTGTCAAAAGTGCAATTTTGGCAAATTTTTATTTTGCTCCATAAGGGTTCTAATGCACAGCAAAGGATATATTTATACCAAAGGACCTCAAATTAAGGGAAATAACCACTTTGAACCTTTCAGAAATTCGAAAAATGCCATTTTTTGTCAAAATTTTCAATTTTTTTTTTGCTCCATAAGGGTTCCAATGCACAGCAAAGGGCATATTTATACAAAAAAACCTTAAATTAAGTGAAATAAGCACAAAAAAAGCACTTTAAAATTTTTCACTTTTCAAAAAAATTGAAAGAATGGGGGGGTATTAGAGAGGTTTTTTAGGTACTTTTTGAAATTCAATATCTCGGTAACGGGAGGAGCTACAGTGGCCATTTTTAACCCATTTTGTAGTATTTTTTATGCTTTTTCGAATGGCGTTGGAACGAATTTCCTGCGAATTTAAATAAAAGAGCTACGATTTTTCAAAAAGTCTGAAAATTCAATTTTTGTCAAAAGTGCAATTTTGGCAAATTTTTATTTTGCTCCATAAGGGTTCTAATGCACAGCAAAGGATATATTTATACCAAAGGACCTCAAATTAAGGGAAATAACCACTTTGAACCTTTCAGAAATTCGAAAAATGCCATTTTTTGTCAAAATTTTCAATTTTTTTTTTTGCTCCATAAGGGTTCCAATGCACAGCAAAGGGCATATTTATACAAAAAAACCTTAAATTAAGTGAAATAAGCACAAAAAAAGCACTTTAAAATTTTTCACTTTTCAAAAAAATTGAAAGAATGGGGGGGTATTAGAGAGGTTTTTTAGGTACTTTTTGAAATTCAATATCTCGGTAACGGGAGGAGCTACAGAGGCCATTTTTAACCCATTTTGTAGTATTTTTTATGCTTTTTCGAATGGCGTTGGAACGAATTTCCTGCGAATTTAAATAAAAGAGCTACGATTTTTCAAAAAGTCTGAAAATTCAATTTTTGTCAAAAGTGCAATTTTGGCAAATTTTTATTTTGCTCCATAAGGGTTCTAATGCACAGCAAAGGATATATTTATACCAAAGGACCTCAAATTAAGGGAAATAACCACTTTGAACCTTTCAGAAATTCGAAAAATGCCATTTTTTGTCAAAATTTTCAATTTTTTTTTTTGCTCCATAAGGGTTCCAATGCACAGCAAAGGGCATATTTATACAAAAAAACCTTAAATTAAGTGAAATAAGCACAAAAAAAGCACTTTAAAATTTTTCACTTTTCAAAAAAATTGAAAGAATGGGGGGGTATTAGAGAGGTTTTTTAGGTACTTTTTGAAATTCAATATCTCGGTAACGGGAGGAGCTACAGTGGCCATTTTTAACCCATTTTGTAGTATTTTTTATGCTTTTTCGAATGGCGTTGGAACGAATTTCCTGCGAATTTAAATAAAAGAGCTACGATTTTTCAAAAAGTCTGAAAATTCAATTTTTGTCAAAAGTGCAATTTTGGCAAATTTTTATTTTGCTCCATAAGGGTTCTAATGCACAGCAAAGGATATATTTATACCAAAGGACCTCAAATTAAGGGAAATAACCACTTTGAACCTTTCAGAAATTCGAAAAATGCCATTTTTTGTCAAAATTTTCAATTTTTTTTTTTGCTCCATAAGGGTTCCAATGCACAGCAAAGGGCATATTTATACAAAAAAACCTTAAATTAAGTGAAATAAGCACAAAAAAAGCACTTTAAAATTTTTCACTTTTCAAAAAAATTGAAAGAATGGGGGGGTATTAGAGAGGTTTTTTAGGTACTTTTTGAAATTCAATATCTCGGTAACGGGAGGAGCTACAGTGGCCATTTTTAACCCATTTTGTAGTATTTTTTATGCTTTTTCGAATGGCGTTGGAACGAATTTCCTGCGAATTTAAATAAAAGAGCTACGATTTTTCAAAAAGTCTGAAAATTCAATTTTTGTCAAAAGTGCAATTTTGGCAAATTTTTATTTTGCTCCATAAGGGTTCTAATGCACAGCAAAGGATATATTTATACCAAAGGACCTCAAATTAAGGGAAATAACCACTTTGAACCTTTCAGAAATTCGAAAAATGCCATTTTTTGTCAAAATTTTCAATTTTTTTTTTGCTCCATAAGGGTTCCAATGCACAGCAAAGGGCATATTTATACAAAAAAACCTTAAATTAAGTGAAATAAGCACAAAAAAAGCACTTTAAAATTTTTCACTTTTCAAAAAAATTGAAAGAATGGGGGGGTATTAGAGAGGTTTTTTAGGTACTTTTTGAAATTCAATATCTCGGTAACGGGAGGAGCTACAGTGGCCATTTTTAACCCATTTTGTAGTATTTTTTATGCTTTTTCGAATGGCGTTGGAACGAATTTCCTGCGAATTTAAATAAAAGAGCTACGATTTTTCAAAAAGTCTGAAAATTCAATTTTTGTCAAAAGTGCAATTTTGGCAAATTTTTATTTTGCTCCATAAGGGTTCTAATGCACAGCAAAGGATATATTTATACCAAAGGACCTCAAATTAAGGGAAATAACCACTTTGAACCTTTCAGAAATTCGAAAAATGCCATTTTTTGTCAAAATTTTCAATTTTTTTTTTTGCTCCATAAGGGTTCCAATGCACAGCAAAGGGCATATTTATACAAAAAAACCTTAAATTAAGTGAAATAAGCACAAAAAAAGCACTTTAAAATTTTTCACTTTTCAAAAAAATTGAAAGAATGGGGGGGTATTAGAGAGGTTTTTTAGGTACTTTTTGAAATTCAATATCTCGGTAACGGGAGGAGCTACAGAGGCCATTTTTAACCCATTTTGTAGTATTTTTTATGCTTTTTCGAATGGCGTTGGAACGAATTTCCTGCGAATTTAAATAAAAGAGCTACGATTTTTCAAAAAGTCTGAAAATTCAATTTTTGTCAAAAGTGCAATTTTGGCAAATTTTTATTTTGCTCCATAAGGGTTCTAATGCACAGCAAAGGATATATTTATACCAAAGGACCTCAAATTAAGGGAAATAACCACTTTGAACCTTTCAGAAATTCGAAAAATGCCATTTTTTGTCAAAATTTTCAATTTTTTTTTTTGCTCCATAAGGGTTCCAATGCACAGCAAAGGGCATATTTATACAAAAAAACCTTAAATTAAGTGAAATAAGCACAAAAAAAGCACTTTAAAATTTTTCACTTTTCAAAAAAATTGAAAGAATGGGGGGGTATTAGAGAGGTTTTTTAGGTACTTTTTGAAATTCAATATCTCGGTAACGGGAGGAGCTACAGAGGCCATTTTTAACCCATTTTGTAGTATTTTTTATGCTTTTTCGAATGGCGTTGGAACGAATTTCCTGCGAATTTAAATAAAAGAGCTACGATTTTTCAAAAAGTCTGAAAATTCAATTTTTGTCAAAAGTGCAATTTTGGCAAATTTTTATTTTGCTCCATAAGGGTTCTAATGCACAGCAAAGGATATATTTATACCAAAGGACCTCAAATTAAGGGAAATAACCACTTTGAACCTTTCAGAAATTCGAAAAATGCCATTTTTTGTCAAAATTTTCAATTTTTTTTTTTGCTCCATAAGGGTTCCAATGCACAGCAAAGGGCATATTTATACAAAAAAACCTTAAATTAAGTGAAATAAGCACAAAAAAAGCACTTTAAAATTTTTCACTTTTCAAAAAAATTGAAAGAATGGGGGGGTATTAGAGAGGTTTTTTAGGTACTTTTTGAAATTCAATATCTCGGTAACGGGAGGAGCTACAGTGGCCATTTTTAACCCATTTTGTAGTATTTTTTATGCTTTTTCGAATGGCGTTGGAACGAATTTCCTGCGAATTTAAATAAAAGAGCTACGATTTTTCAAAAAGTCTGAAAATTCAATTTTTGTCAAAAGTGCAATTTTGGCAAATTTTTATTTTGCTCCATAAGGGTTCTAATGCACAGCAAAGGATATATTTATACCAAAGGACCTCAAATTAAGGGAAATAACCACTTTGAACCTTTCAGAAATTCGAAAAATGCCATTTTTTGTCAAAATTTTCAATTTTTTTTTTTGCTCCATAAGGGTTCCAATGCACAGCAAAGGGCATATTTATACAAAAAAACCTTAAATTAAGTGAAATAAGCACAAAAAAAGCACTTTAAAATTTTTCACTTTTCAAAAAAATTGAAAGAATGGGGGGGTATTAGAGAGGTTTTTTAGGTACTTTTTGAAATTCAATATCTCGGTAACGGGAGGAGCTACAGTGGCCATTTTTAACCCATTTTGTAGTATTTTTTATGCTTTTTCGAATGGCGTTGGAACGAATTTCCTGCGAATTTAAATAAAAGAGCTACGATTTTTCAAAAAGTCTGAAAATTCAATTTTTGTCAAAAGTGCAATTTTGGCAAATTTTTATTTTGCTCCATAAGGGTTCTAATGCACAGCAAAGGATATATTTATACCAAAGGACCTCAAATTAAGGGAAATAACCACTTTGAACCTTTCAGAAATTCGAAAAATGCCATTTTTTGTCAAAATTTTCAATTTTTTTTTTGCTCCATAAGGGTTCCAATGCACAGCAAAGGGCATATTTATACAAAAAAACCTTAAATTAAGTGAAATAAGCACAAAAAAAGCACTTTAAAATTTTTCACTTTTCAAAAAAATTGAAAGAATGGGGGGGTATTAGAGAGGTTTTTTAGGTACTTTTTGAAATTCAATATCTCGGTAACGGGAGGAGCTACAGTGGCCATTTTTAACCCATTTTGTAGTATTTTTTATGCTTTTTCGAATGGCGTTGGAACGAATTTCCTGCGAATTTAAATAAAAGAGCTACGATTTTTCAAAAAGTCTGAAAATTCAATTTTTGTCAAAAGTGCAATTTTGGCAAATTTTTATTTTGCTCCATAAGGGTTCTAATGCACAGCAAAGGATATATTTATACCAAAGGACCTCAAATTAAGGGAAATAACCACTTTGAACCTTTCAGAAATTCGAAAAATGCCATTTTTTGTCAAAATTTTCAATTTTTTTTTTTGCTCCATAAGGGTTCCAATGCACAGCAAAGGGCATATTTATACAAAAAAACCTTAAATTAAGTGAAATAAGCACAAAAAAAGCACTTTAAAATTTTTCACTTTTCAAAAAAATTGAAAGAATGGGGGGGTATTAGAGAGGTTTTTTAGGTACTTTTTGAAATTCAATATCTCGGTAACGGGAGGAGCTACAGTGGCCATTTTTAACCCATTTTGTAGTATTTTTTATGCTTTTTCGAATGGCGTTGGAACGAATTTCCTGCGAATTTAAATAAAAGAGCTACGATTTTTCAAAAAGTCTGAAAATTCAATTTTTGTCAAAAGTGCAATTTTGGCAAATTTTTATTTTGCTCCATAAGGGTTCTAATGCACAGCAAAGGATATATTTATACCAAAGGACCTCAAATTAAGGGAAATAACCACTTTGAACCTTTCAGAAATTCGAAAAATGCCATTTTTTGTCAAAATTTTCAATTTTTTTTTTTGCTCCATAAGGGTTCCAATGCACAGCAAAGGGCATATTTATACAAAAAAACCTTAAATTAAGTGAAATAAGCACAAAAAAAGCACTTTAAAATTTTTCACTTTTCAAAAAAATTGAAAGAATGGGGGGGTATTAGAGAGGTTTTTTAGGTACTTTTTGAAATTCAATATCTCGGTAACGGGAGGAGCTACAGAGGCCATTTTTAACCCATTTTGTAGTATTTTTTATGCTTTTTCGAATGGCGTTGGAACGAATTTCCTGCGAATTTAAATAAAAGAGCTACGATTTTTCAAAAAGTCTGAAAATTCAATTTTTGTCAAAAGTGCAATTTTGGCAAATTTTTATTTTGCTCCATAAGGGTTCTAATGCACAGCAAAGGATATATTTATACCAAAGGACCTCAAATTAAGGGAAATAACCACTTTGAACCTTTCAGAAATTCGAAAAATGCCATTTTTTGTCAAAATTTTCAATTTTTTTTTTTGCTCCATAAGGGTTCCAATGCACAGCAAAGGGCATATTTATACAAAAAAACCTTAAATTAAGTGAAATAAGCACAAAAAAAGCACTTTAAAATTTTTCACTTTTCAAAAAAATTGAAAGAATGGGGGGGTATTAGAGAGGTTTTTTAGGTACTTTTTGAAATTCAATATCTCGGTAACGGGAGGAGCTACAGTGGCCATTTTTAACCCATTTTGTAGTATTTTTTATGCTTTTTCGAATGGCGTTGGAACGAATTTCCTGCGAATTTAAATAAAAGAGCTACGATTTTTCAAAAAGTCTGAAAATTCAATTTTTGTCAAAAGTGCAATTTTGGCAAATTTTTATTTTGCTCCATAAGGGTTCTAATGCACAGCAAAGGATATATTTATACCAAAGGACCTCAAATTAAGGGAAATAACCACTTTGAACCTTTCAGAAATTCGAAAAATGCCATTTTTTGTCAAAATTTTCAATTTTTTTTTTTGCTCCATAAGGGTTCCAATGCACAGCAAAGGGCATATTTATACAAAAAAACCTTAAATTAAGTGAAATAAGCACAAAAAAAGCACTTTAAAATTTTTCACTTTTCAAAAAAATTGAAAGAATGGGGGGGTATTAGAGAGGTTTTTTAGGTACTTTTTGAAATTCAATATCTCGGTAACGGGAGGAGCTACAGTGGCCATTTTTAACCCATTTTGTAGTATTTTTTATGCTTTTTCGAATGGCGTTGGAACGAATTTCCTGCGAATTTAAATAAAAGAGCTACGATTTTTCAAAAAGTCTGAAAATTCAATTTTTGTCAAAAGTGCAATTTTGGCAAATTTTTATTTTGCTCCATAAGGGTTCTAATGCACAGCAAAGGATATATTTATACCAAAGGACCTCAAATTAAGGGAAATAACCACTTTGAACCTTTCAGAAATTCGAAAAATGCCATTTTTTGTCAAAATTTTCAATTTTTTTTTTTGCTCCATAAGGGTTCCAATGCACAGCAAAGGGCATATTTATACAAAAAAACCTTAAATTAAGTGAAATAAGCACAAAAAAAGCACTTTAAAATTTTTCACTTTTCAAAAAAATTGAAAGAATGGGGGGGTATTAGAGAGGTTTTTTAGGTACTTTTTGAAATTCAATATCTCGGTAACGGGAGGAGCTACAGAGGCCATTTTTAACCCATTTTGTAGTATTTTTTATGCTTTTTCGAATGGCGTTGGAACGAATTTCCTGCGAATTTAAATAAAAGAGCTACGATTTTTCAAAAAGTCTGAAAATTCAATTTTTGTCAAAAGTGCAATTTTGGCAAATTTTTATTTTGCTCCATAAGGGTTCTAATGCACAGCAAAGGATATATTTATACCAAAGGACCTCAAATTAAGGGAAATAACCACTTTGAACCTTTCAGAAATTCGAAAAATGCCATTTTTTGTCAAAATTTTCAATTTTTTTTTTGCTCCATAAGGGTTCCAATGCACAGCAAAGGGCATATTTATACAAAAAAACCTTAAATTAAGTGAAATAAGCACAAAAAAAGCACTTTAAAATTTTTCACTTTTCAAAAAAATTGAAAGAATGGGGGGGTATTAGAGAGGTTTTTTAGGTACTTTTTGAAATTCAATATCTCGGTAACGGGAGGAGCTACAGTGGCCATTTTTAACCCATTTTGTAGTATTTTTTATGCTTTTTCGAATGGCGTTGGAACGAATTTCCTGCGAATTTAAATAAAAGAGCTACGATTTTTCAAAAAGTCTGAAAATTCAATTTTTGTCAAAAGTGCAATTTTGGCAAATTTTTATTTTGCTCCATAAGGGTTCTAATGCACAGCAAAGGATATATTTATACCAAAGGACCTCAAATTAAGGGAAATAACCACTTTGAACCTTTCAGAAATTCGAAAAATGCCATTTTTTGTCAAAATTTTCAATTTTTTTTTTTGCTCCATAAGGGTTCCAATGCACAGCAAAGGGCATATTTATACAAAAAAACCTTAAATTAAGTGAAATAAGCACAAAAAAAGCACTTTAAAATTTTTCACTTTTCAAAAAAATTGAAAGAATGGGGGGGTATTAGAGAGGTTTTTTAGGTACTTTTTGAAATTCAATATCTCGGTAACGGGAGGAGCTACAGTGGCCATTTTTAACCCATTTTGTAGTATTTTTTATGCTTTTTCGAATGGCGTTGGAACGAATTTCCTGCGAATTTAAATAAAAGAGCTACGATTTTTCAAAAAGTCTGAAAATTCAATTTTTGTCAAAAGTGCAATTTTGGCAAATTTTTATTTTGCTCCATAAGGGTTCTAATGCACAGCAAAGGATATATTTATACCAAAGGACCTCAAATTAAGGGAAATAACCACTTTGAACCTTTCAGAAATTCGAAAAATGCCATTTTTTGTCAAAATTTTCAATTTTTTTTTTTGCTCCATAAGGGTTCCAATGCACAGCAAAGGGCATATTTATACAAAAAAACCTTAAATTAAGTGAAATAAGCACAAAAAAAGCACTTTAAAATTTTTCACTTTTCAAAAAAATTGAAAGAATGGGGGGGTATTAGAGAGGTTTTTTAGGTACTTTTTGAAATTCAATATCTCGGTAACGGGAGGAGCTACAGTGGCCATTTTTAACCCATTTTGTAGTATTTTTTATGCTTTTTCGAATGGCGTTGGAACGAATTTCCTGCGAATTTAAATAAAAGAGCTACGATTTTTCAAAAAGTCTGAAAATTCAATTTTTGTCAAAAGTGCAATTTTGGCAAATTTTTATTTTGCTCCATAAGGGTTCTAATGCACAGCAAAGGATATATTTATACCAAAGGACCTCAAATTAAGGGAAATAACCACTTTGAACCTTTCAGAAATTCGAAAAATGCCATTTTTTGTCAAAATTTTCAATTTTTTTTTGCTCCATAAGGGTTCCAATGCACAGCAAAGGGCATATTTATACAAAAAAACCTTAATTTATGCTTTTTCGAATGGCGTTGGAACGAATTTCCTGCGAATTTAAATAAAAGAGCTACGATTTTTCAAAAAGTCTGAAAATTCAATTTTTGTCAAAAGTGCAATTTTGGCAAATTTTTATTTTGCTCCATAAGGGTTCTAATGCACAGCAAAGGATATATTTATACCAAAGGACCTCAAATTAAGGGAAATAACCACTTTGAACATTTCAGAAATTCGAAAAATGCCATTTTTTGTCAAAATTTTCAATTTTTTTTTTTGCTCCATATGGGTTCCAATGCACAGCAAAGGGCATATTTATACAAAAAAACCTTAAATTAAGTGAAATAAGCACAAAAAAAGCACTTTAAAATTTTTCACTTTTCAAAAAAATTGAAAGAATGGGGGGGTATTAGAGAGGTTTTTTAGGTACTTTTTGAAATTCAATATCTCGGTAACGGGAGGAGCTACAGAGGCCATTTTTAACCCATTTTGTAGTATTTTTTATGCTTTTTCGAATGGCGTTGGAACGAATTTCCTGCGAATTTAAATAAAAGAGCTACGATTTTTCAAAAAGTCTGAAAATTCAATTTTTGTCAAAAGTGCAATTTTGGCAAATTTTTATTTTGCTCCATAAGGGTTCTAATGCACAGCAAAGGATATATTTATACCAAAGGACCTCAAATTAAGGGAAATAACCACTTTGAACCTTTCAGAAATTCGAAAAATGCCATTTTTTGTCAAAATTTTCAATTTTTTTTTTGCTCCATAAGGGTTCCAATGCACAGCAAAGGGCATATTTATACAAAAAAACCTTAAATTAAGTGAAATAAGCACAAAAAAAGCACTTTAAAATTTTTCACTTTTCAAAAAAATTGAAAGAATGGGGGGGTATTAGAGAGGTTTTTTAGGTACTTTTTGAAATTCAATATCTCGGTAACGGGAGGAGCTACAGAGGCCATTTTTAACCCATTTTGTAGTATTTTTTAT
The DNA here is from genome assembly GCA_018691245.2 of Ips nitidus. NCBI lineage: Eukaryota > Metazoa > Arthropoda > Insecta > Coleoptera > Curculionidae > Ips > Ips nitidus. The sequence continues at coordinate 20,337 of CM042803.1, read as the reverse complement.
GCTTTTTCGAATGGCGTTGGAACGAATTTCCTGCGAATTTAAATAAAAGAGCTACGATTTTTCAAAAAGTCTGAAAATTCAATTTTTGTCAAAAGTGCAATTTTGGCAAATTTTTATTTTGCTCCATAAGGGTTCTAATGCACAGCAAAGGATATATTTATACCAAAGGACCTCAAATTAAGGGAAATAACCACTTTGAACCTTTCAGAAATTCGAAAAATGCCATTTTTTGTCAAAATTTTCAATTTTTTTTTTTGCTCCATAAGGGTTCCAATGCACAGCAAAGGGCATATTTATACAAAAAAACCTTAAATTAAGTGAAATAAGCACAAAAAAAGCACTTTAAAATTTTTCACTTTTCAAAAAAATTGAAAGAATGGGGGGGTATTAGAGAGGTTTTTTAGGTACTTTTTGAAATTCAATATCTCGGTAACGGGAGGAGCTACAGTGGCCATTTTTAACCCATTTTGTAGTATTTTTTATGCTTTTTCGAATGGCGTTGGAACGAATTTCCTGCGAATTTAAATAAAAGAGCTACGATTTTTCAAAAAGTCTGAAAATTCAATTTTTGTCAAAAGTGCAATTTTGGCAAATTTTTATTTTGCTCCATAAGGGTTCTAATGCACAGCAAAGGATATATTTATACCAAAGGACCTCAAATTAAGGGAAATAACCACTTTGAACCTTTCAGAAATTCGAAAAATGCCATTTTTTGTCAAAATTTTCAATTTTTTTTTTTGCTCCATAAGGGTTCCAATGCACAGCAAAGGGCATATTTATACAAAAAAACCTTAAATTAAGTGAAATAAGCACAAAAAAAGCACTTTAAAATTTTTCACTTTTCAAAAAAATTGAAAGAATGGGGGGGTATTAGAGAGGTTTTTTAGGTACTTTTTGAAATTCAATATCTCGGTAACGGGAGGAGCTACAGAGGCCATTTTTAACCCATTTTGTAGTATTTTTTATGCTTTTTCGAATGGCGTTGGAACGAATTTCCTGCGAATTTAAATAAAAGAGCTACGATTTTTCAAAAAGTCTGAAAATTCAATTTTTGTCAAAAGTGCAATTTTGGCAAATTTTTATTTTGCTCCATAAGGGTTCTAATGCACAGCAAAGGATATATTTATACCAAAGGACCTCAAATTAAGGGAAATAACCACTTTGAACCTTTCAGAAATTCGAAAAATGCCATTTTTTGTCAAAATTTTCAATTTTTTTTTTTGCTCCATAAGGGTTCCAATGCACAGCAAAGGGCATATTTATACAAAAAAACCTTAAATTAAGTGAAATAAGCACAAAAAAAGCACTTTAAAATTTTTCACTTTTCAAAAAAATTGAAAGAATGGGGGGGTATTAGAGAGGTTTTTTAGGTACTTTTTGAAATTCAATATCTCGGTAACGGGAGGAGCTACAGTGGCCATTTTTAACCCATTTTGTAGTATTTTTTATGCTTTTTCGAATGGCGTTGGAACGAATTTCCTGCGAATTTAAATAAAAGAGCTACGATTTTTCAAAAAGTCTGAAAATTCAATTTTTGTCAAAAGTGCAATTTTGGCAAATTTTTATTTTGCTCCATAAGGGTTCTAATGCACAGCAAAGGATATATTTATACCAAAGGACCTCAAATTAAGGGAAATAACCACTTTGAACCTTTCAGAAATTCGAAAAATGCCATTTTTTGTCAAAATTTTCAATTTTTTTTTTGCTCCATAAGGGTTCCAATGCACAGCAAAGGGCATATTTATACAAAAAAACCTTAAATTAAGTGAAATAAGCACAAAAAAAGCACTTTAAAATTTTTCACTTTTCAAAAAAATTGAAAGAATGGGGGGGTATTAGAGAGGTTTTTTAGGTACTTTTTGAAATTCAATATCTCGGTAACGGGAGGAGCTACAGTGGCCATTTTTAACCCATTTTGTAGTATTTTTTATGCTTTTTCGAATGGCGTTGGAACGAATTTCCTGCGAATTTAAATAAAAGAGCTACGATTTTTCAAAAAGTCTGAAAATTCAATTTTTGTCAAAAGTGCAATTTTGGCAAATTTTTATTTTGCTCCATAAGGGTTCTAATGCACAGCAAAGGATATATTTATACCAAAGGACCTCAAATTAAGGGAAATAACCACTTTGAACCTTTCAGAAATTCGAAAAATGCCATTTTTTGTCAAAATTTTCAATTTTTTTTTTTGCTCCATAAGGGTTCCAATGCACAGCAAAGGGCATATTTATACAAAAAAACCTTAAATTAAGTGAAATAAGCACAAAAAAAGCACTTTAAAATTTTTCACTTTTCAAAAAAATTGAAAGAATGGGGGGGTATTAGAGAGGTTTTTTAGGTACTTTTTGAAATTCAATATCTCGGTAACGGGAGGAGCTACAGTGGCCATTTTTAACCCATTTTGTAGTATTTTTTATGCTTTTTCGAATGGCGTTGGAACGAATTTCCTGCGAATTTAAATAAAAGAGCTACGATTTTTCAAAAAGTCTGAAAATTCAATTTTTGTCAAAAGTGCAATTTTGGCAAATTTTTATTTTGCTCCATAAGGGTTCTAATGCACAGCAAAGGATATATTTATACCAAAGGACCTCAAATTAAGGGAAATAACCACTTTGAACCTTTCAGAAATTCGAAAAATGCCATTTTTTGTCAAAATTTTCAATTTTTTTTTTGCTCCATAAGGGTTCCAATGCACAGCAAAGGGCATATTTATACAAAAAAACCTTAAATTAAGTGAAATAAGCACAAAAAAAGCACTTTAAAATTTTTCACTTTTCAAAAAAATTGAAAGAATGGGGGGGTATTAGAGAGGTTTTTTAGGTACTTTTTGAAATTCAATATCTCGGTAACGGGAGGAGCTACAGAGGCCATTTTTAACCCATTTTGTAGTATTTTTTATGCTTTTTCGAATGGCGTTGGAACGAATTTCCTGCGAATTTAAATAAAAGAGCTACGATTTTTCAAAAAGTCTGAAAATTCAATTTTTGTCAAAAGTGCAATTTTGGCAAATTTTTATTTTGCTCCATAAGGGTTCTAATGCACAGCAAAGGATATATTTATACCAAAGGACCTCAAATTAAGGGAAATAACCACTTTGAACCTTTCAGAAATTCGAAAAATGCCATTTTTTGTCAAAATTTTCAATTTTTTTTTTTGCTCCATAAGGGTTCCAATGCACAGCAAAGGGCATATTTATACAAAAAAACCTTAAATTAAGTGAAATAAGCACAAAAAAAGCACTTTAAAATTTTTCACTTTTCAAAAAAATTGAAAGAATGGGGGGGTATTAGAGAGGTTTTTTAGGTACTTTTTGAAATTCAATATCTCGGTAACGGGAGGAGCTACAGTGGCCATTTTTAACCCATTTTGTAGTATTTTTTATGCTTTTTCGAATGGCGTTGGAACGAATTTCCTGCGAATTTAAATAAAAGAGCTACGATTTTTCAAAAAGTCTGAAAATTCAATTTTTGTCAAAAGTGCAATTTTGGCAAATTTTTATTTTGCTCCATAAGGGTTCTAATGCACAGCAAAGGATATATTTATACCAAAGGACCTCAAATTAAGGGAAATAACCACTTTGAACCTTTCAGAAATTCGAAAAATGCCATTTTTTGTCAAAATTTTCAATTTTTTTTTTTGCTCCATAAGGGTTCCAATGCACAGCAAAGGGCATATTTATACAAAAAAACCTTAAATTAAGTGAAATAAGCACAAAAAAAGCACTTTAAAATTTTTCACTTTTCAAAAAAATTGAAAGAATGGGGGGGTATTAGAGAGGTTTTTTAGGTACTTTTTGAAATTCAATATCTCGGTAACGGGAGGAGCTACAGAGGCCATTTTTAACCCATTTTGTAGTATTTTTTATGCTTTTTCGAATGGCGTTGGAACGAATTTCCTGCGAATTTAAATAAAAGAGCTACGATTTTTCAAAAAGTCTGAAAATTCAATTTTTGTCAAAAGTGCAATTTTGGCAAATTTTTATTTTGCTCCATAAGGGTTCTAATGCACAGCAAAGGATATATTTATACCAAAGGACCTCAAATTAAGGGAAATAACCACTTTGAACCTTTCAGAAATTCGAAAAATGCCATTTTTTGTCAAAATTTTCAATTTTTTTTTTTGCTCCATAAGGGTTCCAATGCACAGCAAAGGGCATATTTATACAAAAAAACCTTAAATTAAGTGAAATAAGCACAAAAAAAGCACTTTAAAATTTTTCACTTTTCAAAAAAATTGAAAGAATGGGGGGGTATTAGAGAGGTTTTTTAGGTACTTTTTGAAATTCAATATCTCGGTAACGGGAGGAGCTACAGTGGCCATTTTTAACCCATTTTGTAGTATTTTTTATGCTTTTTCGAATGGCGTTGGAACGAATTTCCTGCGAATTTAAATAAAAGAGCTACGATTTTTCAAAAAGTCTGAAAATTCAATTTTTGTCAAAAGTGCAATTTTGGCAAATTTTTATTTTGCTCCATAAGGGTTCTAATGCACAGCAAAGGATATATTTATACCAAAGGACCTCAAATTAAGGGAAATAACCACTTTGAACCTTTCAGAAATTCGAAAAATGCCATTTTTTGTCAAAATTTTCAATTTTTTTTTTTGCTCCATAAGGGTTCCAATGCACAGCAAAGGGCATATTTATACAAAAAAACCTTAAATTAAGTGAAATAAGCACAAAAAAAGCACTTTAAAATTTTTCACTTTTCAAAAAAATTGAAAGAATGGGGGGGTATTAGAGAGGTTTTTTAGGTACTTTTTGAAATTCAATATCTCGGTAACGGGAGGAGCTACAGAGGCCATTTTTAACCCATTTTGTAGTATTTTTTATGCTTTTTCGAATGGCGTTGGAACGAATTTCCTGCGAATTTAAATAAAAGAGCTACGATTTTTCAAAAAGTCTGAAAATTCAATTTTTGTCAAAAGTGCAATTTTGGCAAATTTTTATTTTGCTCCATAAGGGTTCTAATGCACAGCAAAGGATATATTTATACCAAAGGACCTCAAATTAAGGGAAATAACCACTTTGAACCTTTCAGAAATTCGAAAAATGCCATTTTTTGTCAAAATTTTCAATTTTTTTTTTTGCTCCATAAGGGTTCCAATGCACAGCAAAGGGCATATTTATACAAAAAAACCTTAAATTAAGTGAAATAAGCACAAAAAAAGCACTTTAAAATTTTTCACTTTTCAAAAAAATTGAAAGAATGGGGGGGTATTAGAGAGGTTTTTTAGGTACTTTTTGAAATTCAATATCTCGGTAACGGGAGGAGCTACAGTGGCCATTTTTAACCCATTTTGTAGTATTTTTTATGCTTTTTCGAATGGCGTTGGAACGAATTTCCTGCGAATTTAAATAAAAGAGCTACGATTTTTCAAAAAGTCTGAAAATTCAATTTTTGTCAAAAGTGCAATTTTGGCAAATTTTTATTTTGCTCCATAAGGGTTCTAATGCACAGCAAAGGATATATTTATACCAAAGGACCTCAAATTAAGGGAAATAACCACTTTGAACCTTTCAGAAATTCGAAAAATGCCATTTTTTGTCAAAATTTTCAATTTTTTTTTTTGCTCCATAAGGGTTCCAATGCACAGCAAAGGGCATATTTATACAAAAAAACCTTAAATTAAGTGAAATAAGCACAAAAAAAGCACTTTAAAATTTTTCACTTTTCAAAAAAATTGAAAGAATGGGGGGGTATTAGAGAGGTTTTTTAGGTACTTTTTGAAATTCAATATCTCGGTAACGGGAGGAGCTACAGTGGCCATTTTTAACCCATTTTGTAGTATTTTTTATGCTTTTTCGAATGGCGTTGGAACGAATTTCCTGCGAATTTAAATAAAAGAGCTACGATTTTTCAAAAAGTCTGAAAATTCAATTTTTGTCAAAAGTGCAATTTTGGCAAATTTTTATTTTGCTCCATAAGGGTTCTAATGCACAGCAAAGGATATATTTATACCAAAGGACCTCAAATTAAGGGAAATAACCACTTTGAACCTTTCAGAAATTCGAAAAATGCCATTTTTTGTCAAAATTTTCAATTTTTTTTTTGCTCCATAAGGGTTCCAATGCACAGCAAAGGGCATATTTATACAAAAAAACCTTAAATTAAGTGAAATAAGCACAAAAAAAGCACTTTAAAATTTTTCACTTTTCAAAAAAATTGAAAGAATGGGGGGGTATTAGAGAGGTTTTTTAGGTACTTTTTGAAATTCAATATCTCGGTAACGGGAGGAGCTACAGTGGCCATTTTTAACCCATTTTGTAGTATTTTTTATGCTTTTTCGAATGGCGTTGGAACGAATTTCCTGCGAATTTAAATAAAAGAGCTACGATTTTTCAAAAAGTCTGAAAATTCAATTTTTGTCAAAAGTGCAATTTTGGCAAATTTTTATTTTGCTCCATAAGGGTTCTAATGCACAGCAAAGGATATATTTATACCAAAGGACCTCAAATTAAGGGAAATAACCACCCAATGCACAGCAAAGGGCATATTTATACAAAAAAACCTTAAATTAAGTGAAATAAGCACAAAAAAAGCACTTTAAAATTTTTCACTTTTCAAAAAAATTGAAAGAATGGGGGGGTATTAGAGAGGTTTTTTAGGTACTTTTTGAAATTCAATATCTCGGTAACGGGAGGAGCTACAGTGGCCATTTTTAACCCATTTTGTAGTATTTTTTATGCTTTTTCGAATGGCGTTGGAACGAATTTCCTGCGAATTTAAATAAAAGAGCTACGATTTTTCAAAAAGTCTGAAAATTCAATTTTTGTCAAAAGTGCAATTTTGGCAAATTTTTATTTTGCTCCATAAGGGTTCTAATGCACAGCAAAGGATATATTTATACCAAAGGACCTCAAATTAAGGGAAATAACCACTTTGAACCTTTCAGAAATTCGAAAAATGCCATTTTTTGTCAAAATTTTCAATTTTTTTTTTTGCTCCATAAGGGTTCCAATGCACAGCAAAGGGCATATTTATACAAAAAAACCTTAAATTAAGTGAAATAAGCACAAAAAAAGCACTTTAAAATTTTTCACTTTTCAAAAAAATTGAAAGAATGGGGGGGTATTAGAGAGGTTTTTTAGGTACTTTTTGAAATTCAATATCTCGGTAACGGGAGGAGCTACAGTGGCCATTTTTAACCCATTTTGTAGTATTTTTTATGCTTTTTCGAATGGCGTTGGAACGAATTTCCTGCGAATTTAAATAAAAGAGCTACGATTTTTCAAAAAGTCTGAAAATTCAATTTTTGTCAAAAGTGCAATTTTGGCAAATTTTTATTTTGCTCCATAAGGGTTCTAATGCACAGCAAAGGATATATTTATACCAAAGGACCTCAAATTAAGGGAAATAACCACTTTGAACCTTTCAGAAATTCGAAAAATGCCATTTTTTGTCAAAATTTTCAATTTTTTTTTTGCTCCATAAGGGTTCCAATGCACAGCAAAGGGCATATTTATACAAAAAAACCTTAAATTAAGTGAAATAAGCACAAAAAAAGCACTTTAAAATTTTTCACTTTTCAAAAAAATTGAAAGAATGGGGGGGTATTAGAGAGGTTTTTTAGGTACTTTTTGAAATTCAATATCTCGGTAACGGGAGGAGCTACAGAGGCCATTTTTAACCCATTTTGTAGTATTTTTTATGCTTTTTCGAATGGCGTTGGAACGAATTTCCTGCGAATTTAAATAAAAGAGCTACGATTTTTCAAAAAGTCTGAAAATTCAATTTTTGTCAAAAGTGCAATTTTGGCAAATTTTTATTTTGCTCCATAAGGGTTCTAATGCACAGCAAAGGATATATTTATACCAAAGGACCTCAAATTAAGGGAAATAACCACTTTGAACCTTTCAGAAATTCGAAAAATGCCATTTTTTGTCAAAATTTTCAATTTTTTTTTTTGCTCCATAAGGGTTCCAATGCACAGCAAAGGGCATATTTATACAAAAAAACCTTAAATTAAGTGAAATAAGCACAAAAAAAGCACTTTAAAATTTTTCACTTTTCAAAAAAATTGAAAGAATGGGGGGGTATTAGAGAGGTTTTTTAGGTACTTTTTGAAATTCAATATCTCGGTAACGGGAGGAGCTACAGTGGCCATTTTTAACCCATTTTGTAGTATTTTTTATGCTTTTTCGAATGGCGTTGGAACGAATTTCCTGCGAATTTAAATAAAAGAGCTACGATTTTTCAAAAAGTCTGAAAATTCAATTTTTGTCAAAAGTGCAATTTTGGCAAATTTTTATTTTGCTCCATAAGGGTTCTAATGCACAGCAAAGGATATATTTATACCAAAGGACCTCAAATTAAGGGAAATAACCACTTTGAACCTTTCAGAAATTCGAAAAATGCCATTTTTTGTCAAAATTTTCAATTTTTTTTTTTGCTCCATAAGGGTTCCAATGCACAGCAAAGGGCATATTTATACAAAAAAACCTTAAATTAAGTGAAATAAGCACAAAAAAAGCACTTTAAAATTTTTCACTTTTCAAAAAAATTGAAAGAATGGGGGGGTATTAGAGAGGTTTTTTAGGTACTTTTTGAAATTCAATATCTCGGTAACGGGAGGAGCTACAGTGGCCATTTTTAACCCATTTTGTAGTATTTTTTATGCTTTTTCGAATGGCGTTGGAACGAATTTCCTGCGAATTTAAATAAAAGAGCTACGATTTTTCAAAAAGTCTGAAAATTCAATTTTTGTCAAAAGTGCAATTTTGGCAAATTTTTATTTTGCTCCATAAGGGTTCTAATGCACAGCAAAGGATATATTTATACCAAAGGACCTCAAATTAAGGGAAATAACCACTTTGAACCTTTCAGAAATTCGAAAAATGCCATTTTTTGTCAAAATTTTCAATTTTTTTTTTTGCTCCATAAGGGTTCCAATGCACAGCAAAGGGCATATTTATACAAAAAAACCTTAAATTAAGTGAAATAAGCACAAAAAAAGCACTTTAAAATTTTTCACTTTTCAAAAAAATTGAAAGAATGGGGGGGTATTAGAGAGGTTTTTTAGGTACTTTTTGAAATTCAATATCTCGGTAACGGGAGGAGCTACAGTGGCCATTTTTAACCCATTTTGTAGTATTTTTTATGCTTTTTCGAATGGCGTTGGAACGAATTTCCTGCGAATTTAAATAAAAGAGCTACGATTTTTCAAAAAGTCTGAAAATTCAATTTTTGTCAAAAGTGCAATTTTGGCAAATTTTTATTTTGCTCCATAAGGGTTCTAATGCACAGCAAAGGATATATTTATACCAAAGGACCTCAAATTAAGGGAAATAACCACTTTGAACCTTTCAGAAATTCGAAAAATGCCATTTTTTGTCAAAATTTTCAATTTTTTTTTTTGCTCCATAAGGGTTCCAATGCACAGCAAAGGGCATATTTATACAAAAAAACCTTAAATTAAGTGAAATAAGCACAAAAAAAGCACTTTAAAATTTTTCACTTTTCAAAAAAATTGAAAGAATGGGGGGGTATTAGAGAGGTTTTTTAGGTACTTTTTGAAATTCAATATCTCGGTAACGGGAGGAGCTACAGTGGCCATTTTTAACCCATTTTGTAGTATTTTTTATGCTTTTTCGAATGGCGTTGGAACGAATTTCCTGCGAATTTAAATAAAAGAGCTACGATTTTTCAAAAAGTCTGAAAATTCAATTTTTGTCAAAAGTGCAATTTTGGCAAATTTTTATTTTGCTCCATAAGGGTTCTAATGCACAGCAAAGGATATATTTATACCAAAGGACCTCAAATTAAGGGAAATAACCACTTTGAACCTTTCAGAAATTCGAAAAATGCCATTTTTTGTCAAAATTTTCAATTTTTTTTTTTGCTCCATAAGGGTTCCAATGCACAGCAAAGGGCATATTTATACAAAAAAACCTTAAATTAAGTGAAATAAGCACAAAAAAAGCACTTTAAAATTTTTCACTTTTCAAAAAAATTGAAAGAATGGGGGGGTATTAGAGAGGTTTTTTAGGTACTTTTTGAAATTCAATATCTCGGTAACGGGAGGAGCTACAGAGGCCATTTTTAACCCATTTTGTAGTATTTTTTATGCTTTTTCGAATGGCGTTGGAACGAATTTCCTGCGAATTTAAATAAAAGAGCTACGATTTTTCAAAAAGTCTGAAAATTCAATTTTTGTCAAAAGTGCAATTTTGGCAAATTTTTATTTTGCTCCATAAGGGTTCTAATGCACAGCAAAGGATATATTTATACCAAAGGACCTCAAATTAAGGGAAATAACCACTTTGAACCTTTCAGAAATTCGAAAAATGCCATTTTTTGTCAAAATTTTCAATTTTTTTTTTTGCTCCATAAGGGTTCCAATGCACAGCAAAGGGCATATTTATACAAAAAAACCTTAAATTAAGTGAAATAAGCACAAAAAAAGCACTTTAAAATTTTTCACTTTTCAAAAAAATTGAAAGAATGGGGGGGTATTAGAGAGGTTTTTTAGGTACTTTTTGAAATTCAATATCTCGGTAACGGGAGGAGCTACAGAGGCCATTTTTAACCCATTTTGTAGTATTTTTTATGCTTTTTCGAATGGCGTTGGAACGAATTTCCTGCGAATTTAAATAAAAGAGCTACGATTTTTCAAAAAGTCTGAAAATTCAATTTTTGTCAAAAGTGCAATTTTGGCAAATTTTTATTTTGCTCCATAAGGGTTCTAATGCACAGCAAAGGATATATTTATACCAAAGGACCTCAAATTAAGGGAAATAACCACTTTGAACCTTTCAGAAATTCGAAAAATGCCATTTTTTGTCAAAATTTTCAATTTTTTTTTTTGCTCCATAAGGGTTCCAATGCACAGCAAAGGGCATATTTATACAAAAAAACCTTAAATTAAGTGAAATAAGCACAAAAAAAGCACTTTAAAATTTTTCACTTTTCAAAAAAATTGAAAGAATGGGGGGGTATTAGAGAGGTTTTTTAGGTACTTTTTGAAATTCAATATCTCGGTAACGGGAGGAGCTACAGAGGCCATTTTTAACCCATTTTGTAGTATTTTTTATGCTTTTTCGAATGGCGTTGGAACGAATTTCCTGCGAATTTAAATAAAAGAGCTACGATTTTTCAAAAAGTCTGAAAATTCAATTTTTGTCAAAAGTGCAATTTTGGCAAATTTTTATTTTGCTCCATAAGGGTTCTAATGCACAGCAAAGGATATATTTATACCAAAGGACCTCAAATTAAGGGAAATAACCACTTTGAACCTTTCAGAAATTCGAAAAATGCCATTTTTTGTCAAAATTTTCAATTTTTTTTTTTGCTCCATAAGGGTTCCAATGCACAGCAAAGGGCATATTTATACAAAAAAACCTTAAATTAAGTGAAATAAGCACAAAAAAAGCACTTTAAAATTTTTCACTTTTCAAAAAAATTGAAAGAATGGGGGGGTATTAGAGAGGTTTTTTAGGTACTTTTTGAAATTCAATATCTCGGTAACGGGAGGAGCTACAGTGGCCATTTTTAACCCATTTTGTAGTATTTTTTATGCTTTTTCGAATGGCGTTGGAACGAATTTCCTGCGAATTTAAATAAAAGAGCTACGATTTTTCAAAAAGTCTGAAAATTCAATTTTTGTCAAAAGTGCAATTTTGGCAAATTTTTATTTTGCTCCATAAGGGTTCTAATGCACAGCAAAGGATATATTTATACCAAAGGACCTCAAATTAAGGGAAATAACCACTTTGAACCTTTCAGAAATTCGAAAAATGCCATTTTTTGTCAAAATTTTCAATTTTTTTTTTTGCTCCATAAGGGTTCCAATGCACAGCAAAGGGCATATTTATACAAAAAAACCTTAAATTAAGTGAAATAAGCACAAAAAAAGCACTTTAAAATTTTTCACTTTTCAAAAAAATTGAAAGAATGGGGGGGTATTAGAGAGGTTTTTTAGGTACTTTTTGAAATTCAATATCTCGGTAACGGGAGGAGCTACAGTGGCCATTTTTAACCCATTTTGTAGTATTTTTTATGCTTTTTCGAATGGCGTTGGAACGAATTTCCTGCGAATTTAAATAAAAGAGCTACGATTTTTCAAAAAGTCTGAAAATTCAATTTTTGTCAAAAGTGCAATTTTGGCAAATTTTTATTTTGCTCCATAAGGGTTCTAATGCACAGCAAAGGATATATTTATACCAAAGGACCTCAAATTAAGGGAAATAACCACTTTGAACCTTTCAGAAATTCGAAAAATGCCATTTTTTGTCAAAATTTTCAATTTTTTTTTTTGCTCCATAAGGGTTCCAATGCACAGCAAAGGGCATATTTATACAAAAAAACCTTAAATTAAGTGAAATAAGCACAAAAAAAGCACTTTAAAATTTTTCACTTTTCAAAAAAATTGAAAGAATGGGGGGGTATTAGAGAGGTTTTTTAGGTACTTTTTGAAATTCAATATCTCGGTAACGGGAGGAGCTACAGAGGCCATTTTTAACCCATTTTGTAGTATTTTTTATGCTTTTTCGAATGGCGTTGGAACGAATTTCCTGCGAATTTAAATAAAAGAGCTACGATTTTTCAAAAAGTCTGAAAATTCAATTTTTGTCAAAAGTGCAATTTTGGCAAATTTTTATTTTGCTCCATAAGGGTTCTAATGCACAGCAAAGGATATATTTATACCAAAGGACCTCAAATTAAGGGAAATAACCACTTTGAACCTTTCAGAAATTCGAAAAATGCCATTTTTTGTCAAAATTTTCAATTTTTTTTTTGCTCCATAAGGGTTCCAATGCACAGCAAAGGGCATATTTATACAAAAAAACCTTAAATTAAGTGAAATAAGCACAAAAAAAGCACTTTAAAATTTTTCACTTTTCAAAAAAATTGAAAGAATGGGGGGGTATTAGAGAGGTTTTTTAGGTACTTTTTGAAATTCAATATCTCGGTAACGGGAGGAGCTACAGAGGCCATTTTTAACCCATTTTGTAGTATTTTTTATGCTTTTTCGAATGGCGTTGGAACGAATTTCCTGCGAATTTAAATAAAAGAGCTACGATTTTTCAAAAAGTCTGAAAATTCAATTTTTGTCAAAAGTGCAATTTTGGCAAATTTTTATTTTGCTCCATAAGGGTTCTAATGCACAGCAAAGGATATATTTATACCAAAGGACCTCAAATTAAGGGAAATAACCACTTTGAACCTTTCAGAAATTCGAAAAATGCCATTTTTTGTCAAAATTTTCAATTTTTTTTTTTGCTCCATAAGGGTTCCAATGCACAGCAAAGGGCATATTTATACAAAAAAACCTTAAATTAAGTGAAATAAGCACAAAAAAAGCACTTTAAAATTTTTCACTTTTCAAAAAAATTGAAAGAATGGGGGGGTATTAGAGAGGTTTTTTAGGTACTTTTTGAAATTCAATATCTCGGTAACGGGAGGAGCTACAGTGGCCATTTTTAACCCATTTTGTAGTATTTTTTATGCTTTTTCGAATGGCGTTGGAACGAATTTCCTGCGAATTTAAATAAAAGAGCTACGATTTTTCAAAAAGTCTGAAAATTCAATTTTTGTCAAAAGTGCAATTTTGGCAAATTTTTATTTTGCTCCATAAGGGTTCTAATGCACAGCAAAGGATATATTTATACCAAAGGACCTCAAATTAAGGGAAATAACCACTTTGAACCTTTCAGAAATTCGAAAAATGCCATTTTTTGTCAAAATTTTCAATTTTTTTTTTTGCTCCATAAGGGTTCCAATGCACAGCAAAGGGCATATTTATACAAAAAAACCTTAAATTAAGTGAAATAAGCACAAAAAAAGCACTTTAAAATTTTTCACTTTTCAAAAAAATTGAAAGAATGGGGGGGTATTAGAGAGGTTTTTTAGGTACTTTTTGAAATTCAATATCTCGGTAACGGGAGGAGCTACAGAGGCCATTTTTAACCCATTTTGTAGTATTTTTTATGCTTTTTCGAATGGCGTTGGAACGAATTTCCTGCGAATTTAAATAAAAGAGCTACGATTTTTCAAAAAGTCTGAAAATTCAATTTTTGTCAAAAGTGCAATTTTGGCAAATTTTTATTTTGCTCCATAAGGGTTCTAATGCACAGCAAAGGATATATTTATACCAAAGGACCTCAAATTAAGGGAAATAACCACTTTGAACCTTTCAGAAATTCGAAAAATGCCATTTTTTGTCAAAATTTTCAATTTTTTTTTTTGCTCCATAAGGGTTCCAATGCACAGCAAAGGGCATATTTATACAAAAAAACCTTAAATTAAGTGAAATAAGCACAAAAAAAGCACTTTAAAATTTTTCACTTTTCAAAAAAATTGAAAGAATGGGGGGGTATTAGAGAGGTTTTTTAGGTACTTTTTGAAATTCAATATCTCGGTAACGGGAGGAGCTACAGAGGCCATTTTTAACCCATTTTGTAGTATTTTTTATGCTTTTTCGAATGGCGTTGGAACGAATTTCCTGCGAATTTAAATAAAAGAGCTACGATTTTTCAAAAAGTCTGAAAATTCAATTTTTGTCAAAAGTGCAATTTTGGCAAATTTTTATTTTGCTCCATAAGGGTTCTAATGCACAGCAAAGGATATATTTATACCAAAGGACCTCAAATTAAGGGAAATAACCACTTTGAACCTTTCAGAAATTCGAAAAATGCCATTTTTTGTCAAAATTTTCAATTTTTTTTTTTGCTCCATAAGGGTTCCAATGCACAGCAAAGGGCATATTTATACAAAAAAACCTTAAATTAAGTGAAATAAGCACAAAAAAAGCACTTTAAAATTTTTCACTTTTCAAAAAAATTGAAAGAATGGGGGGGTATTAGAGAGGTTTTTTAGGTACTTTTTGAAATTCAATATCTCGGTAACGGGAGGAGCTACAGTGGCCATTTTTAACCCATTTTGTAGTATTTTTTATGCTTTTTCGAATGGCGTTGGAACGAATTTCCTGCGAATTTAAATAAAAGAGCTACGATTTTTCAAAAAGTCTGAAAATTCAATTTTTGTCAAAAGTGCAATTTTGGCAAATTTTTATTTTGCTCCATAAGGGTTCTAATGCACAGCAAAGGATATATTTATACCAAAGGACCTCAAATTAAGGGAAATAACCACTTTGAACCTTTCAGAAATTCGAAAAATGCCATTTTTTGTCAAAATTTTCAATTTTTTTTTTTGCTCCATAAGGGTTCCAATGCACAGCAAAGGGCATATTTATACAAAAAAACCTTAAATTAAGTGAAATAAGCACAAAAAAAGCACTTTAAAATTTTTCACTTTTCAAAAAAATTGAAAGAATGGGGGGGTATTAGAGAGGTTTTTTAGGTACTTTTTGAAATTCAATATCTCGGTAACGGGAGGAGCTACAGTGGCCATTTTTAACCCATTTTGTAGTATTTTTTATGCTTTTTCGAATGGCGTTGGAACGAATTTCCTGCGAATTTAAATAAAAGAGCTACGATTTTTCAAAAAGTCTGAAAATTCAATTTTTGTCAAAAGTGCAATTTTGGCAAATTTTTATTTTGCTCCATAAGGGTTCTAATGCACAGCAAAGGATATATTTATACCAAAGGACCTCAAATTAAGGGAAATAACCACTTTGAACCTTTCAGAAATTCGAAAAATGCCATTTTTTGTCAAAATTTTCAATTTTTTTTTTTGCTCCATAAGGGTTCCAATGCACAGCAAAGGGCATATTTATACAAAAAAACCTTAAATTAAGTGAAATAAGCACAAAAAAAGCACTTTAAAATTTTTCACTTTTCAAAAAAATTGAAAGAATGGGGGGGTATTAGAGAGGTTTTTTAGGTACTTTTTGAAATTCAATATCTCGGTAACGGGAGGAGCTACAGTGGCCATTTTTAACCCATTTTGTAGTATTTTTTATGCTTTTTCGAATGGCGTTGGAACGAATTTCCTGCGAATTTAAATAAAAGAGCTACGATTTTTCAAAAAGTCTGAAAATTCAATTTTTGTCAAAAGTGCAATTTTGGCAAATTTTTATTTTGCTCCATAAGGGTTCTAATGCACAGCAAAGGATATATTTATACCAAAGGACCTCAAATTAAGGGAAATAACCACTTTGAACCTTTCAGAAATTCGAAAAATGCCATTTTTTGTCAAAATTTTCAATTTTTTTTTTTGCTCCATAAGGGTTCCAATGCACAGCAAAGGGCATATTTATACAAAAAAACCTTAAATTAAGTGAAATAAGCACAAAAAAAGCACTTTAAAATTTTTCACTTTTCAAAAAAATTGAAAGAATGGGGGGGTATTAGAGAGGTTTTTTAGGTACTTTTTGAAATTCAATATCTCGGTAACGGGAGGAGCTACAGTGGCCATTTTTAACCCATTTTGTAGTATTTTTTATGCTTTTTCGAATGGCGTTGGAACGAATTTCCTGCGAATTTAAATAAAAGAGCTACGATTTTTCAAAAAGTCTGAAAATTCAATTTTTGTCAAAAGTGCAATTTTGGCAAATTTTTATTTTGCTCCATAAGGGTTCTAATGCACAGCAAAGGATATATTTATACCAAAGGACCTCAAATTAAGGGAAATAACCACTTTGAACCTTTCAGAAATTCGAAAAATGCCATTTTTTGTCAAAATTTTCAATTTTTTTTTTGCTCCATAAGGGTTCCAATGCACAGCAAAGGGCATATTTATACAAAAAAACCTTAAATTAAGTGAAATAAGCACAAAAAAAGCACTTTAAAATTTTTCACTTTTCAAAAAAATTGAAAGAATGGGGGGGTATTAGAGAGGTTTTTTAGGTACTTTTTGAAATTCAATATCTCGGTAACGGGAGGAGCTACAGTGGCCATTTTTAACCCATTTTGTAGTATTTTTTATGCTTTTTCGAATGGCGTTGGAACGAATTTCCTGCGAATTTAAATAAAAGAGCTACGATTTTTCAAAAAGTCTGAAAATTCAATTTTTGTCAAAAGTGCAATTTTGGCAAATTTTTATTTTGCTCCATAAGGGTTCTAATGCACAGCAAAGGATATATTTATACCAAAGGACCTCAAATTAAGGGAAATAACCACTTTGAACCTTTCAGAAATTCGAAAAATGCCATTTTTTGTCAAAATTTTCAATTTTTTTTTTTGCTCCATAAGGGTTCCAATGCACAGCAAAGGGCATATTTATACAAAAAAACCTTAAATTAAGTGAAATAAGCACAAAAAAAGCACTTTAAAATTTTTCACTTTTCAAAAAAATTGAAAGAATGGGGGGGTATTAGAGAGGTTTTTTAGGTACTTTTTGAAATTCAATATCTCGGTAACGGGAGGAGCTACAGTGGCCATTTTTAACCCATTTTGTAGTATTTTTTATGCTTTTTCGAATGGCGTTGGAACGAATTTCCTGCGAATTTAAATAAAAGAGCTACGATTTTTCAAAAAGTCTGAAAATTCAATTTTTGTCAAAAGTGCAATTTTGGCAAATTTTTATTTTGCTCCATAAGGGTTCTAATGCACAGCAAAGGATATATTTATACCAAAGGACCTCAAATTAAGGGAAATAACCACTTTGAACCTTTCAGAAATTCGAAAAATGCCATTTTTTGTCAAAATTTTCAATTTTTTTTTTTGCTCCATAAGGGTTCCAATGCACAGCAAAGGGCATATTTATACAAAAAAACCTTAAATTAAGTGAAATAAGCACAAAAAAAGCACTTTAAAATTTTTCACTTTTCAAAAAAATTGAAAGAATGGGGGGGTATTAGAGAGGTTCACTTTTCAAAAAAATTGAAAGAATGGGGGGGTATTAGAGAGGTTTTTTAGGTACTTTTTGAAATTCAATATCTCGGTAACGGGAGGAGCTACAGTGGCCATTTTTAACCCATTTTGTAGTATTTTTTATGCTTTTTCGAATGGCGTTGGAACGAATTTCCTGCGAATTTAAATAAAAGAGCTACGATTTTTCAAAAAGTCTGAAAATTCAATTTTTGTCAAAAGTGCAATTTTGGCAAATTTTTATTTTGCTCCATAAGGGTTCTAATGCACAGCAAAGGATATATTTATACCAAAGGACCTCAAATTAAGGGAAATAACCACTTTGAACCTTTCAGAAATTCGAAAAATGCCATTTTTTGTCAAAATTTTCAATTTTTTTTTTTGCTCCATAAGGGTTCCAATGCACAGCAAAGGGCATATTTATACAAAAAAACCTTAAATTAAGTGAAATAAGCACAAAAAAAGCACTTTAAAATTTTTCACTTTTCAAAAAAATTGAAAGAATGGGGGGGTATTAGAGAGGTTTTTTAGGTACTTTTTGAAATTCAATATCTCGGTAACGGGAGGAGCTACAGAGGCCATTTTTAACCCATTTTGTAGTATTTTTTATGCTTTTTCGAATGGCGTTGGAACGAATTTCCTGCGAATTTAAATAAAAGAGCTACGATTTTTCAAAAAGTCTGAAAATTCAATTTTTGTCAAAAGTGCAATTTTGGCAAATTTTTATTTTGCTCCATAAGGGTTCTAATGCACAGCAAAGGATATATTTATACCAAAGGACCTCAAATTAAGGGAAATAACCACTTTGAACCTTTCAGAAATTCGAAAAATGCCATTTTTTGTCAAAATTTTCAATTTTTTTTTTTGCTCCATAAGGGTTCCAATGCACAGCAAAGGGCATATTTATACAAAAAAACCTTAAATTAAGTGAAATAAGCACAAAAAAAGCACTTTAAAATTTTTCACTTTTCAAAAAAATTGAAAGAATGGGGGGGTATTAGAGAGGTTTTTTAGGTACTTTTTGAAATTCAATATCTCGGTAACGGGAGGAGCTACAGTGGCCATTTTTAACCCATTTTGTAGTATTTTTTATGCTTTTTCGAATGGCGTTGGAACGAATTTCCTGCGAATTTAAATAAAAGAGCTACGATTTTTCAAAAAGTCTGAAAATTCAATTTTTGTCAAAAGTGCAATTTTGGCAAATTTTTATTTTGCTCCATAAGGGTTCTAATGCACAGCAAAGGATATATTTATACCAAAGGACCTCAAATTAAGGGAAATAACCACTTTGAACCTTTCAGAAATTCGAAAAATGCCATTTTTTGTCAAAATTTTCAATTTTTTTTTTTGCTCCATAAGGGTTCCAATGCACAGCAAAGGGCATATTTATACAAAAAAACCTTAAATTAAGTGAAATAAGCACAAAAAAAGCACTTTAAAATTTTTCACTTTTCAAAAAAATTGAAAGAATGGGGGGGTATTAGAGAGGTTTTTTAGGTACTTTTTGAAATTCAATATCTCGGTAACGGGAGGAGCTACAGTGGCCATTTTTAACCCATTTTGTAGTATTTTTTATGCTTTTTCGAATGGCGTTGGAACGAATTTCCTGCGAATTTAAATAAAAGAGCTACGATTTTTCAAAAAGTCTGAAAATTCAATTTTTGTCAAAAGTGCAATTTTGGCAAATTTTTATTTTGCTCCATAAGGGTTCTAATGCACAGCAAAGGATATATTTATACCAAAGGACCTCAAATTAAGGGAAATAACCACTTTGAACCTTTCAGAAATTCGAAAAATGCCATTTTTTGTCAAAATTTTCAATTTTTTTTTTTGCTCCATAAGGGTTCCAATGCACAGCAAAGGGCATATTTATACAAAAAAACCTTAAATTAAGTGAAATAAGCACAAAAAAAGCACTTTAAAATTTTTCACTTTTCAAAAAAATTGAAAGAATGGGGGGGTATTAGAGAGGTTTTTTAGGTACTTTTTGAAATTCAATATCTCGGTAACGGGAGGAGCTACAGTGGCCATTTTTAACCCATTTTGTAGTATTTTTTATGCTTTTTCGAATGGCGTTGGAACGAATTTCCTGCGAATTTAAATAAAAGAGCTACGATTTTTCAAAAAGTCTGAAAATTCAATTTTTGTCAAAAGTGCAATTTTGGCAAATTTTTATTTTGCTCCATAAGGGTTCTAATGCACAGCAAAGGATATATTTATACCAAAGGACCTCAAATTAAGGGAAATAACCACTTTGAACCTTTCAGAAATTCGAAAAATGCCATTTTTTGTCAAAATTTTCAATTTTTTTTTTTGCTCCATAAGGGTTCCAATGCACAGCAAAGGGCATATTTATACAAAAAAACCTTAAATTAAGTGAAATAAGCACAAAAAAAGCACTTTAAAATTTTTCACTTTTCAAAAAAATTGAAAGAATGGGGGGGTATTAGAGAGGTTTTTTAGGTACTTTTTGAAATTCAATATCTCGGTAACGGGAGGAGCTACAGTGGCCATTTTTAACCCATTTTGTAGTATTTTTTATGCTTTTTCGAATGGCGTTGGAACGAATTTCCTGCGAATTTAAATAAAAGAGCTACGATTTTTCAAAAAGTCTGAAAATTCAATTTTTG